>JASDDO010000008.1:241322156-241922156 GCA_030015575.1 Agapanthus africanus | reverse complement strand
TTTCACACGGTCATTAAGTCGAGTTAGGGTTTCATTCTTCTAGAGGGTCCATGGAATCGCCTGCATGTCTTTCCGTATACTTTAAACTTGGAAAATGGGCCCCTGACACTCGATCGTCTTTGTCGACTCTCAACGTCTCCGCGTGAAGTCGTCTCTAGCTGGAAGCAATCTATCTGATGACCTTGCATCGGTAAGTGAACGAACCACATGTCCAAGTCATTCATCCTCAGGTGACTAGCGACCTTCTAACATATCTCTAAGTATATACTCATGCTGCAGTAGCTCCAATCATCTGGGCGACATCTCGTCATTTGCAACAGCAACTGGCTCATTTGTCTGTACGCTGAACAGCGCCTCTATCATCCTGAATAAGCGATATCAATGGTCATCACATCTGGCTGGCCTCTAGCAGTAGCCTGCTCCTCTGGTACTAATCGGCACGTCCGAGAAATCTCGTGAAAGCAATCCATCAAACGCTCATGGCGCGAAAACACAACTAGAAGACGCCTCTCAAAGCGATCGTAAGTCTCTGGAATCACGCTCTGGTCAGTCTTCGTCCAAGACGATCTCATGCTGACACAACTATAGCCATAGCTAACTCTCTGCCCGTGTGATCGTAGAAGTAAAATCACAACCAGTATCGATGAAGATAGATCATGAATGAATGTAATACAATGCAAGGAAATGTACATCCTAAGGCTCCTTAAGCGGAGTGGCGTATCGTAAGTATGCCGCGGAACATACACACGGTACGTGACTCTACTGCAGTCACCTACTCCATCAACCAAGGGTTATCCTACGCGACGAAAGTTCGGGTCTAATACCCCCTCGACTAAGTCTAAGTTCCGTAAGGTCAAGCCTAAGTTCCGTATATATAAACACCCTAGGCTCCACATAGTCAAACTCAGACTCGAACCAAGTTCAACCTAGCGCTCTGATACCAACTTTGTCACGACCCGAAAAGAGCACGTGACTGGCACCTGAACCATATGAAGTCTATAAGACTCCATCTGATCCAAGTAAGCCAAAAGCCCAGAAATCTAAAACCATTTTAAGAGTAATTAAGAAAAATGGTTTAAAGAAGTGAAGAAAAACATGTTTGAAGTCAAGGTTTTTAAATAACTAAGCCGAATATGCATTTAAAAAAAAGTAAAGTCCTTTCTAAAAATTTCGGCAGAGTTTCTTTTGTAATACTGGCCCCGAACGGGATACAACAAGAATAACAATATATATGCAATGATAAAAGGCATCCCCAAGCTGGAGCTAGCTCTTCGTCAATCGACAGTCACAACCACACGAGCAACAATAATATACAACGCCGAAAGGCGAGGATCAAATCCAAAAGAAACTCAGTAAGCAAGAAAACCGCAATACTACTAAGCGTGACTCTAAGGCCGAATAATACATCGCTACTGTCTAAGTCTGAAACAATATACAAGTTTTGGTTGATGGAATTTCTAGATACAATGAATAATACAAGTACAATGGGGGCTCTTGATGCAAAAGAACCCACCTACCTGTTGGAGATAGTGCCCTCATAGTCAATTATTGGATCGCAGGTACGTGATTGCAATGATTGCGGAGGACCTATACCGGTAGGACAGTCTTACTCAAGATAATAGTATGCTATCTGGTTTGCCTTTATCAGTCGTGTACATGTTCAGGTGACTGATTGAATGTTACACTTTGATAGAGCCCTTAGGATCTTGCTTTACTACCAACAGTATGATGGCGATCATATAAGTGAGAGTTGGGTGGTTTATACGCATATCCTTAATTGTGGTCCCTAGTCGTGGGAGTTTCGAGACAGGGCATCGATACTCTGGAGTAGACTAGTGTGTACAGTCGAGACCCCGACGAGGGGCGGTGGCCGGTCTCACAAGCCACTGGTGTCAGTTGGATCACCTAAGATGTATACAGGTGCTCATTGGGTTATGAGTACACCGGACAGGACTCGCCGGGAATCTGCTAGTTAGTATTATATCTACCGTCAGATAGCAGTTCCCTGGTGACATGTGTACAGGTTAGTTCATCGACCTGAGGTCGTCATTTGTCTCGTGTGAGTTCCCACTGTGCTTTGATTTCTACCTTACCACGGCTCAAAGGAGTCGTGCAAACAGGTAGCTTTTGGGTACAGTACCGAGCCACATGGAGGCACGTGAGCGGATCGGCAGGGGATTCGTCACTCCCGGTATTGGGGGCGAGATCGTGCTGTGTCTAGGAGAGCCATTACATAAATCCATGGCCATGGTAGGAGATTTACTGGTAGGTACTCCAGTAGTATCTCAGGGTGTTATTGGGCTTCACTCCGACACGACTTATACTGCTATTGGGTGTCTGACGTTACTAGCCCCCTAGGCAGATATGCGATACTCATTGACGAACGGACCGGACTGTATATACATTGTCACTGTTAGGCTCAGTAGGGTTTCTGGATGAGTTCGCTCATCGGCCTCCCTTGAGTTCGCTCATCAGCCTCCCTTGAGGTCAGTCCATGGGCAGCCGTTACGCATTGCTAGTGCCGCTGACGGTTTGTGGTTAAACCCACTGCCATGGTGCTGACGAGTCATTAGAGTCCCCCACAGACAGTTTCCCAAGTTCGGGCGAAACGTTGTATAGGACGTATGGTTTTATGGCAGGGTTCGGAAAATGCACGTGCGTTTACGCACGTGTTATTTTTCGGGCAGATAATACTGGTCGGCTTTGGTTTAAGCCGGATCCGAGTATTATATTGAGTAGGTATAATATCTTTGTCTCAGTTGCATTTGTATTCGGTCGTAATACAAATGCGGGTATATTTATACAGTTTCGGGGTTATCCTGAAAGTCGTTTCAGGATCACTTTTGGAAGTTGCCAGTTTCCAGTTTTCTATCAGCCGTCTTTTAACATTCGGTTAAAGACGGATTTATCTTTTCTTCAGATATGGTGGGTCATCATTCTAGAAGGTTCTAGAAATGGTGACTAGGATGATGAGGTGGAGGGTGACTCATCTTTGCATTTATTACTTGATGAGGTGTTTATGTGAGTCATGCTTTAGGTTTAATGCTTCTTGTTTTCCTTAAGATATTTTGCTTGATCTTTTGGTTATGATAAGGTTGCATGCTATGGTCACCTCCCTCCTCCTACCATCACCTCCCTCCTTCTATATAATGGCCGGCCCTCTCTCTCCTCCTCACTTCACTTGATGTTTCATTTTAGAGAGAAAAGATTATGATAGATATTTGGGGTGTATGGAATTCACAGCTCATTTCATTCCATCACCCGATTCTCTCGGCAACTTCATTAACCGATCGTCCACGGATTTGGACGAAGTGAGACAAAGTCATCTACTCATTCTCTACATCATTCTTGTTCGTCTCTTTTAGCAAACTTGACGATCGAGTTGCCTCAAGTCAGAGGCGGGAGCCCGTTTAAAGAATCGGTGATGTGGTGCCACCTCGACGAAGGAATCGGAGATCGACGAGATCGGAGCAGCCGCAACGGAGCGTGGGATGATGGTTGAAGAACGAAGGACTCGGATCGTTCGGTATAACCTTTCTACACTTTTTACAGTTTGTTAGTTTAGCAATAATGGCAGATCCGGGTTAAAGTATACGATAGCGCCAGTTTAAAAGTTTTTGTTCCGCATTTGGCGTCTGTAGACGGCCGGGGCGCTAGCGTAGACTTACAGTGGTATCAGAGCCTCACCATTTTGCTATACTAACTTGTGCTAACGCGTTTAAAACATCGATCGAACCGGAAATCAAAAATCGCAATTTCTTCACTTGACAGTTTCTGTTAATTTTTAAACTGGTCAAAATGACATTTGGACCATACCAGAAAATCAAGCAGGCTTTTTTAGGAATACTGCAGAAAAACGACGAAGTAATTCGACTGTTCAGCCACGGATCCGCGGCCCAAGCATGGGTTTGGCCGCGGATCCGCCGCAGAAAAGTCAAATCAGTTTGCCAATTTTCTACAGTGCATTCTATATTGGAAATTGGGGTTTTTGGTATATATCGTTTGGGCCCAGGTTTTATTACTGTTCTACAGATTGTCGTGGGGCCCACTTTTTGATATTTGGTCGATCGAAATTTGAACACGTTAGTTTACAGTGCTTACATTATATCTCCGACCGGGAATGCCATTTGATCGGTAAACTGCGTTTGATTGCTATAGTTCTTTTAGACGGGTTTGCGAACGTGACATTCGCGTTGATGTTCTGTGTTGTGCTGTGATGTTGCGGATTTGTCGTGGTGGATAGCAGTGTGCAATGGTAGTACAGTTTGAGTTTATTTGTACATTTGATATTGCGGGGTGAGCGTCCAACTTTTGGACTGCCGTCACTGCCTGTTGTATAATATTCTTTTGGGGCACGACCAGGTTGCGGTCGATGTACCTATTGTACTATTTTTCATTACTGTACTAGGTTTTTCCCCGAGACGGAGTGCACGGATAGCCGGGTTCTGGAGGGCAACGGGTCCGCATCTCATGGCTTTGAGAGGCAGAGGGGTCCCACTCTAGAATTGGCAGACTATTCGCCGCACTCGTAGGGGGTACAGGTTGACCCAAGGAGGGGTGCCCAAGATTACCGGATTCCGTGAAGTGCTGGGTGGTCCATTCACTATGCTGTAGGGGGCTGCCTCGGTTCAGGTTTTGGCGGGTAACTTGCCGCACCCGTAGGGGTCTAGGTTTCATTGCACAGGCTATCCACACGACAGGGGAACGTCGGGTTTCAGCAGCGGCTCTGTGAAACTCGGGGATCCCAGATATCTGTATTGTTCTGTGATGCTTATTACTTTTCTGTAATGTTGCATACTATCACGCCTGGAGCGATTATTGTATATTGGTTTATATACTATTAGATGTTGTATATGTTTTACACCCGCGCTAGTCCAGTCCCCGCTCTGTCGTTAGTTAAGTAACCTAACGAGTGATGACGGGACCCAGTGACGAATGCGGATGGCATATACGTACATGTTATTTTCGTTCTTTTCTGGTGTGATTAAATGATGGGACTGCGTTGATTCTCATCAATGCAAAGTTAAAACAAACCTGTTTACAGTTGTTGGAACAAATTTAAAAAGTGTTGTTACAAAGACGTTTCCTTTTGTTTTGCATAGCGGTATTCAGTGGAATATCCTGCACCTCATTCGACGGGGCAAGGGCCGATATCCCTTCACCGGGACTAACCCCTTGGGCAGAAGTTTGCGTCAGAGTAATAACTTCACTATAGTCGATTACAAGTTGCTTTGCATAGCGGTATTCAGTGGAATATCCTGCACCTCATTCCACGAGGAAAGAGCCGAGATCCCTTTAACGGGAGTGACCTCTTTAGCAAAAGGTTTTCGCCACTATATTTTAAAAAGCTATCAGGTTCCTTCAGCGATATCAAGTTCACTACGCTAAAGGTTTTTCGCCAAAAACCAGCCGTAGCCCTCCGTCACTTCTTTTGGGTATTCAGTAGTATTCAAGCTATGTATTTTGACCTAACGCCAAGGCATAGTGTTTGGTAGCTGCTGGGTATTCAATTGTTGCATAGATAGATGGGTTGGTTTGGGACAGCCGTTCTGCCATTTTGACCTAACGCCAAGGGCATGTGCGGGTGGGTTCAAATTAACAAGATAGTGATGGGTAGAACTTGGCATGTGACTTATGACATTTTGACCTAACGCCAAGGTTATAAGAGCATGGGGCAAAAACAATATCGGGAGTTTCTAAAGAAACTGAAACTCGCCAAGTATGCGCATACCTTCTGGAGTATGAGTAACGTGGATGCATTCCATCACGTTATCATGCGATGAGAGTTGGATCCCGATTCCCACTGATGAGTTGGTTTACTCTTCGGGTGATCCCGATTGATTCTTCTTTAGGTTTGGAGGAGAATTTGACAGGACAGTGGGAGGTTTCCGGATTAGATAAAGTGATGACCATTCTGATCTAGGTTAGAGTGCACGCAGAGTGTTTCTTTTCTCTCTCTCTCTTTGGCAGCGACCTTTGACCGACCCTAGACTATGACTCAGTGACCAGGTTGACCGAACCTTCTTAAAATACTGGCGTTTGGATTGTCTGAGTTGCATAAGTCATTGCCACTCCTTCTTTTACCCTTTGTATTTCTCAGAACACCCGTATTACTACGGATATCCACTTCCATTGGATAGATCCTTCGTATGGTTATATACGAACTCGAAGGGACTTCTTCGGGGATGGATCCAGGTTCAGGAGAAATAGAATTGGTTTATTCAGTTGTCTTTTATTATCACCTTCTCTCAGGTTGCGAGAGCTCCTAGGTTTAGGAGAGTACACCTATTACGCTTATTGGATAGTCTTATTCCAAACCATAGGCTGGGGCCGAAAGGTAGGGATTGAAGAAAACCGATTAGCCTAAGTAGGGTATGCAGAAGGTAATATGTAAAGACAAAATAAAGGGATTAGAAAGAGGGCAAAGTAAATTGCGACTGATATCATTCACGACCAAAACCGCGTACTTCATCGCCACTCCTAATTCACCTTTAAAAGAATAAGGTATTATTCAGTTGTCTTTTATCATCACTGTAAGTCTACGTTAGCGCCCCGGCAGTCTACAGACGCCAAATGCGGAATAAAACTTTTAAACTTGGCGCTATCGTATACTTTAACCCGGATCTGCCATTATTGCTAAACTAACAAACTGTAAAGAGTGTAGAATGGTTATACCGAACGATCCGAGTCCTTCGTTCTTCAACCATCATCCCACGCTCCGTTGCGGCTGCTCCGATCTCGTCGATCTCCGATCTCCTCGTCGAGGTGGCACCACATGATCGATTCTTTAAACGGGCTCCCGCCTCTGACTCGAGGCAACTCGATCGTCAAGTTTGCTAAAAGAGACGACCAAGAATGATGTAGAGAATGAGTAGATGACTTTGTCTCACTTCGTCCAAATCCGTGGACGATCGGTTAATGAAGTTGCCGTGGAAATCGGGTGATGGAATGAAATGGACTGTGAAATTCCATACACCGATAAAACCTATCATAATCTTTTCTCTCTTGAAATCAAGTCGTGAATGAGAGAGAGAGAGGAGGCTATATATATATCAAAGGAGGGAGGTGAGTGTAGGAAGGTTCAAGTGGTGACCATAAACCTTGATAGTTATCATAACCATTAAGAAAGAATGAATCATTAAATTGAACCAATAAGAACAAACCTAGTCATCTTTGCATTAATGACACCATTAATGCAACCAATGAAAACTTAACACCAATTAATCCTAGTCACCTCATCTAGAACCTTCTAGAAGCTTCTAGAAGCATGACTCATCATATCTGAAGAAAAGATAAATCCGTCTTTAACCAAATGTTAAAAGACGGCTGATAGAAAACTGGAAACTGGCAACTTCCAAAAGTGATCCTGAAACAACTTTCAGGATAACCCCGAAACTGTATAAATATACCCGCATTTGTATTACGACCGAATACAAATGCAACTGAGACAAAGATATTATACCTACTCAATATAATACTCGGATCGGCTTAAACCAAAGCCGACTAGTATCATCTGTCCGAAAATCGACACGTGCGTAAACGCACGTGCATTTTCCGAACCCTGCCATAAAACCATACGGCCTCTACAACGTTTCGCCCGAACTTGGGAAACTGTCTGTGGGGGACTCTAATGACTCGTTAGCACCCTGGCAGTGGGTTTAACCACAAACCGTCAGCGGCACTAGCTATGCGTAACGGCTGCCCATGGACTGACCTCAAGGGTGGCCGAGGAGCGAACTCAAGGGAGACCGATGAGCGAACTCCTCCGAAAACCCTACTGAGCCTAACAGTGACAATGTATATACAGTCCGGTCCGTTCGTCTATGAGTATCGCATATCCGCCTAGGGGGCTAGCAATGTCAGACCCCCAATAACAGTATAAGTCGTGTCGGAGTGAAGCCCAATAACACCCTGAGATACTACTGGAGTACCTACCAGTAAATCTCCTGCCACGGCCGTGGGCTTTGTGTAATGGCTCTCCTAGACACAGCACGATCTCGCCCCCAATACCGGGAGAGACGAATCCCCTGCCGATCCGCTCACGTGCCTCCATATGGCTCGGGACTGTACCCAAAAGCTACCTGTTTGCACGACTCCTTTGAGCCGTGGTAGGGTAGAAATCAAAGCACAGTGGGAACTCACACGAGACAAATGACGACCTCAGGTCGATGAACTAACCTGTACACATGTCACCAGGGAACTGCTATCTGACGATAGATATAATACTAACTAGCAGATTCCCGGCGAGTCCTGTCCGGTGTACTCATAACCCAATGAGCACCTGTATACATCTTAGGTGATCCAACTGACACCAGTGGCTTGTGAGACCGGCCACCGCCCCTCGTCGGGGTCTCGACTGTACACACTAGTCTACTCCGGAGTATCGATGCCCTATCTCGAAACTCCCACGACTAGGGACCACAATTAAGGATATGCATATAAACTACCCAACTCTCACGTATATGATCGCCATCATACTGTTGGTAGTAAAGCAAGATCCTAAGGGCTCTATCAAAGTGTAACATGCACACGACTGATAAAGGCAAACCAGATAGCATACTATCATTTCGAGTAAGACTGTCCTACCGGGATAGGTCATCCGCAATCATTGCAATCACGTACCTGCGATCCAATGATTGACTATGAGGGCACTATCTCCAACAATCTCCCACTTGCACTCAAGGCTAATATTGCGATGTCGACTACTCACAGCCCGTGTGAAACCGAACATCCAACTCCTCTACTAATCAGTTTCACAAAGCCCGTTTGTAAAACTATTGTGTTCGAGAAATAGCCTCGGTGAGTGGATCCGCCTAGAAGTTTCTTTCTGTATCTCTCTTAATCTCAAGTTCGTGGAGAAAGCCATCTCCCGAATTAAGTAGTACCTGTCTCAGAATATGTCTGGATATCTGATGGGACCTTAGTTCATAAATGAACTCCATATCCAAAACTTCTTAGACTGTACGGATCACTGAACCTAATCAGTATCCGGCACCATGCCACCCACAGTATCCTCTTGGACCACCTGTCCATAATACTGTCCCTTGTCAGAGGGAAAACTAAAACTCTGACAATCACTCTGTCATCCATGTCACCTTTGAAGCCTGGAATGATAACCGTCTCCCAAAAGAGGCTGCCGTTATCAAATCCGTAGAACATGTACCAATGTTCTAAAACTGCTTCCTTATGTTTCTCCAGGATTCGATTAATACAAACTTATTGCATCTAGTGCAAAACTAACATTTGGTGTGGTACTTGACATCTCATGATTGACTCAATTGCCTAAGCAAGTGATCTGCCAATCATGCACATCCCTCTCCCCTTTAGTCTATACGACACCTTTAGAGAGGGTGACTCCATCACCTGCAGGTACACGACTACGCTAGGAGTCAACTATTCCAAAAACCATTAGAATATCTGTCAAAGTACTCACATTGGGAAACTACCCAAATCCAGATCTAAAACCATAGATCTAGAAACCAGAATGTCAAATATTATATCCATATCCTATCTGGAGAAACAACTGTGTGATGACCACAGTACAACCGATCGTAGTATAGAAATTTTACTTCCTACTCTGTGTATGTCATCCAGATACCATGACATCACACCCTACTACCTTCTTAACTGATCCATCCCCTATTCTGATTGAAGTCAAACCCATGACTGTCACATCAAAATTAGATGATCTATCTCCGCTATAACTGCTCAAGTCTATAAATAGATATAAGCATCTTGCCCACTATGCTTCCGCTGCTCCCACTGACTACGACAACCCTCCTACCGGGTCTCATATCCTGGAACAACAGTAGTGTCAAGTCTTGGTAGATAAGAACCTCCCTGTCACCGTCTCTGAGGCTACCGAAGTACCTCTCGGGCGTCTGAGGTTACCTACCATACCTGCGGAGTGGCTATTGGAATGTCAAACCTGATTGAATGTATAGGTCCTATTAAATTTTCCGTAATCGTTCGCGGTTCTGGAATCACTTCCAGTTCTACCATACTCCCACTACTGTTTTCTGAAAAAGATCCATTTTTACTAAAACTGTGGCGAGTCAAGAACAATATCACTATTGATCTTCCAAATGGTAGAATATCAACCCTCGTCATAGCCAGGGTCAACCCACAAACAGCCATTACAGAAACGTGCCCTGAGTTATCCAGTGTCTGGTTTTAATCATAAGCTGGAAAACTCCCCGTACCTTAATTTCTTTTAAGGTACGATCCATTCTATATCCAATATAGAAACTTTGGCACTTATTTAATTGGAACCATATTCAATCCATGCATCTGTCTCCAGTGCATATCAACTTAATGGAAAGAGGCTAATCAGCATTACTCAACTTAGGAATCTATCCAATTATGAGTAACCTGAAAGAGAAACACGTTTCTCAAAACCATCACTATCATCTGAATACCAATCACAAGAATCTACATCTTCGATCTCTTTGAAGAATCCCGATACTTGTGACACCTGGTTCTCTACTTTATTCTTATACCCACAACTTCTCAAAACTTAGACCTTGTATTTCTACGAAACACTTGTCTAAAAACTAGAGAAATTATAAGTAAACAGAACAAAGTACGAGGACCTACCCCTTTGTCCTGAAGGACACTTGGACAACATACAATACTCTGTATAAGTCCGCTGAGTTAAACAACTCAAAACCTGTGCGTCGTAGGTAGAAAACTGTACCCTGGCGATTTCCTCAAATATCACCAATTACAACGAATTCCGATATAATGAGGATGATCACCTAATTCCCAATATCTTACCCCCACTCATCATCTGTAAAACCATCCAGATATGAGAATGAAACCTGGTAAATACATACCCTTGGAGTAAGTGTCTAATCGGTAAAACAGTTTTTCTTTAACAATGCACTGAAACATGAAAATGTTTCGTAGGGGTATCCTGGTATTCATAGCAATGCCTCTTCCATAATCCAATTCATGACTTCAGCCGTATATTTTATTGCCATCTCTCCAAATCCCCTTTATTTGTCTTTAGTCGTTACCTTCTGTACACCATCGTTAGGCTAACTGGTTTTCTTCCTTCCCTACCGTTCGGCACCAGCCTATGGTTTGGAAGAAGACTATCCAGTAAGCATAATAGGTGTACCCTCCTAAACCAAGGAGTACTCGTATCTCGAGAGAAGGTGATGATAAAAGACAACTGAATAATACTTTATTCTCTTAAAGGTGAAATAGGAGTGGCGATAAAGTACACGGTTTTGGTCGTGAATGATATCAGTCGCAATTTACTTTGCCCTCTTTCTAATCCCTTTATTTTGTCTTTACATATTACCTTCTGCACACCCTACTTAGGCTAATTGGTTTTCTTCATTCCCTACCTTTCGGCACCAGCCTATGGTTTGGAATAAGACTATCCAATAAGCGTAATAGGTGTACTCTCCTAAACTAAGGAGCTCTCGCAACCTGAGAGAAGGTGATAATAAAAGACAACTGAATAAACCAATTCTATTTCTCCTGAACCTGGATCCATCCCCGAAGAAGTCCCTTCGAGTTCGTATATAACCATACGATGGATCTATCCAATGGAAGTGGATATCCGTAATAATACGGGTGTTCTGAGAAATTCAAAGGGTAAAAGAAGGAGTGGCAATGACTTATGCAACTCAGACAATCCAAAAGCCAGTATTTTAAGAAGGTTCGGTCAAACTGGTCACTGAGTCATAGTCTAGGGTCGGTCAAAGGTCGCTGCCAAAGAGAGAGAGAGAAAAGAAACACTCTGCGTGCACTCTATCCTAGATCAGAATGGTCATCACTTTATCTAATCCGGAAACCTCCCACTGTCCTGTCAAATTCTCCTCCAAACCTAAAGAAGAATCAATCGGGATCACCCGAAGAGTAAACCAACTCATCAGTGGGAATCGGGATCCAACTCTCATCGCATGTTAACGTGATGGAATGCATCCACGTTATTCATACTCCAGAAGGTATGCGCATACTTGGCAAGTTTCAGTTTCTTTAGAAACTCCCGATATCATTTTCTTGCCCCATGCTCTTATGACCTTGGCGAAAGTCAACAAATCATAAGTCACATGTCAAGTTCTGCCCGTCATTATCTTGTTAATTTGAATCCATCCGTACATACCCTTGACGAAAGCCAACAAGGTAATACGACTGTCCCAAACCAACTCATCTATCTATGCAACAAATGAATACCCAGCAGCTACCAAACACTATGCCTTGACGAAAGCCAACAAACATAGCTTGAATACTACTGACCATCCATAAGAAATGACGGAGGGCTACGACTGGTTTTTGGCGAAAAACCTTTAACGTAGTGAACTTGATATCGCTGAAGGAACCTGATAGCTTTTTATAAAAATATAGTGGCGAAAACCTTTTGCTAAAGAGGTTATTCCCGGTGAAGGGATCTCGGCTCTTTCCTCATGGAATGAGGTGCAGGATATTCCACTGAATACCGCTATGCAAAGCAACTTGTAATCGACTATAGTGAAGTTATTACTCTGACGCAAACTTCTGTCCAAGGGGTCTTTCCCGGTGAAGGGATATCAGCCTTTGCCTCGTCGAATGAGGTGCTGGATATTCACACCGAATACCGCTATGCATAACAAAAGGAAACGTCTTTGTAATAACACCTTTTTAAAATTGTTCCAACAACTCAAACAGGTTTGTTTTACTTTGCATTGATCAGAATCAACGCAGTCCCATCATTCAATCACACCAGAAAAGAACGAAAATAAAATGTACGTATATGCCATTCGCATTCGTCACTGGGTCCCGTCATCACCCGTTAGGTTACTTAACTAACGACAGAGCGGGGACTGGACTAGCGCGGGTGTAAAACATATACAACATCTAATAGTATATAAACCAATATACAATAATCGCTCCAGGCGTGATAGTAAGCAACATTACAGAAAAGTAATAAGCATCACAGAACAATACAGATATCTGGGATCCCCGAGTTTCACAGAGCCGCTGCTGAAACTCGACGTTCCCCTGTCGTGTGGATAGCCTGTGCAATGAAACCTAGACCCCTACGGGTGCGGCAAGTTACCCGCCAAAACCTGAAGCGAGGTAGTCCTCCACAGCATAGTGAATGGAACACCCGGCACTTCACGGAATCCGGTAAATTGAGCACCCCTCCTTGGGTCAACCTGTACCCCCTACGAGTGCGGCGAATAGTCTGCCAATTCTGAAGTGGGGCCCCTCTGCCTCTCAAAGCCATGAGATGCGGACCCGTTGCTTTCCCGAACCCGGCTATCCGTGCACTCCGTCGCGGGGTAAAACCTAGTACAGTAATGAAAAATAGTACAATAGGTACATCGACCGCAACCTGGTCGTGCCCCAAAATAATATTATACAACAAGCAGTGACGGCAGTCCACAAGTTGGACGCTCGCCCCGCAATATCAAATGTACAAATAAACACAAACTGTACTACCATTGCACACTGCTATCCACCACGACAAATCCGCAACATTACAGCACAACACAGAACATCAACGCGAATGTCACGTTCGCAAACCCGTCTAAAAGAACTATAGCAGTTAAACGCGGTTTACCGATCAAATGACATTCCCGGTCGGAGATATAATGTAAGCACTGTAAACTAACGTGTTTAAATTTCGATCGACCAAAGACCAAATATCAAAAAGTGGGCCCCACTGCTTACTGGTGAACAGTAACAAAATCTGGGCCAAAACTTTATATTCCAAAAACCCCAAAATCAATCAAAGAATCCACTGAAAAATTTTGGAGGCACGTGCTCCCCACGTGGCCGCGGAAGGGCGGCCAAACCATGGGTTTGGCCGCGCTTCCGCGCCTCCATGGAGTGATCATGACCCCAAATTTCTTCATGATTCTTAGAATCGCCTGCTGTGATTTTTAAGATGTACAGAAATCAATTTTGACACCATTTAAAATTAACAGAACTGTCAAGTGAAGAAAAATGCGATTTTTGCAGTTTTCGATTTTCGGTCGGATCGATGTTTTAAACGCGTTAGCACAAGTTAGTATAGCAAAATGGTGAGGCTCTGATACCACTGTAAGTCTACGTTAGCGCCCCGGCAGTCTACAGACGCCAAATGCGGAATAAAACTTTTAAACTTGGCGCTATCGTATACTTTAACCCGGATCTGCCATTATTGCTAAACTAACAAACTGTAAAGAGTGTAGAATGGTTATACCGAACGATCCGAGTCCTTCGTTCTTCAACCATCATCCCACGCTCCGTTGCGGCTGCTCCGATCTCGTCGATCTCCGATCTCCTCGTCGAGGTGGCACCACATGATCGATTCTTTAAACGGGCTCCCGCCTCTGACTCGAGGCAACTCGATCGTCAAGTTTGCTAAAAGAGACGACCAAGAATGATGTAGAGAATGAGTAGATGACTTTGTCTCACTTCGTCCAAATCCGTGGACGATCGGTTAATGAAGTTGCCGTGGAAATCGGGTGATGGAATGAAATGGACTGTGAAATTCCATACACCGATAAAACCTATCATAATCTTTTCTCTCTTGAAATCAAGTCGTGAATGAGAGAGAGAGAGGAGGCTATATATATATCAAAGGAGGGAGGTGAGTGTAGGAGGGTTCAAGTGGTGACCATAAACCTTGATAGTTATCATAACCATTAAGAAAGAATGAATCATTAAATTGAACCAATAAGAACAAACCTAGTCATCTTTGCATTAATGACACCATTAATGCAACCAATGAAAACTTAACACCAATTAATCCTAGTCACCTCATCTAGAACCTTCTAGAAGCATGACTCATCATATCTGAAGAAAAGATAAATCCGTCTTTAACCAAATGTTAAAAGACGGCTGATAGAAAACTGGAAACTGGCAACTTCCAAAAGTGATCCTGAAACAACTTTCAGGATAACCCCGAAACTGTATAAATATACCCGCATTTGTATTACGACCGAATACAAATGCAACTGAGACAAAGATATTATACCTACTCAATATAATACTCGGATCGGCTTAAACCAAAGCCGACTAGTATCATCTGTCCGAAAATCGACACGTGCGTAAACGCACGTGCATTTTCCGAACCCTGCCATAAAACCATACGGCCTCTACAACGTTTCGCCCGAACTTGGGAAACTGTCTGTGGGGGACTCTAATGACTCGTCAGCACCCTGGCAGTGGGTTTAACCACAAACCGTCAGCGGCACTAGCTATGCGTAACGGCTGCCCATGGACTGACCTCAAGGGTGGCCGAGGAGCGAACTCAAGGGAGACCGATGAGCGAACTCCTCCGAAAACCCTACTGAGCCTAACAGTGACAATGTATATACAGTCCGGTCCGTTCGTCTATGAGTATCGCATATCCGCCTAGGGGGCTAGCAACGTCAGACCCCCAATAACAGTATAAGTCGTGTCGGAGTGAAGCCCAATAACACCCTGAGATACTACTGGAGTACCTACCAGTAAATCTCCTGCCACGGCCGTGGGCTTTGTGTAATGGCTCTCCTAGACACAGCACGATCTCGCCCCCAATACCGGGAGAGACGAATCCCCTGCCGATCCGCTCACGTGCCTCCATATGGCTCGGGACTGTACCCAAAAGCTACCTGTTTGCACGACTCCTTTGAGCCGTGGTAGGGTAGAAATCAAAGCACATTGGGAACTCACACGAGACAAATGACGACCTCAGGTCGATGAACTAACCTGTACACATGTCACCAGGGAACTGCTATCTGACGATAGATATAATACTAACTAGCAGATTCCCGGCGAGTCCTGTCCGGTGTACTCATAACCCAATGAGCACCTGTATACATCTTAGGTGATCCAACTGACACCAGTGGCTTGTGAGACCGGCCACCGCCCCTCGTCGGGGTCTCGACTGTACACACTAGTCTACTCCGGAGTATCGATGCCCTATCTCGAAACTCCCACGACTAGGGACCACAATTAAGGATATGCATATAAACTACCCAACTCTCACGTATATGATCGCCATCATACTGTTGGTAGTAAAGCAAGATCCTAAGGGCTCTATCAAAGTGTAACATGCACACGACTGATAAAGGCAAACCAGATAGCATACTATCATTTCGAGTAAGACTGTCCTACCGGGATAGGTCATCCGCAATCATTGCAATCACGTACCTGCGATCCAATAATTGACTATGAGGGCACTATCTCCAACAATCACCTTCTCTCAGTTGCGAGTACACCTTGGTTTAGGAGGGTACACCTATTATGCTTACTCGATAGTCTTCTTCCAAACCATAGGCTGGTGCCGAACGGTAGGGAAGGAAGAAAACCATTTAGCCTAACAATGGTGTACAGAAGGTAATGACTAAAGACAAATAAAGTGATTTGGAGAGATGGCAATAAAATATACGGTTGAAGTCATGAATTGGATTATGGAAGAGACATTACTATGAATACCAGGATACCCCTACGAAACATTTTCATGTTTCAGTGCATTGTTAAAGAAAAACTGTTTTCCCGATTAGACACTTACTCCAAAGATATGTATTTACCAGGTTTCATTCTCATATCTGTATGGTTTTACAGATGATGAGTGGGAGTAAGATATTGGGAATTAGGTGATCATCCTCATTATATCGGAATTCGTTGTAATTGGTGATATTTGAGGAAATCGCCAGGGTACAGTTTTCAACCTACGACGCACAAGTTTTGAGTTGTTTAACTCAGCGGACTTATACAGAGTATTGTATGTTGTCCAATGTCCATCAGGAAAAAGGGGTAGGTCCTCGTACTATGTTCTGTTTACTTATAACTTCTCTAGTATTTAGACAAGTGTTTCGTAGAAATACAAGGTCTAAGTTTTGAGAAGTTGTGGGTATAAGAATAAAGTAGAGAACCAGGTATCACAAGTATCGGGATTCTTCAAAGAGATCGAAGATGTAGATTCTTGTGATTGGTATTCAGATGATAGTGATGGTTTTGAGAAACGTGTTTCTCTTTCAGGTTACTCATAATTGGATGGATTCCTAAGTTGAGCAATGCTGATTAGCCTCTTTCCATTAAGATAATATGCACTGGAGACAGCTGCATGATTTGAATCTGGTTCCAATTAAATAAGTGCCAAAGTTTCTATATTGGATATAGAATAGATCGTACCTTAAAAGATATTAAGGTACGGGGAGTTGTCCAGCTTATGCTTAAAACCAGACTCTGGATAACTCAGGGCACGTTTCTGTAATGGCTGTTTGTGGGTTGACCCTGGCTATGACGAGGGTTGATATTCTACCATTTGGAAGATCAATAGTGATATTGTTCTTGACTCGCCACAGTTTTAGTAAAATGGATCTTTTTCAGAAAACAGTAGTGGGAGTATGGTAGAACTGGAAGTGATTCCAGAACCGCGAACGATTACGAAAAATTTAATAGGACCTATATATTCAATCAGGTTTTACATTCCAATAGCCACTCCGCAGATTTGGTGGGTAACCTCAGACACCCGAGAGGTACTCCGGTAGCCTCAAGGACGGTGACAGGGAGGTTCTTATCTACCAAGACTTGACACTACTGTTGTTCCAGGCTATGAGACCCGGTAGGAGGGTTGTCGTAGTCAGTAGGAGCAGCAGAAGCATAGTGGGCAAGTAGCTTATATCTATTTATAGACTTGAGCAGTTATAGCGGAGATAGATCATCTAATTTTGATGTGACAGTCATGGGTTTGACTTCAATCAGAATAGGGGATGGATCTGTTAAGAAGGTAGTAGGGTGTGATGTCATGGTATCTGGATGACATACACAGAGTAGGAAGTAAAATTCCTATACTACGATCGGTTGTACTGTGGTCGTCACACAGTTGTTTCTCCAGACAGGATATGGATATAATATTTGACATTCTGGTTTCTGGATCTATGGTATTAGATCTAGATTTGGGTAGTTTCCCAATGTGGGTACTTTGACAGATATTCTAATGGTTTTTGGAATAGTTGACTCCTAGCATGGTGGTGTACCTGCAAGTGATGGAGTCACCCTCTCTAAAGGTGTCTTACAGACTAAAGGGGAGAGGGATGTGCATGATTGGCAGATCACTTGCTTAGGCAATTGAGTCAATCATGAGATGTCAAGTACCACACCAAATGTTAGTTTTGCACTAGATCCAATAAGTTTGTATTAATCCAATCCTGGAGAAACATAAGGAAGCAGTTTTTAGAACATAGGTACATGTTCTACGGATTTGATGACGACAGCCTCCTTCGAGAGACTATTATCATTCCAGGCTTCAAAGGTGACATGGATGACAGAGTGATTGTCAGAGTTATAGTTTTCCCTCTGACGAAAAGGGACAGTATTATGGACAGGTGGTCCAAGAGGATACTGTGGGAGGCATGGTGCCGGATACTGATTAGGTTCAGTGATCGATACAGTCTAAGAAGTTTGGATTTGGAGTTCATTTATGAACTAGGTCCCATCAGATATCCAGACATATTCTAAGACAGGTATTACTCATTTCGGGAGATGGCTTTCTCCGCGAACTTGAGATTTAGAGAGATATAGAAAGAAACTTCTAGGCGGATCCAATCACTGAGGCTATTTCTCGAACACAATAGTTTTACAAACGGGCTTTGTGAAACTGATTAGTAGAGGAGTTGGATGTTCGGTTTCACACGGGCTGTGAGTAGTCGACATCGCAATAATTAGCCTTGAGTGCAAGTGGGAGATTGTTGGAGATAGTGCCCTCATAGTCAATTATTGGATCGCAGGTACGTGATTGCAATGATTGCGGAGGACCTATACCGGTAGGACAGTCTTACTCAAGATGATAGTATTCTATCTGGTTTGCCTTTATCAGTCATGTACATGTTCAGGTGACTGATTGCATGTTACACTTTGATAGAGCCCTTAGGATCTTGCTTTACTATCAACAGTATGATGGCGATCATATAAGTGAGAGTTGGGTGGTTTATACGCATATCCTTAATTGTGGTCCCTAGTCGTGGGAGTTTCGAGACAGGGCATCGATACTCCGGAGTAGACTAGTGTGTACAGTCGAGACCCCGACGAGGGGCGGTGGCCGGTCTCACAAGCCACTGGTGTCAGTTGGATCACCTAAGATGTATACGGGTGCTCATTGGGTTATGAGTACACCGGACAGGACTCGCCGGGAATCTGCTAGTTAGTATTATATCTACCGTCAGATAGCAGTTCCCTGGTGACATGTGTACAGGTTAGTTCATCGACCTGAGGTCGTCATTTGTCTCGTGTGAGTTCCCACTGTGCTTTAATTTCTACCCTACCACGGCTCAAAGGAGTCATGCAAACAGGTAGCTTTTGGGTACAGTCCCGAGCCACATGGAGGCACGTGAGCGGATCGGCAGGGGATTCGTCTCTCCCAGTATTGGGGGCGAGATCGTGCTGTGTCTAGGAGAGCCATTACACAAATCCATGGCCATGGTAGGAGATTTACTGGTAGGTACTCCAGTAGTATCTCAGGGTGTTATTGGGCTTCACTCCGACACGACTTATACTGCTATTGGGGGTCTGACGTTACTAGCCCCCTAGGCAGATATGCGATACTCATTGACGAACGGACCGGACTGTATATACATTGTCACTGTTAGGCTCAGTAGGGTTTCTGGATGAGTTCGCTCATCGGCCTCCCTTGAGTTCGCTCATCAGCCTCCCTTGAGGTCAGTCCATGGGCAGCCGTTACGCATTGCTAGTGTCGCTGACGGTTTGTGGTTAAACCCACTGCCATGGTGCTGGCGAGTCATTAGAGTCCCCCACAGACATTTCCCAAATTCGGGCGAAACGTTGTAGAGGCCGTATGGTTTTATGGTCGGAAAATGCACGTGCGTTTACGCACGTGTTATTTTTCGGGCAGATAATACTGGCCGGCTTTGGTTTAAGCCGGATCCGAGTATTATATTGAGTAGGTATAATATCTTTGTCTCAGTTGTATTTGTATTCGGTCGTAATACAAATGCGGGTATATTTATACAGTTTCGGGGTTATCCTGAAATTCGTTTCAGGATCACTTTTGGAAGTTGCCAGTTTCCAGTTTTCTATCAGCCGTCTTTTAACATTCGGTTAAAGACGGATTTATCTTTTCTTCAGATATGGTGGGTCATCATTCTAGATGGTTCTAGAAATGGTGACTAGGATGATGAGGTGGAGGGTGACTCATCTTTGCATTTATTACTTGATGAGGTGTTTATGTGAGTCATGCTTTAGGTTTAATGCTTCTTGTTTTCCTTAAGATATTTTGCTTGATCTTTTGGTTATGATAAGGTTGCATGCTATGGTCACCTCCCTCCTTCTACCATCACCTCCCTCCTTCTATATAATGGCCGGCCCTCTCTCTCCTCCTCACTTCACTTGATGTTTCATTTTAGAGAGAAAAGATTATGATAGATATTTGGGGTGTATGGAATTCACAGCTCATTTCATTCCACACCCGATTCCCTCGGCAACTTCATTAACCGATCGTCCACGGATTTGGACGAAGTGAGACAAAGTCATCTACTCATTCTCTACATCATTCTTGGTCGTCTCTTTTAGCAAACTTGACGATCGAGTTGCCTCAAGTCAGAGGCGGGAGCCCGTTTAAAGAATCGGTGATGTGGTGCCACCTCGACGAAGGAATCGGAGATCTACGAGATCGGAGCAGCCGCAACGGAGCGTGGGATGATGGTTGAAGAACGAAGGACTCGGATCGTTCGGTATAACCTTTCTACACTCTTTACAGTTTGTTAGTTTAGCAATAATGGCAGATCCGGGTTAAAGTATACGATAGCGCCAGTTTAAAAGTTTTTGTTCCGCATTTGGCGTCTGTAGACGGCCGGGGCGCTAGCGTAGACTTACACTACCAAATGCAATTCACCCGCAAGGAAGCAATGTGCCAGAAATGCCGCAATGAAACCTGTACGGCAAAACCTGCAAGAACTGTGGCACAATGGGGGTGAGTTGCCAACTCGTGAATAGAAAACATCTACAAGAAGAAACCGAATGCAAGACATAATCCTAGGTCAAAACGATCAGTATAACATAAACCTCAAGAGTATGCCTGAAGCATGATAAGGTGGCAATGTAACATCTAAACATGTAAGTAGTGCCAAGTACTCAGGTAATAGCATGTCATAATGTAAGGTATGCTGCATGAAGTAAATATGATGAAGTATCAAATGAATATCAATACACATATATTAGCGTCCCATACCACTAATATTGGTGTAAGGGTATATATAACAGCGCCCTCATACCCTGTTATATATACAAATGAAGTATGATCAATGTAAATCCAGTCTGTATGTGATCAATGTCTGTAATATATGTGGATCCCGTCCACCGTCACCCAATGACAATAAGCATCATGCATGCAAATATGAGGATATAATCAAATCATGGAAATCATCATGAAACCTGTGCCTAGCATCGGCACGTAAATCCTCATCTATCAGGCACTGTCACCAAGACTAGCCCTGATAGGTACGTATCATACGCTATCTCGAAACCCGAGTGCCCAGCTTCGACCCTCGAATTGCGACGTATGCATACGTACATAGCTCCGGTCGGTATCCCCAAGATAACCGCCGAGTAAAAGGTAATATCACCGGACGGTATGGTTCCCCAGTCGGGCTCATCGGCTCATAGCACATCGACATCCCTTTCTTGCCCCGGGGTACTCCGGGCCCCACCATGTACCCTCGTACGGCCTCGACGCCTCCTCATAGGGGTATATAAATCAGAACCGATAAAACTCATGGTGGAAGCTGAAATATCATATCAAGGGTAACCGGGTTTTAAAACATTTATATAATCACTTAAAATACCCACGGTTCCCCAAATCCAGAAATATCATGAAAACAAACATCCCAATGCGCATAATCAGAAAGCATGATGTATGTGACATATAAATGAAGTGCAAGTATAACAACATATCATGCAACATGGAATAATGGTATGCACATACAAGGTCATATCCTGATGCAATAATACTACTGTGTAGTGACATGGCAATTATCGATGATGAAGTGTGTGAGCCGGCAAGCAAGTGTACGTGGAACATACGCATCATCGATAATGGTGCTGGTGTCCTAACAGCATGATGGTAATATAGCAATAACCCATGAAATGCAATGCGAATAGTACTGAAAATGAGGAATCAAATAAAACAACGCAATAGTGAAGTGTCTACATCAATATGTATATGTCATGCGATTATGCCATTTGAAATAAGACGAATCGGGATTTTTAGTAAAATAAGGGCTATGGTGTTTTTAAGAAAGATACATCTTTGAAAATACCCGTAGAATCCCTTTACTTGTCTTAAGATATTCCTGATTCGTAGTTTTGAAATAGGTATGACTCGGGTCTAGTCTAACATCTACTATGCAAACTACAGGCCTGACTATCCAGTAAACCGGGAGGGGTATGGAAACCGCCTAAATCTGAGTCGATATGTATATATATATAGTAGTCGGTGATCCCGCCTCAGTAGTATCGCGTACGATACAGTAAATCATATGACATCCTCAAGTCATGAGTGCGGATCTATCATCAATATAAAGCTCGTTCGGTAAATCGTCGTACGGCATCCCAATAGCTGGGTACCGGTCAGTATCACATTCCTCTCATCAAATATCAGGTATCATTATCATCATATCACAAAATCTGGGGTACTGATCTAAGTCTAGTACAACCGATACCATGTATAAAGTACGAATGCGGGGGTAAACACACATCCAAGCCCGCAAGAAATCACATGTCGTATCCCAAATACGAATCCTATCAAATCACCGATCTCACGGCACAAGCCCAAATCCAACGACTCATCTCCAATGTCATCCAATATCATCAAACATAGTGCAAGTATAATGAATATGCAAGGGTGTGCGTGTAGGTGTAAAGCTACTCTAGGGTTCGCGACTATGAACTACACTAGTTACTTTTAACCCTAAACTATCCATAATACACCTAACTATCATATAGAATATAACAACTACGGACTGCGGGGGTGCTATACGCCATCCACCCGACTTCCCCCTGTAGATATAATCTACTCATATTGCGTCTTCATTTGTGGACGTCGCCACGCGCTTGCTTGTTGTCCCGAAGTCTTCATGGGTACCTACATATCAAAATATCGTATATGCGCATTAAAACCAAATCAAAGCTAAAACGGCACACGAAACCCAAAACGATACGATAAGAGGCCTATAGGTTAGAACCTATGGCACGCCTTCAAAACCATCAATAAATCCTCTATATCGTCGTATAAACGCCAAATAGTCGAGGTAAATCACAAGACACTAATTCAGACTTAAAAATACGGAATACGGAAACACGAATCCAAAACAGCAGCTTAGGAAATATGTTCCAGATTTCACCCTAGGTCCAATTATACAAATCTATACATACCAAGGGCCTAATATACAGATAAGGGAACACCAAAACCAAAACGAGCAAGTTTGGTGGGGTCCAGGCCGCAAATTGCGGCCAAATGGGTTAAATTTGCGGCCGGGAAAAGGAAGTAGGGGCTGGGGTCTTGGTGGTAGCTCCCTGGGTGCCTGCACATGTCACTGTCCAATCAATTTTAATTTAGGGTGTCTCGGGTGATAGCAGATTCAATATACCCTTCACAGATTCCACAATTTCTCCGATATTGGTTTCTAAAATCCGTATTCTGGGTTTAAACTTCAGGTTAGGGTCTCAATTCATACACTAGGGTGTTGGTGTAGCCTCTATTGAACTCGATTTCACATTACAACTCATAATTCTTCACAACCCTAACTAGGTTTTACCTCAAGTCACCAAATCACACAATATCGGTTCAATCATAACTCGAGGGTAAAGGAAATGCTAAAACTAAGTTAATGATTCAGAAAATACCTCATTTGGCAACTCAAGAATTTTCTTGAGTTGCCCCTAGTGGCCAAAATCCTTGCTTTCTTGGTCCAATGTATAGATCTTGAGCTTGTGCACACATTTAATGAAATGGAGATTGGGTTTTGGGATTGTATTTGGGATGATTTGGGGCTTTGAAAAGGGGAGGGATATGGAGGAGCAGCAGCAGCAGGAGAAGGGAGGAGAGGGAGGAGAATGAGGGAAGGGAAACGGCTAAGTGTTTAGTCAAGGGTGCCCATACCTCTCTTTCTCACCTACTACTCAATTCTTTTCTCTTTTGTTTTCTTTTTCCTTAAACCCCTTCTCACTCAAATAGTAACCCCAAAACAAACCATGGCAATAAAAATATAACACAAGTGTGAAAAAGAATGATATGTGCATGTTTTGCACAAAAACGCTAAAAAACCGATTAGCGATTTTTAATCGCGATTAGCACTAATTTAGCATATAACTAATCAATTAAACTTAGAAATGGCATAATTCTCTAATTTACCCTATTTTAGAATTTTCCATAATGTTTCCAAAATTTTTCCCATTTATTTGTATTTAATAATACCAAAATATTAAAATATTCAATAAAATAATAATAAATTATAAAAATTCCCAAAATTAATAATTTATCTTTTTGAAAATGTTACACCTCTGGTTGATTTTTATTGCGTATATACTACTTAAGAGTGTAGAGGTACCTAATGAGAATATGTTGAATAAATAAATACGGGCATACAGGACAACAATAAATTTATAAATTGCGCGAAACAAAAAATTACACGTACCTCTCGACGGGATCCATCCATCGATATTTTACCGGTCCGACTAACTTCGCCTCAGTTGCAAGATGAACGTCATGTGTATTATGATATCGAAGAATGACGGCGGGAAAATACGCTCAAACTTGCAAAGTATCAACGCAATAGAATTTTCTAGTTTATCCAGCATCGCAACCTCCAGTGTTTTAGCACACAACTCCCTGAAAAAACAACATAGGTCGTTGATTACTAGACCAACCGAGTCGGGGAGAGATGTCCTGAGGGCTAACGGAAGAAGGTGCTCCACGATAACATGGTGATCATGACTTTTCAGCCCATCGATCTTGCCCTTCACAATTTTTATTTTCTTGCTGAATGATCCTAAGAAACCTGTGGGGACTTTCAAATCATGCAACACCTGCAGGAATCTTTTCTTCTCCGGCTGTGACATATGATAAACGGCATTGGGAAGTACAAACTTGCCCGGTTTACCCGCTACCGGTCTTGGGTGCAATTCACTTCTTATTCCCCACTCTTGTAGATCCATCCGAGCATTCATGTTGTCTTTCGATTTCCCGTCTTTACAAAGAAGCAAGTTAAGTATGTGCTCTGATACCCCCTTCTCTATATGCATGACGTCCAGACAATGACGCACTGAATTTGTAGACCAGTACGGAAGCTCGAAGAAAATGCTTAACTTGTTCCAATATTGTGGTTTGACCTGTTTCGTCGGATCCATCCCGAAGGTCACGTTATTGTAACCATCCCATTTAGCAGTCACGTCCTCTCTGGACAATGGGGATGGAGGTCAAAGAAGTTCATGATGACCATCAAAGTGAACCGTGTCTAACCTATAGGGGTGGTCTGGAGACAGGAAACGTCGATGGCCGCAATAACAAACCTTCCTGCTAAAATTCAAGAATTTTGATGTTGTGTGTTCATGGCAATGAGGACATGCTTTGTGACCATGTACGGACCAACCTGATAGCATTCCATACGCAGGAAAGTCATTAATTGTCCATATTAAAGCCGCACGCAGTATGAAGGTTGTATTTGTGTTTGAATCATATGTCTCTACACCATCAATGAACAAAGATTTCAACTCCTCGATCAGAGGTCGGAGATAGACGTCGATATTGTTCCACGGTGAGTATGGTCCGTCGATAAGAAGAGGCATCATAAAGTATGATTGGTCCATAGCCAACCAAGGCGACAGATTATAAATTATCATTACAACGGGCCATGTGCTGTGACTCCCAGCCATATAGTTGAATGGGCAGAAGCCATCATTAGCCAGTCCGAGCCGGATATTGCGAGGATCGCTACTGAATATTGCGTGCCTCCTATCGAAATCCTTCCATGCCGGTGAATCTCTTGGATGGCTCATTTTTCCATCTTCACTTGGAGGAGCACGGTGATGCCAAATCATTGCCTCGGCTGTTTTCTTGCACCTGAATAGCCTCTGTAGCCTCTGTGTTATGGGAAAGTATCGTGCTATCTTCACAGGTATATCAGGCTTCTTATCAGAATCTTTCGGCTTATACCTGGCCTCTCCGCATGTTGGACACTCTTTCAAATCTGAATTCTCTTTCTGGTACAACACGCAATTTTTAGGACATTCTTGAATCTTCTCGCACATTAGACCCAAATCAGACATCATCTTCTATGCTTCGTACCAGCTGTCGGGCACATTATTTCCCAGAGGCATAGAATCTTTCAAGAACGAAAGAAGCATTGTGAATGAGTTGTTGCTCCATCCATTTAGGCACTTAATCTGGAAAAGTTGGACGAACCATGAGAGGGTGGAATACTTCGCATTCTCATAAATTGGTTTCCTAGCATCATTCATGAAATTTTCATATTTATCCGCACGCGGTCCTTGACCGGAAGGAATGTCATCTTCGGGACGAATAGATTCACCTAGGGCAGCCTCTACCATATCCTCCATTTCTTCTGATGGAAATAAATTTCCGTCTCCTGCTGCATTACCGAATTCTTCTTCTTCTCCTGCCGCATTATCGTGTTTTCCTTCTTCTTCTGCCGCAGTACTTCATTCTTCTCCTTCCTCGTGATATTTCCAGGTTCTATAAAGTCTAGTAAACCCATGTTTTACAATATGAAGCTCTGCCAATTCTACCTTCTGCCAGTACTTATTGCCACATCTATCGCACGGACAGAGAATCTTCTCTATTATGATCTTATTATGTGCGCGTGCAAATTCAAGGAAAGCAGCAACTCCTGCAACAAACTTAGGTTGCATACGTTGTTTCCAATCCACATACATCCAGTCCTTAACTCTGACGTACTCATTGGCCATGTTAGACTGTATAACTTATAAATTGTAGTTTATGATGACTATATTGAGAAATATAAGAACGGGATAGTCACTGACAAAGGAGAAAATCCGTGTATATGCTTTGTGTGTGCGTTTTTCGTTGAAAAGAATAAATTATCGCATGTATGTTAACCGATAGACGGGGACTAAGTAGCGCTTTTAGTTTCATATATGAGTATCGATGGGAATATGAAGGTTTCATATTATCATATATTGGTTTTAACCCGAACATCTCGAATCGCTCTCTAATTATACGTTTGTTGTGTATTCTTGTTGTATGTGTGTGTTCCGACTGTCGGGGGTAGGCTTCTATCCCATTAAGAATGTATAGAGCGAACACCCATCACTTGTGCTTTCAACCGTTTCGAGTAAATTTCGGCAGCACCTCCCCGCTGTTCTCCAAGTACACTGTAATAGAATAGATAATCATTTCAAAGCTGTGAAACAACGTTGAAATGAACATCTAATCTATCTTTGTACACGGAGAACCAGCGGAAAGGTACCGACGAAATATCTCGAAACGGATGAAAACACAAGTGAATGAAGGCGTTTGCTTTATACATTCTTAACTTGTCCACACGGGACAAATCTATGGGTTACCATACGATTGAATTTTCTCGTCGCGTAGACTATACGACGGTTGTTAGTATCGAGCTATACTGTCCGATATTTAACAACCTTCGTATAGTTCTAGGTCACGATGAGCATCGCACGTATGTTAACCGATAGACGGGGACTAAGTGGCGCTTTTAGTTTCATATATGAGTATCGATGAGAATATGAAGGTTTCATATTATCATATATTGGTTTTAACCCGAACATCTCGAATCGCTCTCTAATTATGCGTTTGTTGTGTATTCTTATTGTATGTGTGTGTTCCGGCTGTCGGGGGTAGGCTTCTATCCCATTAAGAATGTATAGAGCGAACACCCATCACTTGTGCTTTCAACTGTTTCGAGTAAATTTCGGCAGCACCTCCCCGCTGTTCTCCGAGTACATTGTAATAGAATAGATAATCATTTCAAAGCTGTGAAACAACGTTGAAATGAACATCTAATCTATCTTTGTACACAGAGAACCAGCGGAAAGACACCGACGAAATATCTCGAAACGGATGAAAACATAAGTGAATGAAGGTGTTTGCTTTATACATTCTTAACTTGTTCACACGGGACAAATCTATAGGTTACCATGCGATTGAATTTTCTCGTCGCGTAGACTATACGACGGTTGTTAATATCGAGCTATACTGTCCGATATTTAACAATCTTCGTATAGTTCTAGGTCACGACGAGCATCGCACGTATGTTGTACGATAGACGGGGACTAAGTGGCGCTTTTAGTTTCATATATGAGTATCGATGAGAATATGAAGGTTTCATATTATCATATATTGGTTTTAACCCGAACATCTCGAATCGCTCTCTAATTATGCGTTTGTTGTGTATTCTTGTTGTATGTGTGTGTTCCGACTGTCGAGGGTAGGCTTCTATCCCATTAAGAATGTATAGAGCGAACACCCATCACTTGTGCTTTCAACCGTTTCGAGTAAATTTCGGCAGCACCTCCCCGCTGTTCTTCGAGTACACTGTAATAGAATAGATAATCATTTCAAAGCTGTGAAACAACGTTGAAATGAACATCTAATCGATATTTGTACACGGAGAACCAGCGGAAAGGTACCGACGAAATATCTCGAAAAGGATGAAAACACAAGTGAATGAAGTCGTTTGCTTTATACATTCTTAACTTGTCCACACGGGAAAAATCTATGGGTTACCGTACGATTGAATTTTCTCGTCGCGTAGACTATACGACGGTTCTTAGTATCGAGCTATACTGTCCGATATTTAACAACCTTCGTATAGTTCTAGGTCACGACGAGCATCGCACGTATGTTAACCGATAGACGGGGACTAAGTGGCGCTTTTAGTTTCATATATGAGTATCGATGAGAATATGAAGGTTTCATATTATCATCGAGTATCATATATTGGTTTTAACTTAAACATCTTGAATCACTCTCTAATTATGCGTTTGTTGTGCATTCATGTTGTATGTGTAACATGATTTTAAACCATTGAGATCAAGATTGATAGAACTGATCATCCTACATTGCAATGTCATTCATCAACCAAAAACTATTATTGCAATGACATTCATCTATAACAATCAACAATTAAAACTACAAATGTAGGATACTGATATCATAAAGCGTTATACGCAACATATGAATTCACATGACTGAAACATGCATCAAAAAAACATGTTCATCCAAAAGAAATGCCACTGTCAACAAATATAGACAAAGGATTATTATATTAACTATGAAACATATTAGAAAAAGGATAGAAGTTCAAGATGCTAATAACACGATGATAATCAAAGCAGTTGCGTACAGATGCTAAAACCGAATATGTGACACGATATTCTTGTAATGATAGACATGTATTACAAGAGGAGACGCCCAAGTAAAATCGATAACTAAATCCCTATTTTGCCCTTCCTTTTCTTTAAATCAGAAATGTGTCTTTTTTTTTGCAATTATGTATAGCTAAAATAAAGAAGGTCCTATAATTCTAAGCATTTCCAATTACAACGGCCCATCCTCAAAATCCAGAATCTTATGAGCATCTTATGCAATTAGCAAACATATTCAACCGAAAACACCCACAAAATTTCCACCAGACTACAAATCCTTTGCATACTCAAACCCCAACCAGATCAAATTAAGGGACTACTCAGACCCACAGTTTAAATCAATCAAAAATATCCAAAATCAGACACGGGGTCTTTGGATACCTACCAAATCCCATGTTCGATGAGTCCAAAAACAAAACCCCAACATGCCAAACGGCTAAAAGTTCCACAAAACAGTCTCCGTTTCCAAGAAAATTTGAGAATGACAAATAAAATTATTAATTAAACTGGGCTTTACCCACATTATTAGTCCAGTTTCCAACACCTTCTCAAACTAGACACATTTTCCTCTTATGATTATCATCAACATTTCAATTAACGAGCTTAATGCTAATTAGAATGGAAATTAACTTAGACCCTGAAATCTAAAACCCCAACCCCAACCCTAACCCTAACCCTAACCCCAACCCCAACCCCAACCCCAACAGCAACCCCCTGCCGAACCCTAACCCAACCGCAGCCCTAGCCCCAGCCCCAACCCTAACGGTAACCGCAGCCCGAGCCCCAACCCCAACACTAACCACAGCCCTAGCCGCAGCCCGAGCCCGAGCCCCAACCCCAACCACAGCCCTAGCCGCAGCCCGAGCCCCAACCCCAACCACAGCCCTAGCCGCAGCCCGAGTCCCAGCCCCAACCCTAGCCCAGCCCCAGCCCCAGCCCCAGCCCGCAGCCCCAGCCCCACCCCCAATCAAAAATTTGAGTAATTGATGAATTCCTTACCTGTGCAAAGGCGACGACGAGAACTCCGATGAGCTGGCGGTGGCGACGACGAAAGCAGGTGGTGGCTACGACGAAAGCAGGCGGTGGCTACGACGAATCGGCGGCGGTGACGATGACGAGAACGACGATCGATCGGCGGGAACGTGGGTTTGGGAATTTTTTGTTCGCGCGAGAATTGGGAATAATGAGCGTAGGGATCGATCTGAGCTTTTAACTTAAATCCCTATTTAGATGCCCTTACGGATAAGTCCGTTGGTTCTTGGTTTGCGGCTCCGTAGGGGCAAACAACAATTTAAGATTTAATAATTTTTATATAAATATGTAAGGACCGTAGAGGCAACCGTCTAGCCCTACGGACTAATCCGTAGGGCCAAAATAAATCTGCCCCTACGGATTTCAATATCCGTAGGGGAAACCCCTATTGTAGTAGTGCAAGAAACTGTGGCACAACGGGGGTGAGTTGCCAACTCATAAGTAGAAAACATCACCGAGCAGAAATCGTATGTATGACACAATCCTAAATCAGTACGATCAAATATACATATATAACTGTTCAGTTGATAAAACATCACATTTGTTATTACATTTTTCCTACTATTTCTATACTAGAAAATGTGTTTATTATAATATATGATACATATGAGGGTTTATCTGTAAAAATACTATTTTCATGTGTTGATATATTATAATTAACATTTGGTAGGAAAATGTATGCAAAAATATCATTGACCAAATCTTAATGTTGAAATTAATATCTCAATAAAACAAAACTCCACTAATATTATTTGTTGAGATTGTGCAGAAATTTTCAGGGCAAAATATCAAGGGAATCAAAGTTGTTAAAACAAACCTGCCTAATTAAGAAAGCAAACTAAAGAAATCAAGTCTGGCAGTAACTACGAGAAGATTTTCAGCTTCTGAGATTCAAAAGATCACCACGTGGCAATATAGATGAAGCTCCAGAAAAATCAACAAATGATCCTCATACATGGCCGCGGATCCGCGGCCAAACCCCCCTATTGGCCGCGGATCCGCCGTGGTTTTGAAGACTTAGGAGATGGGATTTTTTATGTTGGTTACTAACTACTTGCTTCCAAATTAGGAAGCTAAGTTTCTGGCTTTGAGACTATAAATAAAGACCGAGAGCCTCTTGGAAAAATTATCAAGTCGACGAGATCACGAAGTCCAAGACGGCTCACGCATCCAGGCTGATCATCAACGGTTCATCGAACTCCTTAGAAGAGATCGAGAAGCAAAACTAGGATTTGTAATCATTTTCTAAGGAATCAAAGTGTAATGAATATTGTTGATTAATAAAGGCAGCTTTCATTTTCTTATTCTATTTCTTCGTAGTTTAATTATGCATTTTCTCTCCATCTCTTTTTCTCCCAACATGCGCGAGTAATTCTCCGCTTCTTAGGGTTTGTAGGATTAGGGTAGGTTAATAGATGATGAAAATACCTAAACTCTTTTTACGTCCAATAAAGTTTAAAAACTTTGCCAAAAGAATCATTAACATCCTAATCGGGCGCACTATCAATTCATTGTTAGTCTCGACCGCGATTAGAGATTGGATTAATGATTGTTTTGGTAAAGGCTAGATATGAACGGAGTTCCGTGTCAAGATAGGGGTTAAGAGTGGGATTCCTTTTCCCTCCATAAACCCTAATATTCACGCATCACTGTCGTTCTAGTGTTAAATCTATTAAAGGATAGAAAGAGTAATTTTTAATTAATCATCTATAACTACTAAATCCTAATGAACCCTACAAGCCTTCTTCTTATATAAACTTACATCCGTAGTTATTCTAGATCTATATTTTGCATTCTTGTTTAACGTAGATCTAGATCTTACAACCATTTTACAATATTCTTCATCCTTCCTCCTCCCCTTTCTCAACACATTTAAAATTAGAGTAAAATATTCAACGTTTCCCAGATGACGACCAGCACTCACCTCGGTCTAGCTACACGCGGCACCGTTATTGATTGCGGTTAATTACTACATAAACATTTTTTCGAATCAATCAAATGGCGTCGTTGCTGGGGATACTTGCGTAATTTTTTATTCTTACTATTTTTGTTGAATTCTTATACGATCTATATCATAATTAAAACAAAACTGCAAATTGTATATTTAACGATAATTGTGTGAATTTTGCGAGGAAATCTGGAGTCACAGACTTGAGGAAACAGAAGACAGAGAAATTTATCAAGATCCAGAGGAGTACAGGAGGCCACAAAGCAAACTTTCACCACCTGATCCCTCCACCCAGCGGCGGAACCGCAGCAAAGGAGCTCTTTTGGCGGCGGAAGCGCGGCGGGAGAGGGGAGTTAGGGCTCCTCATTTCTCTGGTAAGATTCTAACCTCTTTCTCTCTCCTCTCAAATCCAATAAAATCTCTTTTCTGCAGGATTCTTTGCAAAATATCGCCGCTCAAAAATCTTTTTGCAAAGTTTTATTTTGCGGTTTGTTTTTGAAAATTTTAATACGGATTTTTAAGGAGCAAAACCAAAATCCAGATTAGGTGGGGATTTCATCACCCTTCCTAAGCCCCACAAATCACAAACCGAGCATCTGCATCAACCCTACATTAATTTAAAAAATATCTAGACCAGACTCTAAGGACTGTCGCGCTCAATAAGGACAGAGGAAGGTCGTGGGTAATCTATCGCTTATCCGCATTATTTTTGTGGTGTCTAGGCAAGTGTGTCTAAGGCGAGTGGTTACTTAATTAGGACCACTACTTTTGTAGTGGGGAGCCTCCCACTCACCTGGCACTTACCTGGCTCCAAGGGTAGTAAAGAGGCGGTAGAGGATTGATCCTATGGCTTGTCCTTTGGAAGTCTAGGAGCGGTCTAGAGACTGGACCTAGGTAACCATAGTTCTAGGGTTGTTTGTGCATTTTTGTGTGATTTGTCTAACTCCGTCATTTTTCAAAACAAACCAATTATTTTCTCCCCTTTTTACCCCTTCCCCCTTCTTCTCTTCTTATAATGGGTGACCTAAACAAAAGAACACTTGCCGAGCTTTGTTGTCCCCAACCAGATATCTCTTGTTTTCGTAATCCCTTCGGTATACCGTCCGACTCTTCCATGTCCTTAAGAGATCATATAGAACAAGCAGGAAGAAATAGTTGGCCACCTCAGTCTAGGTCTTATCAACCGTATCCTAATCCTACACCTGTTTCATTTGATACCCAGAGTGAGGAAGCCCCTAGACGAATGTCTATTGCTGAGCACATAGCTTGGGCTAGAGGCCAAAGTTTCAACCCGGACCAGTATCAACCATCACCTCCACTTTCCAAAGAAGTGTTTGATAGCCAACCGACCAACCCATATCAATATTCTTCTTATCACAATGTTGACCCAACTCCCACCCAATTTTCGCAACCATTCTATTGCTATCAATCCAATCCGACTTTTCCACCTTCTCTAGACAGTTCTTCTAATCAGTCATTTGGGAGTTTTAATTATCCACAGGAATTTCAATCTTATACTGAAACCCCTTATCAACACAAGACTAGTCTGGAGCAGACATTAGAAAAATTTCTGGAATTGTCGAACCAAATTAGGAAGGAAACAACAGTATGGATGCAAGCAAAGAATTTCAAACCTGCCCAAATTTTTTCAGTATATGATTCGGGCATAGGACAAAATGAGAATTTGGGTAGTGAGACAGAACTGTACACCCTTCCTAATCAAACCTCCCCATTCCAAACTGAAATCCACAATTCCAGTTTCATAGATTCATCAAGTAGAATGTCTGATAAGTTGTGTGACTTTGTAGTGTTTGATTTACCCGACTGTGAAGGGTCCATTTCAAGTGAAACCATACCCAACCCTTGTGATCTCTACACCTCCACTCTTGAACCAAAACTGATTGAAAACCATACTTTTGATGAGGTGTTTGAGAATTTTAACCTTCACTTGAATGAGGTGATTGACGTTGGGGATATATTGATTGATGAACCCGAAATTTTGGATGATTTTGTCCCACCAATTCATCAAATCCTTTCAATTCCTTGTGGTCATCATCTTGAGCCTTTAATTCTTCCCGAACCCCAAATATGTCTTGAAGTTGATGATAAAGGTATACCTAAAGAAATACAACCTCCATCTTCCACATTTGGTACAGCAACACTCGACACACCAATTTGTTTACCCATTTCAACTTCTATTTTCTCCGGTTCTTCTTCTGTTCCTATAGTTTCAGTGAGTTTTGATGAATCACAATCCGTTAATTCAAGTTCAATAATACCAGAAATTCAACTTGATTTGGATATTTTTGAGAATGAGGTAGTTGAGTTTTTCGAGTCCTCTACCTCAATGATTTTTGATGAATCAAGCAGGATAAATTCTGGCACAAAACTCTTTGACAGCAAAATGTTCAATCACACCATTGATAAAAGTTTTGAAGAACTTTTTGCTGACGAACTTGAATTTTTAAACAATACGGATTTTGTGATTGATCAATCTCCACCTATAGGGGTTGAACCGTCACCATTCCTTCTTCCTAATCATTCACATTCATCGTCATTCTTTCTTTTCTCTAATTTCAAATTCAAACCCTTTTCAGACCACCTCTTATCCCTTCCCCATTTTTTCTTGACTCGATACAACACATTCTTCCACCGACCTATACGCTATACTGATAAAATATTTGAATGGTTGGTGTTAACTTTTGGTCTTTGTAAAGTCTTACTTTGACCAAATGACTCACCCCCTCTTAAAATGCTTCACACTGTCTAACTCATGTTTGAGGGGGGGTATATTTTTGTCTCTTGAACATAACTTTTGTCCTCAAATTTGTGAGCCAAAAATAAGTATGGGGGAGGATTTTCACTTTCATATATTCTTGCCCTCATTAATAATGTCCTCCAAAGCTTACAAGATTTTATGATCCAGCAGATAGCAACAGTGAGGACACTGCTGAAAACAAGTTTGGGAGAGGTTTGTGCTTATTTACGCATACTTTGCATTATACTATATATAAGCACAAAATTTTTTGATAATAAAAGAATAGAAAGTGAAAAATTATATATGAAAGATAGGAATAGTTTAAGAAAACCAAGAAAATTAGAAGTTTTCTTAAACGAACTGGTAATAAGTAGTTATGAGCCGTTGTCCCAAGGGTTAGTTAGATGAAAGATGTCACTAATCTGAGGATAAAAATAAGTCTGAAAAATAGTCCCTATTCTGGAAGCCAAACATTTGAATGTTGATACCCTACTATATGCACTTACACACGTCTTGAAACTCGGGATAGTAGAGGATACCTTGAAATACTCTTGTCTAAAAGCCAAAGTATGAAGGAAATAATAAATGAAGAAAATATAAAAATGGTGAAAAGAAAAATGAACACTGGTTTTGTTATCGCCAAGGCAGCAATAAAAAAATATAGTGAGGGTGCTTCATCACCTAGTGCCTTAGACCAACTGGTCTGGGAGTCACTACTAAGCCTTAGGTGGTGCAAGACGAGGAAAATACTATCACCTAATCAGCAAGCACATAAGTAATCGGTCGGTTAGTACCTCAAGAAGTATTAACGGTCGCATGTAAATATGTGAGCAAATCCTTAAATATTCATCAAATTAAAAAGTACTGAGGTAGATGGACAAGAGTATGATAGCTTGAATTGAATTCTCCGAGTGTAGGGATGTTATATTCACACACGTAGGGGTATATGATCGATGTTTGGATGAAAAGTAGGAATGAAGAATAAAGATGATGTTTTATTGAGGGATGATGTGATTTCTACGATCTTTTCATGATTATTAAGATAAGGCTCATGACAACTGAAAAGCTTGTGTAGTTGGAAACTCTAAATTTTCAAAGTATTTCTTTTATGGTTCTTATCTTTATATGTAAATTTCACTATCTCTCTTTTATTATAGGATTTTGTGGGTGTAATCCGATATAAACCCTCAGGAGACAACACTCCTCCTACTAGGGACACCTAGAGGTTTAACGGCTTGTTGCACGTGCTCAGTGCAATCGTGTTTGCCTACGAAAGTGTGCTTAGTTTTCTCCTTTCTTTTTCTCCTTCTCTTGAATAAACTAGTTTGCTCGGGACGATCAAAGATAAGTTTGGGGTTATTTGTTCAGTTGATAAAACTGCACATTTGTTATTATTTTTTTCCTACTATTTCTATACTAGAAAATGTGTTTATTATAATATATGATACATATGAGGGTTTATCTGTAAAAATACTATTTTCATGTGTTGATATATTACAATTAACATTTGGTAGGAAAATGTATGCAAAAATATCATTGACCAAATCTTAATGTTGAAATTAATATCACAATAAAACTATACTCCACTAATATTATTTGTTGAGATTGTGCAGAAATTTTCAGGGCTAAATATCAAGGGAATCAAAGTTGTTAAAGCAAACCTGCCTAATTAAGAAAGCAAACTAAAGAAATCAAGTCTGGCAGTAACTACGAGAAGATTTTCAGCTTCTGAGATTCAAAAGATTACCATGTGGCAATATAGATCAAGCTCCAGAAAAATCACCAAATGATCCTCATACTTTGCCGCGGATCCGCGGCCAAACCCCCTTATTGGCCGTGGATCCGCCGCGGTTTTGAAGACTTAGGAGATGGGATTTTTTCTGTTGGTTACTAACTACTTGCTTCCAAATTAGGAAGCTAAGTTTCTTGCTTTGAGACTATAAATAAAGACCGAGAGCCTCTTGGAAAAATTATCAAGTCGACGAGATCACGAAGTCCAAGACGGCTCACGTATCCAGGCTGATCATCAACGGTTCATCTACCTCCTTAGAAGAGATCGAGAAGCAAAACTAGGATTTGTAATCATTTTCTAAGGAATCAAAGTGTAATGAATATTGTTGATTAATAAAGGTAGCTTTCTTTTTCTTATTCTATTTCTTCGTAGTTTAATTATGCATTTTCTCTCCATCTCTTTTTCTCCCAACATGCGCGAGTAATTCTCCGCTAGTTAGGGTTTGTAGGATTAGTGTAGGTTAATAGATGATGAAAATACCTAAACTCTTTTTACGTCTTATAAAGTTTATAAACTTTGCCAAAAGAATCATTAACATCCTAATCAGGCGCGCTATCAATTCATTGTTAGTCTCGACCGCGATTAGAGATTGGATTAATGATTGTTTTGGTAAAGGCTAGATATGAACGGAGTTCTGTGTCGAGATAGGGGTTAAGAGTGGGATTCCTTTTCCCACCATAAACCTTTATCTTCACGCATCACTGTCGTTCTAGTGTTAAATCTATTAAACGATAGAAAGAGTAATTTTTAATTAATCATCCATAACTACTAAATCCTAATGAACCCTACAAGCCCTCTTTTTATATAAACTTACATCCGTAATTAATCTAGATCTATATTTTGCATTCTTGTTTAACGTAGATCTTGATCTTACAATCATTTTACAATATTCTTCATCCTTCCTCCTCCCCTTTCTCAACACATTTAAAGTAAGAGTAAAATATTCAACGTTTTCCAGATGTCGACCCATACTCACCTCGGTCTAGTTAAACGCGACACCGTTATTGATTGCGGTCAATTACTACATAAACACTTTTTCGAATCAATCAATAACCTCAAATGATAAGTCTGAAGCAAGCAAAGGTGGCAAGGGTAAACATCTATACATAAGTGTAATCCCATGTGCTCGTGTCCGTGTCTCATGTAGCAACATATCATATGAATGAGGTATGAATGCATGAAAACAGAATACATGTAAATGAAGAAACTGCTTTCAAAACTTAGTGAGATTTCAGTATATTTAAAATGTGGTATCATCAATGAAATCAACATAATCAGTGTCTAGCATCGACACAAAACATAAATCCCAATATCTCAATATCTCAGGCTCCGGCTATCAGGACTGGCCTGTATCATCAAATCTCAATACCTCAATATCTCAAATCTCAAAATCTCAGTGACTAAAATCTAACTATCTAGGGCTCCGTCGGTCCGGATCGACCCCTATCATCAATCACACGACCTCGAACGGTATCCTCCGGATATCCGACGCACCAGGTAAAATCACCGGTAGGCAGTCTGCCCCTGCCGGGCTCATCGTCTACACCTCGAGCTTATTGCCCCGGGGTACCTTACCGGGTCCACCATGTACACGCAGACGGTTCATCCAACTCCTCGAATCGGGTCTCAAAATCCATCTCATAACCTAGAAAACATCATGGTGGATGACTCATACATCACGAGAAAACCGCACTTTTCATTTTAAAGAGAGAGAGAGAGAAGTTTATATATATTCTTGCGGTTTTTTCCCAAATCCAGAAAATCTCATGAAAATACGAAATCCAATCATCAATAGCAAGTAAACAGTGAATATCGACATTAAAATCCATAATACTGCATAACAGTGAATAATAATATACATGTAGTAGCAAGTAATAACTGCAATGTCTAAACTAGCATATAAAGACGAGTACACTAATACCATGTCGAACTATCAGTTAATAAGCTATGTCAATGAGTAATATTCTCTAAAGTGTTCCTGACATGGTAATTACCGATGATGATGTGTGTGAGCCAGCAAGTAAGTGTATGTGGAACATACGCATCATCGGTAATGGTGTTGGTGTCCTGACAACATGATCTCAATAATGGCATATGAAAATACAATATAAGCATGCGGTGCGCTGCGAGCAACAAGAATATGCGGGAGCTGAAAAATAAACACATTGATAACTAATCTGCATTTATATATAAATATGAGTCATATAGTTTTTCCATTTGAAATAACACGAATCGTGGTGTTTTGAAAATAAGGGTTACGGTGTTTTAAGAAAAGATACGTCCTTTGAAATATCCGTAAAATCCCTTGGCCTGTCTTTAAAATACTCACGATTCGTTAGTTTTGAAATAGGTATGACTCGATTCTAATCCATCATTTACAAGTAACTACAGGGCTAAACTAACAGGCTGATTGAAAGGTAAAAAAACCGCCTAACATCTGAGTCGATATATATATATACATATATATATATATACGTATATATATATACGTATATAAGTATACATATATATATATATATACGTATATATATATATACATATATATATATACGTATATAAGTATACATATATATATACGTATATATGTATATACATATATATATAGGTATTTATATATATATGTATGTGTATATATATATATGTGTGTGTATATATATGTGTGTGTGTGTGTATATACATACATATATATATATATATAGTCGGTGATCCCGCCTCAGTAGTATCCCATCCGATACCCTAATACAATATGACATTCTCGAGTCAAGAGTGCGGATCTATCATCAATATAGCTCGTACGGTAAATCCATCGTATGGCATGCCAAATCTGGGTACGGGTCAATGTCACATCTATACATTATTCATCTGGTATCCTCTTTATCAAATATCATGATCTGGGGTACTGATCTACGTCTAGTACAATACTGATACCATATATGTATATGCATGCGTGTGTCTGAAAACACCACATCGAAAGGACCTGCTATAACATCACGTCGTATCTCAAATACGAACCATATCCCATCACCGATCTCACGGCCTCAAGCCCAGTCTCATCGACTCATCTCCAATCCCAAGTACTATCCTCAGAATCCATTTATATGTATACATATATATATATATACATAGTCCTATACCCATGTGTGTGTGTATACACACACACACATACATATCCCCATATACGCACAGGTAATAAGATGAATGCAGGTGTGTGCGTGTGGGTGTAAACTTATTCTATGGTTCGCGACTAAGAAGCTATACTACTTCACTTCTAATAACCCCAAACCAATTATGAACACATAATCATATCTTGAATATCCACGTATCATGAATCACATATATAAACATATATATCATAACTATACTACGAACTGCGGGGGTGCTATACACCATCCACCCGACTTCCCCCGTAGATATATATCCATTCACATTGCTTTTTGTGTGCCGATGCCGATGTCGCCATCTTCATCTTCAACGTCTTGACATCACGTGGGGTACCTACACATATAATCCAATCGCAATGTGTATTAAAATCCAAACGGAAAAACCCAAAACGGCACACGCTACGCTCATAGGTAAAAACTTATAGCCTCGCATGGAAACACGACCAATAACCCTAGTCGTTGACGTTCAAACGCCACACGACGGAAAAGAATTATCAAATACCAAAATCCATGTTAAAACAAGTCGTAAAACTACGCGCCAACACGAGAAAATGATCCCAGATTTTATGCTAGGTCAAAGCAGCCAATTTTGCATATGCCAAGGGTCTAGTTTACAGGAAATAAAGCCCTGGAACAAGCAGGAACCCAAACAGGAATGCCCAGGCCGCAAATTGTGGCCTAAAGGGATAAATTTGCGACCAAAAGAGGGAACTGGGGTCCTTTGTTTTGGTGGTACACTCTAGGTTGCCTGCACATCACTCTGTATTTGCTAAAAAATTTTCAGGTCACCCGGGTGTTAGCAGATTTCAATATACACTCACAGAATCCCAAATTCTTCCGATATCGGTTTTCTAAGTTCGCTAAAATAGGTTCTAGTCTCTTGGTTTAGGTCTCCAATCAATCACCATAGGGGTTGTATAGCCTCTACTAACCTTAATTTCACCTTTGGGTTCAACTCAAACACTAATCCTCAACTTAAAGTTTTCAAAGTTCCAAAAACCACACAATATCGATTCTAATTTAACATGGTTGCTAAAGGAATGGAAATTCTACACTAATGATGGAATAATTACCTTATTTTTCACTCATGAATCCTCTACAGCGCCAAAACTCAAACTTTCTTGGTCCAAAGGGTTGCTTGAGAGCTTGTGCACATTTTTTGTGAAGTGGGTGTGGGGTTTTGGGTTTGTTTTGGTGATGAAGTGAGGTGATTTGTGGAGGGGGAGATGAGGGCAGCAGCACATGAGGAAATGGGGGGGGGGGGAGAAAATGATGAAGGAAGAAGAAGGGAACAAGTGGGCATGGCTCTCTCTTGACCCCTCATTTTCTCTCACTTGCCCATACCTCATTATTCTATCATTCCTTTTTCTTTTCTTTTGTTTTCTTTTATTTTCTTCTCACATAATAATACCCAAACCATGCATGATAAAAAGAAAGCATGAAAGAAAAATGTGACAAGTGCTAAAATATGACTTAGTGCATGTCATGTGCACAAATCCGGTTTAAAGCATGATTAACGATTTTTAGTTGCGATTAGCACAAAATTAGTGTATAATAAATCGTAAAATTTCATAATTTGCTTAAATCACATAAAGCAGATTTTTTTTGTAATTTCCATAATTTTCCAAATTATTTCCAATTTATCGGTATTTAATTATACCGCCTTATTAAAATATTCAATATTTTATTATTTAATTACAAAAATTCCCAAAAATAATATTTTATTTTTTTTGAAATGTTACAATCTTCCCCCCTTAAAGAAATTCGGTCCCCGAATTTAAATTTAAACCCCTCAAGACAAACATTTCAGTAAAAGACTAAGCCGTCGGGGTCTCGAAACCATCAATACATAAAACACGTCGTAGCGCAATGCGTGCGCATGAACAATGAGAAGATAACTCAAAAACTACACTCCATCAAGCATCCCGCAATCATCGGAGTCATGGTGAAGACATCAATGTCTAAATCCAATACGAAAAACAATATGATATACATCAACACTATAAATATAAACACCTGAAGGAAATGCATGCCAAATCGTGTTAAGTCGCTGTGCGATGTGCATAACACGGCACAGTGGCGGACGTCTCTAGTAAGAAAATAACTCTCTCGATATATATCCTTTGTTTACATGCACGTACCGCCATTTTGAAAACTATTTAGAAGGGTTTCTTTGTTTTAAACGTTTCGTGTCATCTCAGACACGTAGGTTAATACTCAGACTATAGCTCTCTTTTTTGGAAATCCCTTCGATAACTATTAATGCATGCAAAATACATCTAGGTACTGTCCTCTAACAAGTCCTGCTCAGTACGAAACAATAGTAAATATCATAAAAACGTGCTGCTCCATAAGAAATCAATCCCAAAAGGTGCATAAGAACACCACGTGCGTCTGGTGCGCACGGAAATCAAAATCCATGAATGTGTCATGCATGTGCATAGAACAAAATCTAAGTGCAACGGATGTGCACGAAACACCTATCAAAGGCAACGGTGTACCTGATAGAAAAATCAGGTGCATCTGATATGCACAAAGAATCCCGATTTTGTAAGACCACGGCAGCGCCCCGGCCGTTTGAACGAGGCCAAAATGCGGAAACAAAAACTTTTCTTTAAACAGAAACCGGCGCTACCGCGGACAATAAACCTGGATCGGGCCATTAACCAACTCCTAGCTAACTAGAGAAGGGGTAGAGAGATACACCGAGCGATCCGTATCCTTCGGTTTTCTTGTCGTCATCCCGATCTCCCCGCGGAATCTTCGGTCTTCATCTCCTCGTCGGAAGGGCACCACATCGCCTTTGTTCTTTTACGGGATCCCACCTCTGGACCGAGGCAACTCGGGCACGAAGTTGGCTAGTCGACGTGTCCAAGAATGCTGTAGGCTGAGTGTAGAGTGGTTTGTCTCTAGGGGTTGTTGAAGTTGCCCTTTTAGATATCAAGGTGGAGGAATGAACTTGGGAGATGAGGTAAGTGTTTTGTAAAGGCAAATGAGATGAAAATCCCACAGTCCAAATTTTGGACAGCCACCATCACTAGAATGGCCGGCCACTTGCAATAAAAGAACAATGAGAGAGAGAGGAGAAAAGTCAAGGAGGGGGGGCAATAATGCAAGCAAGAGAAAATATGTGATGATGAGGAATAATCATCACAACTAAAGCTCACTCCAAAACCCATCACTCATCTCATCACAAAAGTCAAGCAATGATGAAAAAATAGAAGTCAATGGAAGCAAGGACCATCATCAACCACTTGCAAATAACACCCTCCACAATGCTAATTTGCACATTTGCAAATAAGCCCTCCTCCACCAATTTTCAGCCAAGGAAAGAAACAAAGGATAATGGCCGAAACGGAATGCAAACTGGCAACTTCAAAAAACTGATCCCGTAATAAATTACAGGAAAACCCCGCGACTGTATATACATACCCGCATTTGTATTCCGACTGAATACAAGTGCAATGAGACAAAATCTACACTGTACAATACTAGGATCCGGCTTAAACCAAAGCCCACTAGTATTATCCGTCCGATCATGATCCGTGCAATACCGCCTGTATATGATCGAACCCTGCCATATCTCCATACGGCCTCTACAGCGTTTCGCCCGAATCTAGAGAAACGGTCTGTAGGGGACTCTAAAGACTCGTCAATACTTTGGCAGTGGATTTAACCACTAGCACGTCAGAGGTATTAGCCATACGTAACGGGCTACCTGGTATTGACCAAATGGGACGTCGATGAGCGAACTCATCTTGACACCCTACTGGGCCTATCAGTGACAATATCTGTACAGTCCGGTCCGTTCGTCTATGAGCATCGCATGGCGGGTCTAGGGGGTTGGTAAAAGTCAGACCCCCAAAAGCGGTACAAGTCGTGTCGGAGTGTAGCCCAGAACACCCTGAGATACTACTAGAATACCTACCAGTAAATCTCCTGCCTTGGCCAAGGACTTCGTGTAATGGCTCTCCTAGACACATCGCGACCTCACCCCCAATACCGGGAGAGACGAACCCCTGCAGATCCGCTCACTGCCTCCATGTGGCTCGGGACTTTACCCAACTAAAACCTGTTTGCACGACTCCTTTGAGCGTGGTAGGGTGGAAATCAAAGTGCAGTGGGAACTCAAACGAGAAAAATGATGATCTCAGGTCGATGAACTAACCTGTACACATGCCACCAAGGAACTGCTATCTGACGTCAGGTATAAGACCAACTAGCATGTTCCCGGCGAGTCCTGTCCGGTATACTCATAACCTAATGAACACCTGTATACATCTTAGGTGAACCAACTGACACCAGTGGCATGTGAGACCGGCCACCGCCCCTCGTCGGGGTCTCGACTGTATACACTAGTCTACTCTGGAGTATCGATGCCTTGTCTCGAAAGCACCCATGACTAGGGACCTTTTAAGGATGTGCTTATAGACCCCAGCTCCCACGTATATGAACGCCATCATACCGCTGGTAATCAAGCAAGAATCCTAAGGGCTCTATCAACGTGTAATAGTGACTTGTAAGGTCACCTAAAACAGTACACGATGATAAAGATAAACCAGATAGCATACTATCATCTTGAGTAAGACTGTCCTACCGGCATATATCCTCCCTCAATCATTGCAATCACGTACCTGTGATCCAATAATTGACTCTGAGGGCACTATCTCCAACAATCTCCCACTTGCACTCAAGGATAATTATTGCGATGTCGCATATTCACAGCCCGTGTGATACCGAACACCCAACTCCTCTACTAATCAGTCTCACAAAACCCATTTGCGAAACTGTTGTGTTCGAGAAATATCCTTAGTAAGTGGATCCGCCATAATGTTTCTTTCTATGTCTCTCTTTATCTCAAGTTCGCGGAGAAAGCCATCTCCCAAAATGATCAATACCTGTCTTAGAATATGTCTGGATATCTGATGGGACCTAGTTCATAAATGAACTCCAAATCCAAACTTTTTAGACTGTATCGTCAACTGAACTTAATCAGTATCCTGCGCCATGCCTCCCTTAGTATCCTCCTGGACCACCTGTCCAAAATACTGCCCCTCGTAAGAGGGAAAACTATAACTCTGACAGCCACTCTGTCATCCAGGTCACCTTGGAAGCCTGGAATGATAACCGTCTGCCAAATGAGGCTGTCATTATCATATCCCTAGAACATCCACTTATGTTCTAAAACTGCTTTCGAATGTCTCTGCAGTATAGGATTAATATCATCTTATTACATCTAGTGCAAAAACAACATCTGGTGTGGTACCTGACATCTCATGATTGACTCAATTGCCTAAGCAAGTGATCTGCCAATCATGCACACCCCTCTCCCCTTTAGTCTGTAAGACACTTTTAGAGAGGGTGAATCCATCACCTGCAGGTACACTACCGTGCCAGAAGTCGTCCATTCTAAATACCTTTAGAATGTTGTCTAAGTACCCAGATTGGGAAACTACCCTAATCTAGATCTAAAACAATAAATCTAGTAACCAGAATGTCTGATATAATACCCAATTCTTATGTGGAGAAACCACTGTGTGACAACCAAAGTATAACCGATCGTAGTATAGGAATATCACTTCCTACTCTGTGTATGTCATCCAGATACCAGGACATCACACCCTACTACCTTCTTAACAGATCCATCCCCTATTCTGATGAAGTCAAACATATGACTGTCACATACGAAATAGATGATCTGTCTCCGCTATATCTGTTTTAGTCTATAAATAGACATAAGCCACAAGTCCACTATGCTTTCGCTGCTCCCACTGACCATGACAACCCTCTGGCAGAGTTATATAAACATACACTTCTAAAGCTAGTTTAGAACGACGCTGTACTCATCCTCCTGCCGGGACTTACAGTCTGGAACAAAGCAATGGAAAGTCTGGGTAAACAAGAACCTTCCTGCCACCGTCCTTGAGGCTACAGGAGTACCTCTCAGGTGCCTGAGGTTACCCACTAAATCTGCGGAGTGGACAATGGAATGTTAATCAGATCAAATCTTTAGGTTCTTATCAAATTTTCAGTAATCGTCTGCGGTTCTGGAATCACTTCCAGTTCTACCATACTCCCACTTCTGTTTTCTGAAAAAATCCATTTTACTTAAAACTGTGGCGAGTCAAGAACAATATCACTATTGTTCTTCCAGATGGTAGAAAGTCAACCCTCGTCATAGCCTGGGTCAACCCAAAAACAACCATTACAGAAACGTGCCTTGAGTTATCCAGAGTCTGGTTTTAAGCATAAGCCGGACAACTCCCCGTACCTTAACAATGTCAAGATATGAACTGTTCTATATCCAATACAGAAACAGAGGCACTGATTTAATTGAACCAGATTCGAATCATGCAGCTGTCTCTAGTGCATGTCAACTAAATGGAAAGAGGCCGATCTGCGTTACTCAACTTAGGAATGCTTCCAATTATGAGTAACCTGAAAGAGAAGCAAGTTCTCTCAAAACCATTACTATCAACTGAATACCATACACAAGTATCTACATCTTCGATCACCTTGAAGAATCCCGATACTTGCAATACCTGGTTCTCTACTTTATTCATATACCTATAACTTTTTAAAACTTGACCCTGTGTTTCTACGAAACACCTGTCTAAAAACTAGAGAAGTCATAAGTAAGTCGAATATAGTACGAGGACCAACGCCTCTGTCCTAATAGACACTGGACAACATAAAATACTCAGTATAAGTCCGTTGAGTCTAATAACTCATTCACTGTGTGTCGTAGGTTTAAAACTGTACTTATGGTTAAGAAGAATTACACCGCTGTTTAATGCTCCTTACCTAACCATCCAATGATATAGGTAAATGTGATGGACATAATTTCAAAAATGTATATCTCACTCTATAAAAATAGACGTACAGATATATCAATTTGAAATTGGTGCAGAACAACGGATATTCAAAACCAAATATCTGTCGTCCGGCAAACAACCCAAGCGATTTCCTCAAATACCACCAATTACAACGAATTCCGATATAATGAGGATAATTACCTAATTCCAAATAACTTACTCCCACTCATCATCTGTAAAACCATACAGATATGAGATTCATACCTGGTAAATACATACCCTGGAGCAAGGTTTAATTAGGAAATCAGTTTTCTATTAACAATACACAGCGAAACTGAAACATGTAAATGTTTCGTAGGAGTATCCGGGTATTCCTTGTAATGCCTCCTCCATTATCAGATTCATAACTGTAACCGTATATTTCTTTGCCATCTCTCCAAATCTCTTTATATGTTTTTAGTCGTTACCTTCTGTACACCTTCGTTAGGCTAACTGGTTTTCTTCATTCCCTACCGTTCGGCACCAGCCTATGGTTTGGAAGAAGACTATCCAATAAGCATAATAGGTGTACTGTTCTAATCCTAGGAGCACTCGCAACGCAAGGGAAGGTAAAGATAAAAGACAACCGAATAAACCTTATTCCTATTTCTCCTGAACCAGAATCCATACCCGAACTGGAACAAGTTTCTTTCGAGTTCGTATATAACCATACGATGGAGTATCCAATAAACTGTGGATCTTCATAGTGATACGTAGTGTCCTGGAGAAATACAAAGGTGAAGTGGGAGTGGTAATGAAATACTTGGTTTGGTCGTGAATAGCAGTCGCAATTTACTTTGCCCTCCTTTTAATCCCTTTATTTGTCTTTACATAATACCTTCTGTACACCATCGTTAAGCTAATTGGTTTTCTTCATTCCCTACCGTTCGGCACCTGCCTATGGTTTGGAAGAAGACTATCCAATTTTCGGAATAGGTGTACTATCCCCTAATCTAATGGGCACTCGCAACCTGAGAGAAGCTAAAAGGAAAAGACAACTGAATAGTCCTATTCGTTTTCTACAGAACCGGAAACCATCCTCGAATAAATTCCTTCGAGTTCGTATATAACCATACGATGGTTTTATTGAATGGAAGTGGGTGTTCGTAGTAATACGGGGTGTTCTGGAGAAAAAGGGTAAAAGTAGAAGTGGCAATGAGGTATGCAACTCTGACAATCCAAAAGCCAGTGTTTTAAGAAGGTTCGGTCAACTTGGTAACTGAGTCATAGTCAAGGGTCGAGTCATGCTCGCTGCCGAAGAGAGAGAGAGAAAAGAAATACTCAGCGTGCACTCTAACCTAGATCAGAATGGTTACAAATTTATCTAATCAGGAAACCTTCCACTGTAACCTCAAATTCTTCTGCAAACCTGAAAGAAGAATTAGTCGGGATCACCCGAGGAGTAAACCAACTCATCAGTGGGAATCGAGATCCAACTATCATCGCATGATAACGTGACGGAATCCACTCACGTTATCACACTCCAGAAGGTATGCGCATATCTGGCAAGTTTCAGTTTCTTTAGAAACTCCCGATGTGATTTTTAGCCCTAAGACCCAAGTGACCTTGACTGAGCCAACATATCAAAGGATCCTAGCCAAGTTCAACCCGTCATTATCTTGATTGCATTAGACCCACCAGCACGAGTCCTTGACTGAGCCAAAATGACCGTACAACTGTCCTAACCAATCACATATCCATAAGACAGAAAAGCATTACAGAGCTACCGCACACTACGCCTCGGCTGAGCACGACATACGTAGCACGAATACTAAGCAATACTAATCTGAAACGACGGAGGGCTACGACAGGTTTTTGGCGAAAATCCTTTAACGTAATGAACTTGATATCGTTGAAGGAACCGGATAGCTTTGTATAAAAATATAGTGGCGAAAACCATTGCTAAAGAGGTCACTCCCGGTGAAGGGATCTCGGCTCTTTCCTCGTAGAATGAGGTGCAGGATATTCCAACTGAATACCACGATGCAAAGCAAAAGTAATCGACTATAGTGAAGTTATTACCCAGATGCAAACTTTTGTCCAAGGGGTCACTCCCGGTGAAGGGATCTCGGCCCTTGCCTCATTGACTGAGGTGCTGGATATTCATAACGGAATACCACTGTGCAAAACAAAAGAGAACGTCCTTGCAATAACAGCTTTTTGAAAAATGTTCCAACAACATCAGAATAGGTTGTTTATCTTGCATTGATCCGAATCAATGCAGTCCCATCAATTGATCACACCACAAAGAACGAAAATAATGATATACGTATATGCCATCCGCATTCGCCACTGGGTCCCGTCATCACCCGTTAGGTTACTTAACTAACGACAGAGCTGGGACTGGACTTGCACGGATGCAAAACATATACAACATCTACTAGTATATATATCAATATATAATATTCGCTTAAGGCGTGATAAAATGCAACATCACAGAAATGTAATAAGCATCTAGAACAATATAGATATCTGGGATCCCCGGGATTCATAGAGCCGGTACTGAAACCCGACGTTCCCCTAGTCGTGTGGATAGCCTGTGCAATGAAATCCTAGACTCCTACGGGCACGGCAAGTTATCCGCCAAAACCTGAAGCGAGGCAGCCCCCTTCAACAACGTGAATGGACCACCCAGTACTTCATGGAATCCGATAACTTGTGCACCCCTCCTTGGGTCAACCTGTACCTCCTATGAGTGAGGCGAATAGCCCGCCAATTCTAGAGTGAAGCCCCCTCCGTCTCAACGCCATGAGATGCGAGCCCGTTGCCCTCTAGAACCCGGCTATCCGTGCACCCCACCTTAGGTAATCCTAATACAAAAAGTAAAATATACATACAACGGGTACATCGACCTCAGCCCGGTCGTGCCCCAAAAGAATAATATACAAATAGGAAGTGACGGCAGTCCACATGTCGGACGCTCGCCCCGCAATATCAAATGTACATAATAAACCATACTGTACTACCATTTCATCCAGGCTATCCACCACGACAAATCCGCAATATCACAGCACAACACAGAATATCAACGTGAATGTCACGTTCGCAAATCCGTCTAAATGAGTTATAGCAGTTAGATAGGATTTACCGATCAAGTGACATTCACGGTCGCAGATATAATGTAAATATTGTGAACTAACATGTTTAAAATTTTCGATTGACTAAATTTTCCCGAAGTGGGCCCCAAGCACAACTGTAGCACTCAAAATAAATCTGGGCCCAAACAGAATATATCAACAACCCTATTTAGATGTCAGAGAGCCACTGTAAACATTTGGTGCAGCAAGGACCTACAATGGCCGTGGAACCGCGGCCAACGCATGGTTTTGGCCGCGTACCCGCGGTGGAACAGTGATATTATGCGACCAAATTTTTACAGATTCCTTAAAAACCCTGCACGTATTTTTACAATGTACTAAATATTTTTTTGAGCACTGCGAAAATTCAACAGAAACTGATGCAAATGGAAACGCGGTATTGGAAAATTCGTCCGATCGAAGTTCTAAACACGTTAGAGCAAGCTAGACAAGGTTAATGGCCTGGCTCTTATACCATGTAAAACCACGGCAGCGCCCCGGCCGTCTGAACGAGGCCAAAATGCGGAAACAAAAACTTTTCTTTAAACAGAAACCGGCGCTACCGCGGATTATAAACCCGGATCGGGCCATTAACATACTCCTATCTAACTAGAGAAGGGGTAGAGAGATATACCGAGCGATCCGTGTCCTTCGGCCTTCTCCTCGTCATCCCGATCTCCCCGCGGAATCTTCGGTCTTCATCTCCTCGTCGGAAAGGCACCACATCACCGGGTTCATTTACGGGCTCCCACATCTGGACCGAGGCAACTCGGGCACGAAGTTGGTGAGTCGATGTGTCCAAGAATGCTGTAGGCTGAGTGTAGAGTGGTTTGTCTCTAAGGGTTGTTGAAGTTGCCCTTTTAGATATCAAGGTGGAGGAATGAACTTGGGAGATGAGGTAAGTGTTTTGTGAAGGAAAATGAGATGAAAATCCCACACTCCAAATTTTGGACAGCCCCCATCACTAGAATGGCCGACCACTTGCAACAAAAGAAAAATGAGAGAGAGAGGAGAAAAGTCAAGGGGGGGCAATAATGCAAACAAGAGAAAATATGTGACGATGAGGAATAATCATCACAACTAAAGCTCACTCCAAATCCCATCACTCATCTCATCATAAAAGTCAAGCAATGATAAAAAAATAGAAGTCAATGGAAGCAAGGACCATCAAGAAGCAACCACATGCAAATAACATCCTCCACAATGCTAATTTGCACATTTGCAAATAAGCCCTGTTGCACCAATTTTCAGCCAAGGAAAGAAACAAAGGAAAATGGCCGAAATGGAATGCAAACTGGCAACTTCAAAAAACTGATCCCGTAATAAATTATAGGAAAACCCCGCGACTGTATATACATACCCTCATTTGTATTCCGACCGAATACAAATGCAATGAGACAAAATCTACACCGTACAATACTAGGATCCGGCTTAAACCAAAACCCACTAGTATTATCCGTCCGATCATGATCCGTTCAATACCGCACGTACATGATCGAACCCTGCCATATCTCCAAACGGCCTCTACAGCGTTTCGCCCGAAACTTAAGAAACGGCTTGTGGGGGACTCTAAAGACTCGACAATACTTTGGCTGTGGATTTAACCACTAGCACGTCAGAGGTATTAGCCATACGTAACGGGCAACCAGGTATTGACCAAAAGGGACGTCGATGAGCGAACTCATCCTGACACCCTACTGAGCCTGTCAGTGACAATATCCGTACAGTCCGGTCCGTTCGTCTATGAGCATCGCATGGTGGGCCTAGGGGGTTGGTAAAAGTCAGACCCCCAAAAGCTGTACAAGTCGTGTCGGAGTGTAGCCCAGAACACCCTGAGATACTACTGGAATACCTACCAGTAAATCTCCTGCTTAGGCCAAGGACTTCGTGTAATGGCTCTCCTAGACATAGCGCGACCTCACCCCCAATACCGCGAGAGACGAACCCCTCCAAATCCGCTCACTGCCTCCATGTGGCTCGGGACTGTACCCAACTAAAACCTGTTTGCACGACTCCTTTGAGCGTGGTAGGGTAGTAATCAAAGCACTGTGGGAACTCACACGAGACAAATGACGATCTCAGGTCGATGAACTAACCTGTACACATGTCACCAGGGAACTGCTATCTGACGTCAGGTATAAGACCAACTAGCATGTTCCCGGCGAGTCCTGTCTGGTGTACTCATAACCCAATGAGCACCTGTATACATCTTAGGTGAACCAACTGACACCAGTGGCTTGTGAGACCGGCCACCGCCCCTCGTCGGGGTCTCGACTGTATATACCCTAGTCTACTCTGGAGTATCGATGCCCTGTCTCGAAAACTCCTACGACTAGGGACCTTTTAAGGATGTGCTTATAGACCCCAGCTCCCACGTATATGATCGCCATCATACCGCTGGTAATCAAGCAAGAATCCTAAGGGCTCTATCAACGTGTAATAGCGACTTGTAAGGACACCTAAAGCAGTACACGATGATAAAGATAAACCAGATAGCATACTATCATCTTGAGTAAGACTGTCCTACCGGCATAGGTCCTCCCTAAATCATTGCAATCACGTGCCTGTGATCCAATAATTGACTCTGAGGGCACTATCTCCAATAGATTTAGTGCAGCTGGTGTGCACCAAAATCGCATCCCATAACATACGCCCAACATGCGCGAAAGTCCAAATCAGGTGCATCCATCATGCACGAATAAAAATCTAAATCATGTGCATCCAACATGCACGAAATCATGAAATCCAATATCAAGCGCCGACCATGCGCAAAAATCCAATCAAGTGCACAAGGTGCACAAAAAAAATATCGTGTATCACAATCAAAATCTATATCTCAAATGATATCAAATCGTAATCCAGTGCAACTGCGGTGCACAAATACGTATCAATGCACTGCAAGCATATGTGAAGTATACCGAGTGCAAAAACCAAATCGTGTGCATACATATGCATAGAATCAACTCAGCTGTATAGAATCCATGAAGTCATAAACATGTGCAACCAAGGCACAAAACGATATCAAGTGCAATAACTGTGCACAATTCATAAATCAGCACAACGGTGTATCAAGCATATCTCAAGTGTAAAAACTATACACAAAATATCAATACACAGTAGGTGCAACCATGGTGCACGAAAACAAATATCATGAAACTCGGTCATTAACACTCAATCATGCGAATATATCGCACAAATACCGAAATCAAGTATGGCGGAATAGTCCCGCTCAAGCACATCCTCTAAGAATATCTGGCCAACTGTCATGGTCACTCATAACATGTCTCGTCGACGATGCCGAACTTTGGCCTGCTGGTGTGCGTAAAATGACCACTCCTGGGTCCTAGTCTTCTCGTGCATTATTCTAGAAAGGTCCTGTTGAGGTCTCTCCCAAATCTCGTCTCTGCCGAACTGTCCGGAAGTTATCACCCTTCAATAAATCTGTTTCTTATTCCGGAACAGCTGCATACTCATCGCGACTCCTTCTAGAAGATATATCCGTATACAACGACTTTGCATGCGTATCACATCTCTGATGTCGGCAGAGTGGAACGTCATCTCATCAAGATCTCGTACGGACCTCTTATTCCACCTTTCTCTACTGTCGAATGCTTTGGACTCGTCTCATCGTGGCTACATGGACTGCGCTCCAACGCCTATACTCGTATCTAGAGTCTCCCAAGCAATGCATCTCACCACATAGCATCCGAATAAAGTCGAACCATTCGATCGATTCGTCAAAACCTCATAATCCCCCAAGAGCTCAACATCTTGTGTACGGTTTAATAGTATCGAGTACATACCATAACATCGGTGGACCAACCGTAGAAGGGCAAACCCAAGCCTCACTAATGGCACCGCGGAACTGCCGAAAACCCTAAGGTTCAAAGGCTTTCACACGGTCATTATGTCAAGTTAGGGTTTCAATCTTCTAGAGGGTCCATAAAATTGCATGCATGTCTTTCCGAATACTTTAATCTTGGAATATGGGTTTCTGACATTTGATCGTCTCTATCGACTCTCAACGTATCCGCGTGAAGTCGTCTCTAGCTGGAATCAATCTATCTGATGATCTCGCATCAGGGTAAGCGAACGAACCACATGTCCTAGTCATTCATCCTCGGGTGACTAGCGATCTTCTATCTTATCTCTAAGTACAACTCGTACTGCAATAGCTCCAACATCTAGGGCAATATCTCATCGTTCCCAGCAACAACTGGCTCATTCGTCTACACGCTGAACAGTGCCTCAATCATCATGAATAAGCGATACATCAATGGTCATCACATTCTTGCTGGCCTCTATCAGTGGCTCAATCATCTGGTGCAAATCTGCACGTCCGAGAAATCTCATAACAATGATCCATCAAACGCTCATGGCGCGAAAACACAATAACACGGCGCATCTATGCAAATCGTATGTCCTTGGAATCACACCCTGGTCAGTCCTCGTCCATGACGAGATCGTGCTGACTGCAACCCTAGACGTAGCTCTCTATGCCCGTACAACCGTGGTAACAAAACCATAACTGGTATCGATGAGGCTAGATCATAAGAAGGAATATAATACTGTGCAAGGAAATGTACATCCTATGGTTTCTTAAGCGGAGTAGCATATCATAAATATGCCGCGGAACATACGTACGGTACGTCACTCTACTCAAGCTACCTACTCCATCAACCAAGGGTCATTCTACACTCCGAAGGTAAAACCTAACGCTCTGATACCAACTTTGTCACGACCCCAAAAGTACGGAACAGGACCGGCACTTAAATTACGAAACCTCTCGAGGCGTACGTAATCTAAGTAAGCCAAAACCCAAAAATCCAAACCAAGTAAAGCAGTAGAGTGAAGGAAAACCAATTTAAAGCCAAGAAGTTTAACAACATAAGCCGAAATATGCATTTTTTAAAATATCAAGTCTTTTCTGAAAATTTCGGCAGAGTTCCCTTTGTTAAAACTGGCCCCGAACGGGGTACAACATGATAAAGCATATATAATGAATAAAGCCATCCCCAAGCGGGACCTATCTCTTCGTCAAACGATGACCACAACCACGCAAGCAATAATATACAATGCCTAAGGGCGAGGTTCAAAACTGAAAGGAAAACTCTAAAACAACATGAGAACCCATAATAATACAACGCCCAACTCTAAGGTCGAAAGAATATACGTCACTGGTCTCTAAGTCAATAAAATATACATGTCTGATTGATGGAGTTTACTATATACAACTGAATAGAAATAATACAATGGTGGTCACGATACAAGTGAACCCACCTACCAAAGCAATCACCCGGGAAGGAAGCAGTGTGCCAGCAAATCCGTAACGAAACCTATACGGCAAAATCTGCAAGTAACTATGGCACAACGGCTGTGAGTTTCCAACTCGTGAGTAGAAAACATCACCGAGCAGAAATCGTATGTATGACACAATCCTAGGTCAATAAGATCAAATATACATGTATAACCTCAAATGATAAGTCTAAAGCAAGAAAAGGTGGCAAGGGTAAACATCTATACATAAGTGTAATCCCATGTGCTCGTGTCAGTGCCTCAGGTAGCAACATATCATATGAATGAGGTATGAATGCATGAAAACAGAATACATGTAAATGAAGAAACTGCTTTCATAATTTAATGAGATTTCTGTATATTTAAAATGAGGTATCATCAATGAAATCAACATAATCAGTGACTAGTATCGACACAAAACATAAATCCCAATATCTCAATATCTCAGGCTCCGGCTATCCGGACTGGCCTGTATCATCAAATCTCAATACCTCAATTTCTCAAATCTCAAAATCTCAGTGTCTCAAATCTCACTATCTAGGGCTCCGTCAGTCCGAATCGGCACCTATCATCAATCATACGACCATGAACGGTATCCTCCGGATATTCGACGCGCCAGGTAAAATCACCTGTAGCAGTCTGCCCCTGCCGGGCTCATCGTCTACACCTCGAGCTCCTTGCCCCGGGGTACCTTACCGGGTCCACCATATACCCGTAGACGGTTCATCCAACTCCTCGAATCGGGTCTCGAAATCCATCTCATAACCTAGAAAACATCATGGTGGACGACTCATACATCACGAGAAAACCACATTTTTCATTTTAAAGAGAGAGAGGGAGAAGTTTATATATATTCTTGCGGTTTTCTCCCAAATCCAGGAAATCTCATGAAAATCCGAAATCTAATCATCAATTGAAAGTAAACAGTGAATATCGGCATAAAACTCCATAATACTGCATAACAGTGAATAATAATATGCATGCGGTAGCAAGTAATAACTGCAATGTCTAAACAAGCATATAAAGACGAGTACGCTAATACCATGTCGAACTATCAGTTAACAAGCTATGCCAATGAGTAATATTCTCTAAAGTGTTCCTGATATGGCAATTACCGATGATGATGTGTGTGAGCCGGCAAGTAAGTGTATGTGGAACATATGCATCATCGGTAATGGTGTTGGTGTCTTAACAGCATGATCTCAATAATGGCATATGAAAATACAATCTAAGCATGTGGTGCGATGCGAGCAGCAAGAATATACGGGAGCTGAAAAATAAACACAATGATAACTAATCTGCATTTATATATAAATATGAGTCATACAGTTTTGCCATTTGAAATAACACGAATCGTGCTGTTTTGGAAATAAGGGCTACGGTGTTTCAAGAAAAGATACGTCCTTTGAAATATCCGTAGAATCCCTAGACCTGTCTTTAAAATACTCACAATTTGTTAGTTTTGAAATAGGTATGACTCGAGTTTAATCCATCATTGTAACATTTCAAAAAAATAAATTATTATTTTTGGGGATTTTTATAAATTAATATTAATTTTTAATGAATATTTTAATATTTTGGTAAAATTAAATACCGATAAATGGGGAAAACTTTGGAAAAAAATTTGGAAAATTCTAAAATAGGGTATTTTGTGGAATTTTTCCATTTATAAGTTTTTATGGTTAATTATATGCTATTTTAGTGTTAATCGTGATTAAAAATCGCTAATCGAGTTTTTAGCATTTTCGTTCAAAAATGTGCACATATCATTTTTCCACACTTGTTACATGTTTTGGGTGTATGGTTGCTTAGGGTTTGCAATTGAGTGAGAAGGAAAAGAAAAAGAAAAGATAAAGGTGTCATGATTATGTGAGAGAGAGAGGGTAGAATTGGTCAACTTTCATTTGAACCACGCCTCCCCCATCATTTCTTCAACCCCTTTTCTCTCTCCCCTCTCCTAGAGCTGCTGCTGTTCTTGCTCCCTCTTCTTCTTCCTCCTCCTTCAATTCCCCTAAAGCACCACTAAAACAAACCCAAAACCCCAATCCCACTTCACAAAACTTGCTCCCAAGCTCACTAGCTACACATTGAACCTAGAAAGAATGGATTTGGAGGACTTTGAGCAACTCAAGAATTTTCTTGAGTAGCCAAAGAAGGTAATTTCTGCACCCCTAGTATAGTATTTTAATTCTTATTGCACCCATACTTGTTTCATGTCGATATTGTGTCGTTTTGAGGACTTTGGAAAATTCAAGTTAGGCTTTAGGGTTTGATCTGAAATCAAAAGTGAAATTGAGATTTGTTGTGACCTTAGAACCCCTGTTGTGATGTTATATTGGACCAAACTAGTGGTTAGAACCCAGAATACGGAATTATGGAATCGATATCAGGAAAAAACTGTAAATCTGTCACTGTTTTTGGAAATCTGCTTTAACCCGAGCCACCTGAAAATAAAATTGAGTTGACAGAGAGATGTGCAGGCACCTAGGAACCACCACCCAAAGCCCTAGCCCTTAACTCCTTCTTCAGGCCGCCAGTTTATTCCTTCTGGCCGCAATTTGCGGCCAGAGCAGGTTGGAACCCCTTGTTATTGTTCTGTAGCCCTATATCAAGTAAACTTGACCCCTGGAACATGTAATTTTGACTGATTCCACATAGGGTAGAATCTGGGGTAATTTTCATGAGTTGGCGCATGGTTTATGACTTGCTTTAGCATGGATTTTGGTATTTGGTGATTCGTTTCTGTCGGGTGGCATTTGAACACCAACGGCAAAGGGTTATTAGTCGTGTTTGCATGCGAGACTATAGGTTTTTACCTATGGGCGTAGTGTATGACGTTTTGGTTTCCGATGTGATTTTTATGTGCTTTAGTGCTTGTGATATCTTTGTAGGTACCCCACATGACGTCGAGGCGTTGAAGACAAAGATGGCGACATCTGCATCGGCACACGAGAAGCAAGGTGAGTAGATTTATATCTAAGGGGAGAAGTCGGGTGGATGGCGTATAGCACCCCCGCACTGCGTGGTGATGTGTATACGGATACGTATGCACATATTTTGATTGTATATTGTTTGAGATTATTGATGATAAAGATGGATTCTAGTGTGATTGGATAGGTTTAGTGTTGCGAGACCCTAGGGTAGAGGTTGCACCACATTTACATACACACACCCACACTTGCATACATTCTTCTTTCATATGTTCTTATATGGGGTTATATTGTTATGTGTTAATATGGGTATAGGACTATGTGTTCACATACTGGATTTGAGGATAGTATTTGGGATTTGAAATGAGTCGATAAGATTGATTGATACCGCGAAAACGGTGATATGGCAGGATTCGTACTTGAGATACGTCCTGATGTTATAGCGGATCTTAGGACAACGATAAATGTGAATAGTGTTATACATTGAATGTTTGACATGCGATCGAGACATGAGATATGATATGTTAAGATATTCATATTAGGTCGCATTAGGCGATGTATACCTCTTTATGACGATATATGATGATGATATCGGTTTGTATGAGGCTGTAGATCAGTAGTCAGATAATGATTATATTGACGATATTAGTATTGTACTAGACGTAGATTAGTACCCGGATTATGATCTTTGGTAAGAGGATACCAGATGAATAATGTGATTAATGTGATATTAATCGTACCCAGATTTGGGGATGTCGTACAACGGATTTACGTACGAGCTTTATATTGATGTTTGATCCGCACTCTTGACTTGGGAATATTTGATTATAGAGATATGGTATCGGATGTGATATTATCTAGACGGGATCACCGACTAATATATATATATATATATATATATATATATATATATATATATATATATATGTATCGACTCAGATGTTAAGCGGTCTCCTTACTTTCAGTTAGCCTGTTAGCACAGCCCTATATTTTAGTGTAGTTGTTAGACTAGATTCATATTAAATGCAGATTAGCTATTGTTGTGTCTAGTATTCAGCTCCCGCTCATTATTTTTGTTCGCACCGCATCACAAACTTATATTGTGATTTCATATTTGTAAGTCGATGTACAACACCCCACGACTTGCGGGGAGGCGGAATAATGAAAAACGATCTTGTTCTTTGCATAAACATCGACTAACCGAGAATCTTTGCTAAACTATAACTAACAAGAAACATAGAAGTTATGAACTACTATGATAAGTGATTATACCTAATGAACCGTGTCCTTCTCCTCTTCGTTATCCACGTCCTTCTCGGCCTCCTCCATGTAATAGATGATCCACCCGAGAGCTATACTCCAAGCTTCACCTCTAACTTGAGGTAACTAGGTTTCTTAAAGTGTTAATCTAAGTAACCTAGGTGATATAGAGAAGTGTTATGGATTAAATAGTCGTTACTAATCCTTTGTCTCAACACATGAGAGGGGAGGATTATGGTTTGAAGAGAGAGCTTGAGGAGAGAGAAAGTGAGCAAGAGAATGAGAAGAGATAATGAACTCATTTGAATATATATGAAGCATAATGTTTTATGAAATAAATCAATTAAATCATTTAACAACCATGCTTCATTCATTCATATGAGTGATTCATCTCATGACTTATTAGATCAATAAATGATGCATTAACTCCATGGATGAATCACACAAATGAGTCATTAACATAATAAATGCAAATGCCACCTTAACCCTCAAGTCACCATCCGTCTAGAAGCTTCTCGCGAAATTACGAGAAGGCCCCTCCTATCCGTGAAAACACGGAAAACCTTTAGACTGTATAAATCCAATAACCTGATACTAGAAACTGGCTTTAACCAAAGCCGGCTAGTAAAAACTGTCCGAATGTCGTGCATGCGTAAACACACGTATGCGTCCGAACCCTTGTCGTAAAACCATACGACCTCTATATCGTTTCGCCCAAAGCAGGGAAACTCTCTGTGTGGGACTCTAAAGACTCGACTACTACGCTGGAAGAGGGTTTAACCATAGACCGCAAGCGGCACTAGCTGTACGTAACAGTCCCCAAGTAGATGTCGATAAGAAGGCCGATGAGGAAACCTATCCAAACTCCTACTGAGTCTGATGTGACAATCACGGTACAGTCTGGTCTGTTCGTCTAAAACTATCGCATATCGGGCCTAGAGGGGCGGCAAGCGTCAGTCCCCTAATAGCGGTATAAGTCATGTCGGAGCGTAGCCCATTACACCCTGAGAAACAACTGGAACCTACCAGTAAATCTCGCTTGCCCTGGCCAGGGACTTTGCATAATGGCTCTCTGACACAGCGCGATATCAACTCCGAATACCGGGAAAGACGAATCCTGTCTAACCGCCACTGCCTCTAAGTGCTCGGGACTGTACCCAACTGCTACCTATTTGCACGACTCCTTTGAGCCGTGGTAGGGTAGCAATCTAAGAACAGTGGGACACACTCGAGGTGAAGTAGCAGTGTCAAGTCTGCGGACTATGCTATACTCATGTCACCTGGGAACTGTTAACTGACGACGGGTATAATACCAACCAAAAGTTCCCCGTGAGTCCTGTCCGGTGTACCCGTAACCTAACGAGCACCTGCATACTATCTCCAGTATGACGTACTGACGGCTGTGGGACAGACCATCTCCCCAACTAGGATGAGAAGCGTACACACTAGTCTACTCCAGAGTATCGATGCCCTGTCTCGATAATCCTACGATTAGGGACCGGAATAAGGATGTGCTTGTAAACTACCCAGCCCCTACTAGTGTGACTGCCATCACAACGCTGGTAGTCAAGCAAGATCCTAAGGGCTCTATCAATACGTATACTCACATATTAAGATAGAAAAACCAAGTAGCATACTACCATGTTTAGCAAGACTGTTATATACATGTGAATATCCTAAGTTTCCATTAAGTAATATACAAACTAGTATGATACAATAATGGCCCCTAGGGCATATACACTAACAATCTCCCACTTGCACTAGGGCCATGTACTGGCATATCGAAGACCGATGATCTCGAGTAGCCTCTCGAACTGAATCTGAGGTAGGGCCTTCGTGAATGGATCAACAATGTTCTCTTCAGTAGCAACTCTCCGGACCTCGATCTCCCGACGATCAATGATCTCTTTGATCAGGTGATACCGCCTTAAGATGTGTCTAGACTTCTGATGGGACCTTGGTTCCTTCGCTAAAGCTATAGCTCCGTTGTTGTTGCAATACAGAGGTATTGGATCAACAATGGTAGGAACCACTTGAAGTTCTGTTAGGAACTTCTTCATCCAGACCGCTTCTTTTGCAGCATCGCAAGAAGCAATATACTCCGCTTCCATCGTCGAGTCAGCAACGGTGCCCTGCTTGGAACTCTTCCAGCACACCGCCCCTCAATTGAGGGTAAAGACATAACCTGACATGGACTTGGAATCATCCTTATCACTCTGGAAGCCGGAATCAGCAAAGGCCTCCATCTTGAGGTCTTTTCTGCCGTAAACCAAGAACATCTCCTTAGTCCTCCTCAGGTATTTGAGAATGTTCTTTACTGCTATCAAGTGCTTCTCCCCTGGGTCTGACTGATACCGGCTTACCACGCTTAGTGCGTAAGCTACATCTGGTCTGGTGCACAACATCGCATACATTATAGAGCCTACCGCAGAAGCGTAGGGTATAATAGACATGCGTTCCCTTTCCAAATCAATCTTGGGAGACATCTCTTTGGATAGTGTGATTCCGTGACAAGCCGGTAGATTACCGCGCTTAGAATCTTCCATACTGAATCTTTTCAGTATAGTGTTGATATACCTGGACTGCGAAAGTCCCAACATCCTCTTGGATCTATCACGATAGATCTGGATCCCCAGAATGTAAGAGGCATCACCCAGGTCTTTTATGTAGAACCTGTGTGACAAGAATCCTTTGACAGATTGTAGCATAGGAATGTCATTTCCTATCAATAGAATGTCATCCACGTATAAGACGAGGAATACGACAGTTCGTGCTACAACTTTGCTATATATGCATGGTTCATCTGGATTTTTGATAAAGTCATATTCTTTGACCGTTTCATCAAAACAGATCTTCCAACTCCGCGATGTCTGCTTTAGTCCATAAATGGAATTAAGCAACTTGCATACTTTCCCGCTGCTCCCACTCTGATTGAAACCCTCTGGATGATCCATATAGACGCACTCTTCTAAATTTCCTTTCAGAAAAGCCGTCTTTACGTCCATCTGCCAGATTTCATAATCATGGAAGGCAGCAATAGCAAGAAGGACCCGAATGGATTTGAGCATAGCTACTGGAGAAAAAGTTTCGTCATAGTCCAAACCAGGTCTTTGACGAAAACCCTTTGCAACAAGTCTAGCCTTATAGGTTTCCACCTGTCCATCTACACCAATCTTTTTCTTGAAGATCCATTTGCATCCTATGGGTTTTACCACATCTGGAGCAAAGTCCAAAGTCCACACTTTGTTGGTGCACATGGACACCATTTCGGTCCGCATTGCATCTAGCCATCGTACCGAGTCACCGCTCTGGATGGCCTGCTGGAAGCTAGTAGGATCATCATCATCTATGATGCAATCCTCTCTATCCCCATCTACGAGAAAACCGTAGTATCTCTCAGGCGGATGAGACGGCCTACTACTCCTGCGGAGGGGTGCGGGAATGTCCTGTTCTTCTTGAACTACTGGTTCTACCCAACATTCAGTAGTAGTTTGTGGTTCTGGAATTTCTTCCAGTTCTATTTCGCTCCCACTTATTTCCTTTTCTAAAAACTGATGTTCTAGAAAATGGGCATTACGAGAAACAAAACCTTTTGTTCCTCTGCGTAATATAAATAATATCCCTTGGAGTTCTTTGGATATCCCACAAACTTACATTGTACTGATCGCGCCTCGAGCTTGTCCGCATGCTGCTTTTTAACAAAAGCTGGACATCCCCATATCTTCATATGCTGAAGATGGGGTTTCTTCCCACGCCGCATCTGATATGGGGTGGTAGGCACAGTCTTAGAAGGAGCCCTGTTCAGAAGATATGCTGCTGAATCTAGCGCATAACCCCAGAAAGATCGCGGTAACTCAGCATTACTCATCATGGAACGTACCATATCCAATAGGGTTCGATTCCGTCTCTCCGATACACCGTTATGCTGTGGAGTGTATGGAGGAGTAAGCTGAGAGAGAATTCCTTTCTCTTTTAGGTAACCTAGGAACTCGGCACTTAAGTATTCACCATCTCGATCAGATCTTAGTGTCTTGATACTTTTGCCGGTTTGGTTTTCTACTTCATTCTTATACTCTTGGAATTTCTCAAAAGCCTCGGATTTATATTTCATCAGATAAATGAATCCGTACCTTCAGTAATCATCCGTAAAAGTAATGAAATAGGAAAAACCACCTCTTGCATGTGTAGACATTGGACCACATACATCGCTGTGTATGAGTCCTAAGAGCTCGCTCGCTCTTACTCCATGTCCAGTGAATGGAGTCTTTGTCATCTTTCCTTTGAGACATGATTGACAAGTGGCATAAGTTTGGTATTCGAACGAGTCCAAATATCCTTCTCTATGTAACTTAGTCAACCTTCTCTCATTGATGTGACCCAGTCTACAAAGCCATAAGAAAGCTTTATTTAAATCTGGAGACTTTCTTTTTAGTGTGTTCTGGACATTGAAAATTTGGAGTTGGTTTAAGACATATATATCGTTATCCAGTGTACCGTACCCAATCAAACTATGATTAAGGTGGATGTTAACAACATCACTTACAAACGTGAAATCATAACCTTTATTTGATAACAAGGAAACTGATATGATATTACAGGTTAAGCTAGGTACACAAAAATAGTTATTTAAACCCAAAATGTGTCCACTCGTCAATCCCAGGTGATAATCCCCTACGGACACAGCTCCCACACTAGCTCCGTTAGCAACCATCAGGGTCATATCACTATCCTTCAGCACTCTACGGTTTCTCAGTGCCTGCAATGAATTGCATATATAAGATCCTGATTCGGTATCCAATACCCAGGAAGTAGAGTTGATTGATAGACAATTCTCAATTACAAACACACCTGAAGTCGAAACCACAGCTTGCTTCGGTTCCTGGTTCTTGGCGTTCCACGCCTTGCAATCTTTCTTCCAGTGCCCTTTCCTATGACAATGGAAACACCCATCCTGGGCTACTACTGGTACCGCAAACCTTTTCTTTCCCTTCGTTCCCACCTTACTAACACCTCCTCTAGTTTTGGTGGCGGCCTTCTTTTTCCTTCCTTTGGCCCTAGCCTTGGACCCGGAAGAAGTAGCATCGCTAACAAACATAGCGGGTGTTTCCCTTGCCTTCTGCAAGGTGCCCTCTGCACTCCTCAACATGTTAAGAAGTTCCGGAAGTTCAACTTCTTTTCTTTGAATGTTGAAATTCAGAATAAACTGGGCGTAGGTGGAAGGAAGGGACTGGCGAATAAGGTCTGTATAGAGTTCATTATGCAAAGTCGTCCCAAGGTCTGCGAACTCTTCTATGTAGCCAATCATCCTTAGGACATGTTCTCCTACCGATGATCCGACGACCAACCTCGCTCGAAACAAGTTCTTAGAGGTCTCATATCTTGCTATACGAGATTGCTCTCCATAAAGTTCCTTTGTATGGAGAAATATGACATCAAGATCCATATCCTCATGCCACCTCTGATGTTCATTGTTCATCGAGGCAAGCATGATGCACTTGGCCTTCGCGCAATCATACTCCCAGGTTTTGCGGATTTCCTTATCCGCATTACTAGATTTGGGACCTGGGACTGCAGGTGCCTTAGCGGTGTGGACGTACCCCAATTTGTCATAGGTCAAAGCCATTTTGACATTCCACAGCCAATCTTTATAGTTTGGCCCTGTCAGTATATTTTTCTCTACAAGTAACTTAAGTCCAGTCATTTTCAGGGTCGCTGCAAGTAGGAGAGAGAGAAGAAACACTTTAGCTTGATGCTCTTGCAAGTTTAGAGTGGTTTTTAATTTATCTAACTGGATGGCTCCCACTATTTCTCGAATCCTTCCGCAAACCATAAAAGAAGAATTAGCCAGGACTATTCTCACTGTACAATACTTGCTTAACCGTTCAGTCAGGCTGATGTCGGTACTTCGAGGGAGGTTTTCCAATGCTTTCGCGAAATTCCTTAATTAAATAACCTCTTTTCTCTGGGGGCGTAACCCCGCTGACACCTTTCTTGACACCTACTTGGTTTATAGCATTGATCGTTAAGTGACGAATCTCCTGATGAGTGGCATATACTCACAGTAGGATCGGGATCCAAATATCATCGTATGATAATGTTGAAGAAATCCTACCAACATTCATCAAACTCCAAATGGTATGCATCTCTTTGCAAATTTCAGTTTCTTTAGAAATTCCCGATATAAATTTTTGCCCCATGCTCTTATGACCTTGGCTTTGGTCAAAATGTCATAAGTCACATGTCAAGTTCTACCCATCATTATCTTGTCAATTTGAACCCATCCGTACATACCCCTGACTTTGTTCAAATGATAATACGACTGTCCCAAACTAACTCATCTATCTATGCAACAAATGAATACCCAGCAGCTACCAAACACTATGCCTTGACTTTGGCCAAAATGCATAGCTTGAATACTACTGAATACCCAAATGAAATGACGGAGGGCTACGAATGGTTTTGGCGAAACCGTGAACGTAGTGAACTTGATATGACCGAAGGAACCTGATAGCTTTTAAAAGGAGTGGTTAAAACTCTGCAATTTAAAAATATCAACTGTTTTAAAATAACCGAGTGGTTTCTTTTAAATTGTTCCAACGATTCAACTTTTGGTTTATTTTCTTTGCATTAATAATAATGCGTCCCATCATTAACCTAGCATTGCAGAAAACAACGAAAATACAACGTCCTCTTATACCATCTCCATTCGCCAATGGGTCCCGTCATCACCCGTTAGGTTACTTAACTAACGGCAGAGCGGGGGCTGGGCTAGCGCGGGTGTAAAACATAAGTGACGTCTAAATAGCTATCATATATAGATATTATACATTCGTCAGATGCAATAATAGGCATTCCGGATATCATATGAACATTATTGGATTTACAAGCAATCCGCGTTTGTTTAGAGCCTGCAACAAAAGACGGATTACACAGTTGTGATGAACAGCCATTACCCCACCCTAGACCCCTACGGGTACGGAAAACTACCCGCCAAATACCCGAAGTGAAGCGGTATCCCTCAACAACGTGAGTAGGCCACTAAACACTTCAAAGTACCCGGTAGTTTGTGCACCCCACCTTGGGTCTATCCTAGGAGCGAAAAACAGTAAAATGAAATAATACAACGGTGGCTACAACCGCAACCTGGATGTGCCCGGCAAAATAATATTACAACATATTACAATTTCTTTGAATGAATGAATATAACAACCCATCACAAACCCCGGATAATCATCACAACAGTCCAATACAATTCATAACCACAAACTGTAAAAACCATTACAGAAATGTGCAACCCCCTGCCAACCGACAAACTAGCAGTTAGGGGAGGTTTACGAACACATTATACAATCACAGATATAATCAAATTAGCAAACATCGTAAGATTTCGATCGAGCAAACACTTTAGATTCTACTCCAAAACTTTTATGTGCACCTGAGACATGAGCAGAAAAATAAACATTCCAGAGAACACAAAAATATCACAGAAGAGTTACTGGAGCAAACTGGGTTGAATCGGCTCCAACTCGGCCGCGGATCCGTGGCGGATCGGTGGGATCGGCCGTGGTTCCGCGGCTGTATGGCCGATTCAGGAACCCATTTTTCTCCAGTAACCTTATAATTTCTTCCTTTTTATTTTAGAGGTCCCTGAAAAATTTTTAGGACTTGTTTTAAAAACGACAGAAACTTAGTGATATCGATGTTTTTTCCGGTTCGTTTTGCGTTCGAAATTCATATGACTTTGCTAATGAGTTAATTATTGTTTAGAGAGGCTCTGATACCACTTTAAGTCGATGTACAACACCCCACGACTTGCGGGGAGGCGGAATAATGAAAAACGATCTTGTTCTTTGCATAAACATCGACTAACCGAGAATCTTTGCTAAATTATAACTAACAAGAAACATAGAAATTATGAACTACTATGATAAGTGATTATACCTAATGAACCGTGTCCTTCTCCTTTTCTTTATCCATGTCCTTCTCGGCCTCCTCCACGTAATAGATGATCCACCCGAGAGCTATACTCCAAGCTTCACCTCTAACTTGAGGTAACTAGGTTTCTTAAAGTGCTAATCTATGTAACCTAGGTGATATAAAGAAGTGTTATGGATTAAATAGTCTTTACTAATCATTGGTCTCAACACATGAGAGGGGATGATTAGGGTTTGAAGAGAGAGAGCTTAAGGAGAGAGAATGTGAGCAAGAGAATGAGAAGAGATAATGAACTCATTAGAATATATATGAAGCATAATGTTTTATGAAATAAATCAATTAAATCATTTAACAACCATGCTTCATTCATTCATATGAGCGATTCATCTCATGAGTCATTAGATCAATAAATGATGCATTAACTCCATGGATGAATCACACAAATGAGTCATTACATAATAAATGCAAATGCCACCTTAACCCTCAAGTCACCATCCTTCTAGAAGCTTTTCGCGAAATTACGAGAACGCCCCTCCTATCCGTGAAAACACGGAAAAACTTTAGACTGTATAAATCCAATAACCTGATACTAGAAACTGGCTTAAACCAAAGCCGGCTAGTAAAAACTGTCCGAATGTCGTGTGTGCGTAAACACACGTATGCGTCCGAACCCTTGTCGTAAAACCATACGACCTCTATATCGTTTCGCCCGGAGCAGGGAAACTCTCTGTGTGGGACTCTAAAGACTCGACTACTACGCTGGTAGTGGGTTTAACCACAGACCGCACGCAGCACTAGCTGTACGTAACGGTCCCCAGGTAGATGTCGATAAGAAGGCCGATGAGGAAACCCATCCGAACTCCTACTGAGTCTGATGTGACAATCTCCGTACAGTCCGATATGTTCGTCTAAGACTATCGCATATCGGGCCTAGGGGGCGGCAAGCGTCAGTCCCCTAATAGCGGTATAAGTCGTGTCAGAGCGTAGCCCATTACACTCTGAGAAACAACTGGAACCTACCAGGAAATCTCGCTTGCCCTGGTCAGGGACTTTGCATAATGGCTCTCTGACACATCGCGATATCAACTCCCAATACCGGGAGAGACGAATCCTGTCTAACCGCCACTGCCTCCAAGTGCTCGGGACTGTACCCAACTGCTACCTGTTTGCACGACTCCTTTGAGCCGTGGTAGGGTAGTAATCTAAGAACAATGGGACACACTCGAGGCGAAGTAGCTGTGTCAAGTCTGCGGACTATACTGTACTCATGTCACCTGGGAACTGTTAACTGACGACGGGTATAATACAAACCAACAGTTCCCCGTGAGTCCTGTCCGGTGTACCCGTAACCTAACGAGCACCTGCATAATATCTTCAGTACGACGTACTGACGGCTATGGGACAGTCCATCTCCCCAACTGGGATGAGAAGCATACATACTAGTCTACTCCAGAGTATCGATACCCTGTCTCGATAATCCTACGACTAGGGATCTGAAAAAGGATGTGCTTGTAGACTACCCAGCCCCCACTAGTGTGACTGCCATCACAACGCTGGTAATCAAGCAAGATCCTAAGAGCTCTATCAATACGTATACTCACATATTAAGATAGATAAAACCAAGTAGCATACTACCATGTTTAGCAAGACTGTTATATAACTGTGAATATCCCAAGCTTCGATTAAGTAATATAAAAACTAGTTGTTAGTGTATATGCCCTAGAGGCCATTACTGTATCATACTAGTTTGTATATTACTTAATGGAAGCTTGGGACATTCACCTTGTATAGACAATCTTGCTCAATATAGTAGTATGCTACTTGGTTTGTTTCTGCTTCAATTTGTACATTTGTTTATTGTAGTATAGCACCTTTACACATTAGTGGAGCCCTTAGGATCTTTGCTTGATTACCAGCGTTGTGATGGCAGTCACACTAGTGGAGGCTGGGTAATCTATAAGCACATCCTTATGCAGGTCCCTAGTCGCAGGACTATCGAGCCAGGGCATCGATACTCCGGAGTAGACTAGCGTATGCACTTTTCATCCCAGTGTGGGAGACGGTCTGTCCCACAGCCGTCAGTACGTCGTACTTGAGATAGTATGCGGGTGCTCGTTGGGTTACGAGTACACTGGACAGGACTCGTTGGGAACCGTTGGTTGGTACTATACCTATCGTCAGTTATCAGTTCCCAGATGACATGAGTACAGCTTAGTCCACTGACTTAACACTGTCACTTCGCCTCGAGTGTGTTCCTACTGTACTTAAATTACTTCCCTACCACGGCTTAAAGGAGTCATGCAAACAGGTAGTAGTTGGGTGCAGTCCCGAAGAACTTGGAGGCAGTGACGGATAGACAGGATTCGTCTCTCCCGTTATTGGGGGTTGACATCGCGCTGTGTCCAGGAGAGCCATTACACGAGTAGTCCCTGGCCAGGGCAAGCGAGATATACTGGTAGGTTTCTAGTGTTATCTCAGGGTGTTCTGGGCTTCACTCCGACACGACTTGTACCGCTATTAGGGGACTGACGTTTACCGCCCCTAGGCCCGCCATGCGATGTATCAGACGAACAGACCGGACTGTATAGAGATTGTCACATTCAGACTCAGTAGGAGTTCAGATGGGTTTCACGTCGCCAGTCTTCTTGTCGGCATCTACCTGGGGACCGTTACGCACAGCTAGTGCCGCTTGCGGTCTGTGGTTAAACCCACTGCCAGCGTAGTGTCGAGTCTTTAGAGTCCCACACAGAAAGCTATTCGCCTTTAGGTAAAAGAGTAGAGGTCGCATGGTTTTGCGACTGGTCGCATGGTTTTGCGACAGGGTTCGGTCGCATCCGTGCACTTGTGCACGTACAGTGTCCGGACAGTTAACACTAGCAGGCTTTGGTTTAAGCCAGATCCTAGTGTACATTTTGAGATTGGTTTTATCTCGTTTTTATTCGTGTTCCTCGGAACGTGGATGCGGGTGTGTATGCACAGTTGACAGAGAGACAGAGGCAGAGGATTCTCATTGGGGTTGTTGACTGTTGACTGTTGACTGTTGACTATTGACTTTTGACTAAACCCTAATGAGAATAAGATATATATATATTTAACATTAATAATAATTAAGTATTATAGTGACATGGTTGTTGAGGGGTTGACTTTGTTGACTTGTTGACTCTGTGGACCGGTTGACTAGGTTGGTCTAGTTGACCATCATCATGACAATGGCTATCATTCCATGGCAAAGACATTTGCTTGCTTGTTTATTTATGCAAAATGAGTGCATGAAATGATATAGCCATTTTGACTTAAACCATCACACAATACTTGATTACTATTTTTGTTATGATGGCTTTGGATTATGAGAGCAAGGATGGCAAAAAGAGTTACCCATTCTCTCATTTCATTTCTCTCTCTTGCCATCACTTGCTCAAGTTCTCCCTCTTCCTCTTGCTCTCTCTAGCTCAAGGCAAACCATTCTGATGTGTTGAGACTCTTTGCCTTAGAGATAAAAAGACACCAAAACAATCCTCTACTCATTCTAGTTCACAAGGCCTAGCAAGCCAAGTGTTCTAGTTTCTTCAAAGTCCGAAGAAGAAGCCAAAGGTAGAAGCTTTCGGGTGGATCCATCTTCGACGCAAGAAGACGACGAGGTGAGGCCGATCCGTACACCGGGAGGAGTTGAAGATGAAGGAGTTCAAGAAAGGTATAGCCCCCTAACCGAGTAGGTAAACTCAAGTTAGGTTGTTAGTTAGTTGTTTAACAAAGATCCGTATTTGTAGTCCATGTTACCACCCTCTTGAAAATCGTTTTTCACCACTACCGCAACCCCATAAGTACCGGGGAAGGGTAGCATGGACTTACAGTGGTATCATAGCCAGGTTAAACACTATCTAACATGTTAGTGAAGTAAGTAGAAGTTCGATCGGAGAAAAAAGTCACGAAATACACCCGGAAAATCAAGTTTCTGTCGATTCTGTATTCTGTTCAAAAAATGATAAATCATACTCCAAAAATCGACTCAGGCTTTTTAAAAGACACTGTAGAAATTTGGTCCAGAGAACTGTTCAACGCGCCGCGGAACCGCGGTGGGAGCACGCTCCTGCCGCGGATCCGCGGCCGAGTTGAGTCGGTCGTGGCCCAAATTTCTTGCAGTGTGTTTCTCGGGGTATTTTGGGTTTTTTACAATATGTCTTTTCAGAACAGATTTTCCAGAAAGAAAAATTAGTTTTTGGGGTTTTAAAATCCGTATTTTTATCGAACTTCTAAAGACTTAAGCTGACGGGTATATATCTGTGATGTGTTATATGTATTGAACGTCCGCTAATCGCTATACGTCGATTAGTGGGGGTTATACATATCTGTGATCTGTAATGATTGATGGTATGTCTATATGAATTCTATGGATTGTCGCGGATGAATAGCCGGGGGTTGTGAGATGAGAGTTTTTTCTTTTATCTTTCAATCCATGTAAAATGTAAATTGATGTAATATTATTTTTGGCCGCACAACCGGGTCGGGGTGTAGCCGTCATTGTATAAGTTCTTTTTACTGTTTTTGCTCCTAGGATAGACCAAGGTAGGGTGCACAAACTACCGGGTATCTCGAAGTGCTGAGTGGCCTACTCACGTCGTTGAGGGAGGTTGCTCCACTTCGGATATTTGGCGGGTAGTTTGCCGCACCCGTAGGGGTCTAGGGTGGGGTATTGGCTATTCATCGCGACCTTGTAATCCGCTTTTCGTTACAGGCTCATACGAATTGCCGATTCCCAGTATATCCAATGTGTTCATCTGTGATCTGAAATGGCTATCATTGCAATATATCTATATATGATATTATTTAGGCGTTGCTTATGTTTTGCAGCCGCGCTAGCCCAGCCCCCGCTCTGTCGTTAGTTAAGTAACCAAACGGGTAATGACGAGGCCCCGTGGCGAATGCGAATGGCAAAAGTGTACGTCATATTTTGGTTGTCTTCTGCAATGGTAGGCTTAATTGATGGGACGCATTAAAAGAACTAATGCAAGAAAAATAAACCAAGTAAAAGTCGTTGGAACACTTTCAAAAACCACTCGGTTTCTTTTCAAAAGAACTTTTAAACGCGGAGCTTAAGCCACTCCTTTTAAAAGCTATCTCGTTCCATCGATCATATCAAGTTCACTATGTTCACGGTTTTGCCAAAACCATCCGTAGCCTCCATCATTTCAGTTAAATATTCGGTAGTATTCAAGCTATGTATTTTGACCTCACGCCAAGGCATATTGATTAGTAGCTGCTGGAACTGCTATCTGACGTTAGGTATAAATACCATCCAGTCAGTTCTCGACGAGTCCTGTCCGGTGTACTCACACCCAGTAAGCATCTGTATACAATCTTAGGTGCACTCTACCAATGGCTGCGGGACCAATCCATCGCCCTTCCTCAGGGTCTAGATATGTATACAGCATCTACTCTGGAGTATCGATGCCCAGTCTCGATACTCCTACGACCAGGGACATCTAAGGATGTGCCTATTGACTATCCAGCTCCCACTAGTATGACTGCCATCACAACGCCGGTAGTCAGGGAAAACATCCTAAGGGCTTTATCAACATGTATATATATATATGAATACTACCCAAAATATATCAATGTTAAGATAAAGACAAACCAAATAGCGTGCTATTATATTAAGGAAGACTGTTATGTACATAAATATCCTAGTATCCTATACAATGAAGGCCTCTAGGGCATATATATCCAACAATCTCCCACTTGCACTAGGGCCTATTATTGGCGCAATGAGTACCCGCTGTCTTCACTATATCCAGTTGCTGGAGTACCGTATGCCCAACATCTCAAACAGCCTCTCGAACTGAACTTGGAGGATGGCCTTTGTGAATGGATCTGCCGTGTTGTCTTTTGTATCCACTCTCCGTACCTCGATCTCCCGACGATCAACAATCACCCTGATCAGGTGAAAACGCCTTAAGATATGCCTGGATTTCTGATGGGACTTGGGTTCCTTTCCCAATGCTACGGCCCCATTGTTATCCCAATACAAAGGTATTGGATTGGCAATGGACGGAACCACCTGAAGTTCAGAGATGAACTTCCTCATCCAGACAGCCTCTTTTGCGGCTTCACTAGCAACTATATACTCAGCCTCCATAGTTGAGTCTGCGACGGTATCCTGTTTGGAACTCTTCCAACATACCGCCCCTCCATTGAGGGTAAACACAAAACCCGAAATGGATTTAGAATCATCTTTGTCACTTTGTAAGCCGGAGTCGGTAAAAGCCTCTACCTGGAGGTCCCCATTACCTTAGATCAAGAACATCTCCTTAGTCCTTCTCAGGTACTTGAGAATGTTCTTCACCTCTATCCAATGTTTCTCACCTGGGTCAGACTGATACCTACTTACCACACCAAGTGCGTAAGCTACATCCGGTCTTGTACATAACATCGCATACATTATAGATCCTACAGCCGAAGCGTAGGGCAAAATGCTCATGCGATCCCTCTCTTCATCAGTCTTTGGAGACATCTCTTTGGAGAGGGTGATCCCGTGACAAGCGGGCATATTACCGCGCTTGGAATCTTCCATACTAAATCTCTTTAGTATAGTGTCAATATACCTGGACTGTGAAAGTCCCAACATTCTATTAGATCTATCATGATAGATCTTAATGCCCAAAATGTAGGTTGCATCACCCAAGTCTTTCATGGAGAATTTCTGTGACAAGAAGAGCTTTACTGATTGTAGCATAGGGACATCATTCCCTATCAGTAGTATGTCGTCGACGTACAAAACGAGGAAGACTACTGCTCCTTCTACATTCTTCCTATAAATACATGGTTCATCTACATTTTTGATAAAGTCAAACTCTTTGACTGTCTCATCAAAGCAGATGTTCCAACTTCGCGATGCTTGCTTTAATCCATAAATGGATTTAAGCAACCTGCACACTCTTCCGCTGCTCCCACTGTCTAAGAAACCTTCTGGTTGATCCATGTAAACACTCACTTCTAAATGTCCATTTAGAAAAGCTGTTTTTACGTCCATCTGCCAGATTTCATAGTCATGGAAGGCAGCAAGGGCAAGCAGGATCCGAATGGATTTAAGCATAGCTACAGGTGAAAAGGTTTCATCATAGCCCAATCCTTGTCTATGACGAAATCCTTTTGCAACGAGTCTAGCTTTGTAGGTTTCCATTTGTCCAAGTGCACCAATCTTCTTTTTGAAGATCCATTTGCATCCAACTGGTTTCACCCCAGGAGGAGCAACTTCTAAAGTCCATATTTTAATGGTGTACATGGATTCCATTTCGGATCTAATAGCATCCAGCCATTTCATCGAGTCATTACTCGTGATAGCTTGCTGAAAACTATTAGGCTCATCATCATCGATGATGCAATCCTCTCGATCCCCATCTACAAGAAAACCATAATATCTCTCTGGAGGATGAGAAAGCCTACTAGATCTGCGGAGTGGCGTTGGTTCGTCATGTTCTATTGAAATCTGAGGTTCTTTTAAGTCCTCGGTAGCAGTTTGAGGTTCTGGAATTTCTTCCAGCTCTACCGCGCTCCCACTAATTTCTTTTGCAAGAAATTCGCTCTCTAAGAAGACAATGTGGCGAGCGACAAACACCTTTTGTTCTTCGGTGTGGTAGACCATGTACCCCCTGGAATGTTTTGGGTAACCTTCAAACTTGCACAAAACCGATCGTGACTCGAGTTTGCCCGGTTTATGTTTTTTAACATATGCCGGGCACCCCCATATCTTAATATACTTGAGATATGGTCTCTTTCCGCTCCACATTTCATATGGAGTGGTAGGAACAGACTTAGTTGGAACTCTATTCAATAAGTATGCCGCTGATTCTCGAGCAAATCCCCAGAAGGAAAGTGGTAACTTAGCACTACTCATCATTGAACGCACCATATCTAATAGCGTGCGATTCCTCCTTTCTGATACACCATTATGCTGAGGTGTATAAGGCAGAGTAAGCAGAGAGAGAATTCCATTCTCTTTTAAGTATTCAAGGAAACTGGTACTTAAGTATTCTCCATCTAGATCAGATCGAAGTGTCCTAATGCTTTTACCAGTTTGTTTCTCTACATCATTTTTATACTCCTTGAACTTCTCAAAGGTCTCTGATTTATGTTTCATTGAGAACACATGTCCATACCTAGAGAAGTCATCAGTAAAAGTGATGAACTAGGAGTGATCGCTTCACGCATGCGTAGACATTAGACCACATACATCACTGTGTACAAGTCCCAAGAGTTCAGTAGCTCTTACTCCGTGTCCGAAGAATGGAGATTTGGTCATTTTTCCTTTGATACATGATTGACAAGTTGCATATGATGAATATTCAACCGGATCTAGATATCCATCTTTATGTAACTTAATCAACCTTGTTTCGTTTATATGACCAAGTCTACAATGCCATAGGAAGGCTTGATTTGAATCTGGAGCCTTTCTTTTAAGTGTGTTTTGAATATTGAAAATTCGAGGTTGATTAAGTATGTATATGCCGTTTTCCAGTGTGCCATACCAAATCAGTTCTTGATTTAGGAGAATGTTCTTGACATTACTTTCAAGCGCAAAATTATATCCTTTATTAGACAACAAAGATACTGATATAATATTACACAGCATACTAGGAATACAAAAACAGCTGTACAACACCAAAACGTGCCCACTAGTCAACCTTAGGTGATACTCCCCTATTGCAACAGCATCTACATGCATTCCATTGCCCATCCGGAGAGTCATATCACCTGTCTCCAGTACTCTACTATTTCTCAGATCCTGCAATGAATTACAGATGTGAGAACCAGAACCGGTATCAAGTACCCATGATGTAGAGTTTACTGAAAGACAATTTTCGATTACGAACACACCTGAAGCAGAAGCAACCGCTTGCTTCATGTCCTTTGCCTTGAAGGCCATACAGTCCTTCTTCCAGTGCCCTTGCTTTTGACAATAATGGCATTCGTTTATATCCGCTTTCACCCTTCCTGCCTTGTTCTTTCCCTGCACCTTCTTGACCCCACCCTTCGGTTTGGTGGCTTTCATCTTCTTCTTCCCTTTAGCTTTCGCTTTAGATTTAGAAGATGATGATTGGCCAACATACAGAATGGGGGTCTTCTCCTTTTTCAAGGAGGTCTCTGCTACCCTCAACATGTTGAGGAGCTTCGGAAGATCAGCTTCCATTTCATGCATGTTGAAGCTAAGCACGAACTGAGAGAAGGTGTGGGGAAGGGACTGCAAAATCAAGTCGATATACAAATCATTCTCTAGCACGCATCCCAGGTTTGCGAGTTCCTCAATGAGGCTGGTCATTTTGAGGACGTGCTCTCCTACAGGCGATCCTGGAGCTAACCTCAACAGGAAGAGTTTCCTTGAGGTCTCGTACCTTGTGATACGGGAGTGTTCTCCATATAATTCCTTTACATGGAGAAAGATGGATACAATATCCATACTCTCGTGCTGTTTCTGGAGTTCATTGTTCATGGACGCCAGCACGATACACTTAGCTCGCTCATAATCCAGATCCCAAGTTTTGCGAACTTCCTTGTCAACAACTGAGGAATCTGGTCCAGGGATAAGGGAAGGAACAGCGGTGGTAACATATGCTACTTTGTCATAAGTCAGTGCAATGTTGACGTTCCTTAGCCAATCTTTATAGTTCTGTCCGGTCAGTATATTTTTCTCAAGTAATAGTTTTAGTCCTGTCATGGTAGCTGCTAGAGAGAGAGAAAAGAAAACACTCAGCATATGCTTCTTGCAAGTTTTAGATTGGTTATTAGTTTATCTAAACATTATGGCTCCCACTGTTCCCTCAAATCCTTCTTCAAAACCTAAAAGAAGAACTAGTCAGGATTTAATCACACGTCACAATACTTGCTTAACCTTTTAGCCAGGCTGGTGTTGGTACTTCGAGGGAGGTTTTCCAACGCTTTCGCGAAGTTCCTTAATTAAATAACATCTTTTCCCTGGAGGCGTAGCCCCTCTAACACCTTTCTGGACACCTACTTGGTTTATAGCATTGATTGTTAAGTGAGAATGTTTCCCGAGAGTAATCCTACTCATCAGTGGGATCGGGATCCAACTATCATTGCATGATGCACTAGATGGAAGCCACTCTAGTCACCACACTCCAGAAGGTATGCTAAATCTGCAGGTTTCCTTTATGTTTGAAACTCCCGATGTGATTTTTATACCCTAAGCTCTTATAGACCTTGACGTAGGCCAACAAGTCATAAGACGCAAGTCAATTTCTACCCGTCGTTGTCCTGATTAATTTAGGTACATCGTACATGCCCTTGACGTAGGCCAACAAAGCTGTACGTCTGTCCTATACTAATGCATCTATCTATGCAACAAATAGGCAAACACACTGCTACCATACACTATGCCTTGACGTAGGCCAACAAGCATAGCATGAATACGATGTGCTGTCTATCTGAAACGACGGAGGGTTACGGCTGGTTTTTGGCAAAAAACCGTTAACATAGTGAACTTGATTTGATTGAAGGAACCAAGATAGCTTTTATTAAAAGGAGTGGTTTAAGCTCCGCATTTAAAATTTGCTTTTTCAAGAAAACCGAGTGACTTTAGAAATTGTTCCAACGATTCAGTTTAGGTTTTATTTTTCTTTGCATTAAAAATAATGCGTCCCATCTTTAACCTATCATTACAGATAACAACGAAAATACAACGTCCTCTTATGCCATCCGCATTCGCCACGGGGTCCCATCATCACCCGTTAGGTTACTTAACTAACGGCAGAGCGGGGGCAGGGCTAGCACGGGTGTAAAACATAAGTGACGACTAAATAGCTATCATATATAGATATTGTACATTCGTCAGACGCAATAATAGGAATTCCAGATCACAGATAAACTTTATTGGATATGCAAGCAATCCGCGTTTCTTTTGAGCCTGTAAGAAAAGACGGATTACACAGTTGTGATGAATAGCCACTACCCTACCCTAGACCCTTACGGGTACGGCAAACTACCCGCCAAGTACCCGAAGTGAAGCGGTCTCCCTCAACGACGTGAGTAGGCCACTAAACACTTCGAAATAGCCGGTAGTTTGTGCACCCCACCTTGGGTCTATCCTAGGAGCAAAAACTGTAAAAAGAAATAATACAACGGTGGCTACAACCGCAACCTGGATGTGCCCCGCAAAAAAATATTACAACTTATTACAATTACATCGAATGAATTAATACAATAACCCATCACAAAAACCCCGGCTAATCATCACAACAGTCCAATAGAGTTCATAATCACAAACTGTTAAAAACATCACAGATATATGCAACCCCCTGCCAACCGACATACTAGCAGTTAGGGGAGGTTTACGAACACATAATACAGTTCACAGATATAATCAAACAAGCAAACATAGTATAATTTCGATCGATTAAACACATTAAATTCTGCTCCAAATCTTCTCTGTAAATTTGAAACCTGAGCCGAAAATAAATAATACCAGAAAATACAAAATATCACAAAAGATACATAGAGGAAAACTGGGTTGAATCAGCCCCAACTCGGCCGCGGATCCGCGGCGGATCGGTGGGATCGGCCGCGGTTCCGCGACTCAGTGGCCGACTCAGGAGCCCATTTTTCTTTTGAGTTCTTATATTTTCATGCTGGTCATTCTGGAGGAACCTCAAAAATTTTAGGACCTCATTTTAAAATCGACAGAAACTTTATGATATCCGTGTTTTTTCCGATTTGTTTTGCGTTCGAAATTCATACGACTTTGCAAGTGAGTTTATTATTGTTTAGTGAGGCTCTGATACCACTGTAAGTCGATGTGCAACACCCCACGAGTTGCGGGGAGGCGGAAATATGAAAAACGGTCTTGTTTTGAAGCGTACATCGACTAACCGAAGATCTTTGCTAAACGATAATTAACAACAACCATAGAGTTCTAAGCTACTATGTAAAGAGATTATACCAAACGATTCTAGTCCTTCGTCTTTGTGATCTCAACGTCCTCCTCGGCCTCCTTTCCGAAATAGAAGATCCACCCGAGTACCCTAATCCAAGCTACACCTCAAGACTTGAGGTAACTTTGTTTCTCTAGTTGCTAACCAAAGTAACTAAGATGATGTAGAGTTAGGTTATGGAGTGTTAATTCTATCCTAATCCTTGGTCTTAACTCATGAGTGGTAGGATTAGGGTTTGAAGAAGGAGTGCACTTGAGGAGAGAGAAGGTGGAGATGATAATGAGAATGAAAAGCTTCTCACTTGAATATATGAAAACATAATTAATTATCAAATAAATGAATATAAATGATTATTCACCATGCTTCATTAATTCAATAAGAGTGATTCACTATGTGAGTCATTAAGAAATAAATGATGTATTAATGACATAGTGAATCACACTAATGAGTCACAATTTGCATTAAATGAAAATGCCACCTTAACCTCCTTAGTCACCCACCTTCTAAAAGCTTCTCGGAAAATTACAAAACAAAGAAAAACTTTAGACTGTATAAATCCAATAACCTGATACAAGAATCTGGCTTAAACCAAGGCCGTCTAGTAAAAACTGTCCGAATGTCGTACGTGCGTTTAAACACGTATTCGTCCGAACCCTTGTCGTAAAACCGTACGACCTCTATATCATTTCGCCTGGAGTTAGGAAAACTCTGTGTGGGACTCTAAAGACTCGACTACAACGCTGGCAGTGGGTTTAACCACAGACCGCAAGCGGCACTAGCTGTATGTAACGGTCCCCAGGTAGATGTCGATAAGAAGGCCGGTAAAGATACCCATCCGAACTCCTACTGAGCCTGTGCGTGACAATATCCGTGCAGTCCGGTCTGTTCGTCTAACAGTATCTCATATATGGTCTAGGGAGGTGGTAAACGTCAGACCCATAATAACCGTACAAGTCGTGTCGGTATGGCTCTATCACCATCCGAGAATCTACTGATCAATCTATCAGTAATTCTCAATCAGCCCTGGCCAGGGACTTATGGTAATGACCAACCGGTCACTGTGCGATATCAACTCCCTATACCGGGAGAGACGAATCCCTAACAGTCACTCACTGCCTCCACGTGGCTCGGGACTGTGCCCAACTAAAACCTGTTTCCATGACTCCTTTGAACCGTGGTAGGGTAGTAATCAAAGCACAGTGGGAACTCACACGAGACAAATTACGACTTTAAGTCAACGGACTATCTCCACACATGTCACCTGAGAACTGCTATCTGACGTTAGGTATAAATACCATCCAGTCAGTTCTCGGCGAGTCCTGGTCGATGTACTCACACCCAGTGAGAATCTGTATACAATCTTAGGTGCACTCCACCAATGGCTGCGGGACCAATCCATCACCCTTCCTCAGTGTCTAGATATGTATACACAAGTCTACTCTGGAGTATCGATGCCCAGTCTCGATACTCCTGCGACCAGGGACATCTAAGGATGTGCCTATTGACTATCCAGCTCCCACTATTATGACTGCCATCACAACGCCGGTAGTCAGGAAAAACATCCTAAGGGCTTTATCAACATGTATATATATATATGAATACTACCCAAAATATATCAAATGTTAAGATAAAGACAAACCCAATAGCGTACTATTATATTAAGCAAGACTGTTATGTACATACATATCCCAGTATCTTATACAATGAAGTCCTCTAGAGCATATATATCCAACACTAACAATATTGCATTGTTGATATCATGCTGTTAGGACACCAGCACCATTACCGATGATGCGTATATTCCACACATGCTTACTTGCCGGCTCACACACATCTTCATCGATAATTGCCATGTAACTACATAGTAGTATTATCGCATCAAGATATGACCCTTGTATGTGCACACTATTATTCCATGTTGCATGATATACTGTTATACTTGCATTTCATTTATATGTCACATACATCATGCTTTCTGATTTTGCGCATTGAGATATGTTGTTTCTATGATATTTCTGGATTTGGGAACCGTGGGTATTTCAAAGAGATTATGTAATTCTTTTAAAAAACCGGTTACCCTTGATATGATATTTCAGTGCGTCCACCATGTGTTTTCTCGGTGCTGAGAGCGATATTGGAGACCCGAGTTCGAGGAGTGGCGAAACCGTTTCGGGTACATGGTGGACCCGGTGGACCCGGTGCGGTACCTCGGGGCAAGAGGATCGCAGATGATGGCGTTGAGCCTGGCAGGGGAGCACTACCGACCGGTGATCTTACCCGAAGCGTCGGATATCCGGAGGATACCGTCGTGATCTTGAGATTGATGGTAGGGGCCGGTCTGGATTGACGGCGCCCTAGATGGTGAGATTGATACAAAGACATTGAGATATTGAGATTGAGACTATGTTTTGTGCCGATGCTAGGCACAGGTTTCATGATGTTTTTCCATGATTTTGATTATATCCTCATATTTACTTGCATGATGCTTATTTTCATTGGGTGACACGTGGACGGGATCCACATATATACAGACAGTGATCACATACAGGCTTTGATTACATTGATCATACTTCATATGTATATATAACAGGGGATGAGGACACTGTTATATATGCCCTTACACCAATATTAGTGGAATGTGACGCTAATATATGTGTATTGATATCAATTTAAATACTTCATCATACTTTTCATGCATTCATACCTCATCCATATGATATATTGCTACCTGAGGCACTGACACGAGCTCTTGGTATTACCGTTGTTTAGAGGTATACCCTAACCATTGTTATTAGGCTGTTGGTTTTTATATTTGAGGATTATATATTATGATCGTATGACCTAGGATTGCGTCATACATGCGATTTCTGTTCGTAGATGTATTCTATTCACGAGTTGGCAACTCACTCCCGTTGTGCCCCAGTTTCTTGCAGGTTTGCCGTACAGGTTTCATTACGGCTTTGCTGGCACTACTTCCATTTCCGGGTGATTTGCTAGTAGGTGGGTTTATTTTGTCGTACCCATCAGTATACATTGTATATATTATTATTCAGTTGTATCTAGAAGTTTCATCAACCAAACATGTATTTATTTCTGAGATAGAGACCAGTGATGTTTATTCTTTCGACCTTAGAGTCGCGCGTTGTATCTCTATGGATTTCTTGCTGATTAGAGTTTCCTTTTCTGTTGTGATCCTTACCTTTCGGCATTGTATATTATACTGCTTGCATGGTTATGACCGTCGATTGACGAAGAGCTAGCTCCCGCTTGGGGATGCCTTTATTCATATATATGCTTTATCAGGTTTTGTACCCGTTTGGGGTCAGTTTTTACAAAGGAAACTTTGCCGAAATTTTTAGAAAAGACTCGTGATTTTAAAAATGCATATTTCGGCGTGTGTTGCAAACTACTTGATTTAAAAATGGTTTTTCCTACACCCTACTACTTTTCTTGGTTTGGATTTCTGGTTTTTCGGCTTACTTAGAATATGTACGCCTTGAGACGTTCGTAGTTTATGTGCTGGTCATATTCCGTACTTTCGGGACGTGACAAAGTTGGTATCAGAGCGTTAGCTTTTACCTTCGGAGTGTAGGATGACCCTTGGTTGATGGAGTAGGTAGCTTGAGTAGAGTGACGTACCGTACGTTTGTTCCGCGGAATATTTACGATACGCTACTCCACTTAAAAAGCCTTAGGATGTACATTTCTTTGCTCAGTATTATATTCATTCCTGATCTAGCCTCATCGGTACCAGTTATGGTTTGCTGCCACGATTACGGGCAGGGTGAGCTATGGCTAGAGTTGCGGTCAGTACGAGCTCGTTACGAACGAGGACTGACCAGGGCGTGATCCCGGCGATACACGATCGCAGAGATGTGTCTTTTTGTTGTGTTTTCGCGCCATGAGCGTTTGATGGATCGGTGTATGAGATTACTCGGACGTGCAGATCGGCACCAGAGATTGGGCCACATATAGATGCCAGCCAGATTTTGATGAACGTTGATGTATTGCTTACCCATGATGATTGAGGCACCGTTCAGCGTGCAGACGAGTGAGCCAGTTATTGCTTCGAACGACGAGATATCGCCCAGATGTTGGAGCTATTGCAATACGAGTTGTACTAAGAGATGAAAGAAGGTCGCTAGTCACCGAGGATGAATGACTAGGACACGTGGTTCGTTCGCCTACCCCGATGCGAGGTCATCAGATAGATTGATTCAAGCTAGAGACGACTTCACGCGGAGACGTTGAGAGTCGATAGAGGCGATCGAATGTCAGAAACCTATTATTCCAAGTTTAAAGTATTCGGAAAGACATGCAGGAAATTCTATGGACTCTCTAGAAGAATGAAACCCTAACTCGACATAATGACCGTGTGAAAGCCTTTGAACCTTAGGGTTTACGGCAGTTCTGCGGCGCCATTAGTGAGGCTTGGGTTTGCCCTTCTATGGCTGGACCATTGATGCTGTGGTACGTACTCGATACTATTAAACTGTACACAAGATGTTGAGCTCTTGGGGGATTATGAGGTCTTGACGAATCGATCAAATGGTTCGACTTCATTCGGATGCTAGGTGGTGAGATGCACTTCTTGGGAGACTCCAGATACGAGGATAGCCATTGGAGCTCGGTCCATGCAGCCACGATGAGGCGAGTCTGAAGCAGTCGACATTAGAGAAAAGTGGAGTAAGAGGTTCGTACCAGATCTGGATAAGATGATGTTCTACTACGCCGACATCAGAGATGCGATACGCATGCCGAGGCATTGTACTGGGATGTACCTTCCAGAACGAGTCGCGGTGAGTATGCAGTCGTTCCGGAACAAGAAACAGATATAGTAAAGGACGATGACTTCCGGATAGTTCGGCAGAGACGAGATTTGGGAGAGACCTCGACAGGACCTTTCTGGAATAAATTACGAGAAGAATTGGACCCAGGAGTGGTGATATTACGCACACCAGCAGGACAGAGTTCAGGATCGTCGACGAGACATGCTATGAGTGACCATGACAGTTGACCAGAGATTCTTGGAGGACGTGCTTGAGCAGGACTATTCCGCCATACTTGATTTCGGTATTTTGGGCGATCTATTCGCATGATTGATTTTGATGATTGAATTCTTGATATTTGTTTTCATGTACCATGGTTGCACCTATTGAGTATTTACGATTTTGCACAGTTGTTGCACTTGATATCGTTTTCGTGCCTTGGTTTCTCATGTTTATGATTTTATGGGTTTCATATAGTGAGTTGATTTTGTGCATATATACGCACACGATTTGGGTTTTGCACTCGGTATAGTTCACATATGCTTGCAGTGCAGTGATACACATTTTGTACACTTAGATGCACTGGACTTCGATTTCGATTGTGATGCTTGATATTGGTTTTGTACACCTTGGGCACCTGATTGGATTTTGCGCATGTTCGGCGCTTGATATTTGATTTCATGATTTCGTGCATGATGGATGCACCTGATTTGGGTTTCGCGCATGTTAGGCGCATATTATGAGATGCGATTTTGGTGCACACCAGATGCACTAAATCGAGATTCTTCGTACATGTCAGATGCACTTGTTGCTGTCAGGCACACCTGTTGCCCTTGACAGATGTTTCGTGCACACCCGATGCACTTAGATGTTGTTTCTGTGCATATGTATGGCACATATATGCATTTTGATTTCCGTGCGCACCAGACGCACGTAGTATTCATATGCACATTTTTTGATTGATTCTTATGGAACAGTACATTTTTGTGATGTTTTGTTATTGTTTTCGTACTGAGCAGGATGGGTCAGATGACAGTACCTGAATATATTTTGCATGCATTGATAGATTTCAAAAGGGATTTCCAAAAAGCGAGCTATAGTCTCAGTATTACCTGCGTATCTGATATGACACGAAACATTTAAAACAAGAAAACCCTTCTAAATTGTTTCCAAAACGGCGGAACGTACATATTAAACAAAAAGTATATACGTATATGGTTATTTTCTTATCATAGACGTCCACCACTGCGCAGTGTTATGCGCATTGCACAGCGACTTTAAGAGATTTGGCATGCATTTCCTTTTGATATTTACATGTATAGATTCGATTAATATCATGTTGGTTTTGCTTTGGATTAGGCATTCGTGTCTTTACCTTGACTCCGATGATTGCGGGATGCTTGACGGAGTTTTGATTTTGAGTTATCTGCTCATTTCTCATGCGCATGCATTGTGCTATGATGCGTTTTATGTATTGATGATTTCGGAGCCCCGACGACTTGGACATTTTATTGAAATGTTTTAGAATTTGGGGGTTTAAATTTCAATTCGGGGACCGAATTTTTTAAGGTGGGGGGGGGGGGAATTTGTAACATTTCAAAAAAATATATTATTATTTTTGGGAATTTTTATAAATTAATATTAATTTTTAATGAATATTTTAATATTTTGGTAAAATTAAATACCGATAAATGGGGGGAATTTTGGACAAAATTATGGAAAATTCTAAAATAGGGTATTCTGTGGAATTTTTCCATTTTTAAGTTTTTATGGTTAATTATATGCTATTTTAGTGTTAATCACGATTAAAAATCGCTAATCGAGTTTTTAGCATTTTTGTACAAAAATATGCACATATCATTTTTCCGCACTTGTTACATATTTTGGGTGTATGGTTGCTTAGGGTTTGCCATTGAGTGAGAAGGAAAAGAAAAAGAAAAAGAAAAGAAAAAGAAAAGATAAAGGTATCATGATTATGAGAAGGGGGGGGGGGTAGAATAGGTCGACTTTCATTTGAACCATGCCTCCCACATCATTTCTTCAACCCCTTTTCTCTCTCCCCTCTCCTAGAGCTGCTGCTGCTCCTTCTTCCTCCTCTTTCAATTCCCCCAAAGCACCACTAAAACAAACCCAAATCCCAATCCCACTTCACAAAACTTGCTCCCAAGCTCACTAGCTACACATTGAACCTGGAAAGAATGGATTTGGAGGACTTTGAGCAACTCAAGAATTTTCTTGAGTTGCCAATGGAGGTAATTTCTGCACCCCTAGTATAGTATTTCAATTCTTATTGCATACATACTTGTTTCATGTTGATATTGTGTCGTTTTGAGGACTTTGGAAAATTCAAGTTAGGGTTTAGGGTTTGATCTGAAATCAAAAGTGAAATTTGTAAGTCCACGTTGCCCACCCCGGTGCTTACGGGGAGGCGGAAAACATAATAAAAATTGGATTTTTAATGACTTAGGCAACATGGACCTTGCTTGTGAGGATCTTTACTAAACAAAACTAGCTAAAGTAAACTAACAACTAACAAAGTTGTAGAAAGGTTATACCTTGAGCTCGAACTCCTTCTCGCCTTGCTCGTCGGAATGGTTGAAAGGCCTCACCTTGCTTGTCTTCTTCCGTCAAAGAAGGATCCACCCGAAAGCCTCGACCTTTAGCTTCAACTCCAAGCTAGGAGTAACTAGAGTGCAAGAAATGCTAAGACTTGAACCCTAGAAGTGAGTAGAGAAGATCAAGTGAAGATTTTTCTCAAGCTTTTTATGTTTCTCAACACATGAGAGGGAGAGAGCTTGAGGGAGAGGATGAGCAAGAGAGAGAAAAGATATGAGAGAATCAATTATTAGTGAGCCATTCTCACTAATATGTGTGTGTTATTTTAATTAATTAATTAGCAAGAAAATTGTCATGGTTTAATCAAGAGGTGACCATTATCATTTCACTTTTAATGCAAATTGCAAGGATCAAAGTGCATCTTCCAAATGAAATGATCATGGTCAAATGGTCAACTTGGTCAACAAGTCAATGAAGTCAAAAGGTCAACAACAACAACCATGCACAATAATTAATCTAATTATTAATTAACAATAATACACACAAAAGCAATAGGGTTAATAAAATGACAATAGTCATTAACCCTAAACAAGGTCCTCTCCCTCAATCTCAAGCAACTGTGCATACGCACCCGCATTCGTGATCCGAGGAACACGAACACAATGAGAAAAACCAATCTCAAATCATATACTAGGATCCGGCTTAAACCAAAGCCCGCTAGTATAAACTGTCCGGACAGCAAACGTGCACAAGTGCGCGGATGCGAACGAACCCTGTCGCAAAACCATGCGACCTCTACTCGTTTTGCCTAAAGGCGAATAGCTCTCTGTGTGGGACTCTAAAGACTCGACACTACGCTGGCAGTGGGTTTAACCACAGACCGCAAGCGGCACTAGCTGTACGTAACGGTCCCCAGGTAGATGTCGATAAGAAGACTGACGAGGTGAACCCCATCTGCACTCCTACTGAGCCTGTATGTGACAGTCTCCGTACAGTTCGGTCTGTTCGTCTGATACATCGCATGGCGGGCCTAGGGGGGCGGTGAACGTCAGTCCCCTAATAGCGGTACAAGTCGTGTCCGAGTGAAGCCCAGAACACCCTGAGATAACACTGGAAGCCTACCAGTATATCTCGCTTGCCCTGGCCAGGGACTACTCGTGTAATGGCTCTCCTGGACAGAGCGCGATGTCAACCCCCAATACCGGGAGAGACGAATCCTGTCTAACCGTCACTGCCTCCAAGTGCTTCGGGACTGCACCCAAAAACTACCTGTTTGCACGACTCCTCTGAGCCGTGGTAGGGTAGTAATCAAAGTGCAGTGGGAACACACTCAAGGCGAAGTGACAGTGTCAAGTCAGCGGACTAAGCTGTACTCATGTCACCTGGGAACTGATAACTGACGATAGGTATATTACCAACCAACAGTTCCCGACGAGTCCTGTCCAGTGTACTCGTAACCTAACGAGCACCCGCATACTATCCCAAGTACGACGTACTAACGGCTGTGGGACAGACCGTCTCCCACACTGGGATGAGAAGCGCATACGCTAGTCTACTCCGGAGTATCGATGCCCTGTCTCGATAGTCCAACGACCAGGGACCTGTATAAGGATGTGCTTATAGATTACCCAGCTCCCACGAGTGCGAGCGCCATCACAACGCTGGTAATCAAGCAAAGATCCTAAGGGCTCTACCAATATGTATACCTGCAATATGCTAAAAGAAACACATGCACATATTAAAGCAGAGATAAACCAAGTAGCATACTACCATTTCGAGCAAGATTGTATATACAACTGTGAATATCCCAAGCTTCCATTAAGTAATATACAAACTAGTATGATACAGTAATGGCCTCTAGGGCATATACACTAACAATCTCCCACTTGCACTAAGGCCATGTACTGGCGTATCGAAGACCTATCATCTCGATCAGCCGCTCGAACTGAGTCTGGGGCAAGGCCTTGGTGAATGGATCTGCTGTGTTATCCTCTGATGCAACTCTCCGGACCTCGATCTCCTGGCGATCCACAATCTCCCTGATCAGGTGATACCGCCTTAAGATGTGTCTGGATTTCTGATGGGACCTGGGTTCCTTCGCTAAAGCTATAGCCCCGTTGTTGTCGCAATACAGAGGTATTGGGTCAACAATGGACGGAACCACCTGAAGTTCTTTCATGAACTTCCTCATCCAGACAGCTTCTTTTGCGGCATCAGATGCAGCGATGTATTCCGCTTCCATAGTCGAGTTAGCAACGGTTTCCTGTTTGGAGCTCTTCCAACACACCGCCCCTCCATTGAGGGTAAAGACAAAACCCGACATGGACTTGGAATCATCCTTGTCACTCTGGAAGCTGGAGTCAGCAAAGGCCTCAATCTGCAGGTCTTTTCCGCCATACACCAAGAACATCTCCTTAGTCCTTCTCAGGTACTTGAGAATGTTCTTTACTGCTATCCAATGTTTCTCCCCGGGGTTTGACTGATACCTGCTTACCACACTCAGTGCATAAGCCACATCCGGTCTGGTACACAACATCACATACATTATAGAGCCTACCGCAGAAGCGTAGGGTATAATAGACATGCGATCCCTCTCCAAATCAGTCTTGGGAGACATCTCTTTGGAGAGGGTGATCCCGTGACAAGCCGGTAGATTACCGCGCTTGGAATCTTCCATACTGAATCTCTTCAGTATGGTGTCGATGTACCTGGACTGTGAGAGTCCTAATATCCTCTTGGATCTGTCACGGTAGATCCGGATACCCAGAATGTATGAGGCATCACCGAGGTCTTTCATGGAGAACCTGTGTGACAAGAACCCTTTGACAGATTGTAGCATAGGAATGTCATTTCCTATTAAGAGAATGTCATCCACGTATAAAACGAGGAATACTACAGTTCTCGCTACAAATCTACAATAGATGCATGGTTCATCTGGATTTTTGATAAAGCCAAATTCTTTGACCGTCTCATCAAAGCAGATGTTCCAACTCCGCGATGCCTGCTTGAGTCCATAAATGGACTTGAGCAACTTGCACACCTTTCCGCTGCCCCCACCCTGAATGACACCCTCTGGCTGGTCCATATAGACACACTCCTCTAAATGACCATTTAGAAAAGCTGTCTTTACGTCCATCTGCCAAATCTCATAATCGTGGAAAGCAGCGATGGCAAGAAGGATCCGAATGGATTTCAGCATAGCTACTGGGGAAAAGGTTTCGTCATAGTCCAAACCAGGTCGCTGACGAAAACCCTTTGCTACCAGTCTAGCTTTATAGGTCTCAACCTGTCCATCTACACCAATCTTCCTTTTGAAGATCCACTTGCATCCTACGGGTTTTACCCCGTCTGGAGCAATGTCCAACGTCCATACTTTGTTGGTGTACATGGACTCCATCTCGGTCCGCATTGCATCCAGCCATTTTACCGAGTCGACGCTCTGAATGGCTTGCTGGAAGCTAGTAGGCTCATCACAATCTAGGATGCAGTCCTCTCTATCCCCGTCAATGTGAAAACCGTAGTACCTCTCGGGCGGATGAGACTGCCTACTACTCCTGCGGAGTGGCGTAGGAATGTCCTGTTCTTTTGAACCTTCTGGTTCCACTAAGCTTTCAGTAATAGTTTCTGGTTCTGGAATTTCTTCCAGTTCTATTGCGCTCCCACTTATTTCTTTTTCTAAAAACTGATGTTCCAGAAAATGGGCATTACGAGAAACAAGGACTTTTTGTTCCTCTGCGTAATAGAAAAGATACCCCCTGGAGTTCTTTGGGTATCCCACAAACTTGCACAGTACTGAGCGTGCCTCGAGCTTGTCCGTATGCTGCTTTTTGACATAAGCTGGACATCCCCAAATCTTCAAGTATTGAAGATAGGGTTTCTTCCCACTCCATAATTCATATGGTGTGGTAGGCACAGTCTTAGTGGGAACACGGTTCAAAAGATATGCAGCTGTTTCTAGTGCATATCCCCAGAACGATCGCGGTAACTCAGCGTTACTCATCATGGACCGTACCATATCCAATAGGGTCCGGTTCCGTCTCTCCGATACACCGTTATGTTGCGGAGTGTATGGAGGAGTAAGCTGAGAGAGAATTCCATTCTCTTTTAAGTAGTTCAGGAATTCGGCACTTAAGTATTCTCCTCCTCGATCCGATCTTAGGATCTTGATACTTTTGCCGGTCTGTTTTTCTACTTCATTCTTATATTCCTGGAACTTATCAAAAGCTTCGGATTTATGCTTCATTAAGAAGATGTGTCCGAATCTTGAGAAATCATCCGTAAAAGTAATGAAGTAAGAAAAACCGCTTCGCGCATGTGTAGACATTGGACCGCACACGTCGCTGTGTACGAGTCCCAAGAGCTCGCTCGCTCTTTCTCCGTGTCCAGAAAACGGAGCCTTTGTCATCTTTCCTTTGAGACAGGATTGACAAGTTGTATACGATTGATATTCGAACGGATCCAAATATCCTTCAGTATGTAACTTAGTCAATCTTCTCTCATTGATGTGACCCAGTCTACAATGCCATAAGAAAGTTTTATTAATTTCTGGAGACTTTCTTTTGTGTGTATTCTGGATATTGAAAACTTGTGGTTGGTTTAAAACGTATATACCGTTGTTCAATGTACCTGACCCAATCAAAACTTGATTAAGGTGAATGTTCACTACATTACTTACAAATGCAAATTCATAACCTTCTTTAGATAATAAAGATACAGATATGATATTACAGGTTGCATTTGGTACATAATAACAACTACGCAAAACCAAAAAGTGTCCATCTGATAGTCCCAGGTGATAGTCCCCCACGGCCTCAGCATCCATGCTAGCACCGTTCGCAACTCTGAGGGTCATGTCACCTGCCTTTAAAACTCTACGCTTTCTCAACGCCTGCAAAGAATTACAGATATGAGATCCTGATCCGGTATCCAATACCCAGGATGTAGAGTTTATTGATAGACAGTTTTCAATAACATTCACACCTGAAGCTGAAGCTGCAACTCGCTTCAAGTCCTGTGTTCTGGCTTTCCAAGCCTTGCAATCCTGTTTCCAGTGACCACTTTTGTGACAATAGAAGCATTCTTCCTTCCCCACCATCTTCCCCGCTACTTTTGTTGCTTTACCCTTTCCCTTCGTATCCACTTTACCGACACCGCCTCTTGGTTTGGCGGGGGCTTTCTTCTTCTTGCCCTTGGCTTTCGCCCTGGACCTAGAAGAGGAAGATCCTTCTACAAACAAAGTGGATGTCTCCCTACCCTTCTGTAGGGTGCCCTCAGCAGTCCTCAACATGTTCAGAAGTTCGGCAAGTTCAACCTCCTTTCCTTGCATGTTGAAGTTAAGAACGAACTGGGCGTAAGTGGAAGGAAGGGACTGGAGAATCAAATCGGTATAGAGTTCATTCTCCAACGTGGTCCCAAGGTCCGCGAGCTCCTCTATGTAGCCGATCATCTTAAGCACGTGGTCCGCTACCGATGATCCGACGGCCAACCTTGCCGAAAAAAGCTTCTTCGACACTTCGTATCTAGCGATACGAGACTGCTCTCCATACAGTTCTTTTGTATGGAGAAATATGGACTATAGGTCCATATTCTCGTGCCTCCTCTGATGTTCGTTGTCCATCGAGGCTAGTACGAGGCATCTGGCCCTCGCGCAATCTATCTCCCATGTCTTACGGATTTCTACATCCGCGACGCTGGAGGTGGGACCTGGGACAGGGGGAGCTTTGGTGGTAAGTATATACCCCAGCTTGTCATAAGTGATCGCCATCTTGACATTCCTGAGCCAATCTTTGTAGTTTGGCCCTGTCAATATATTTTTATCTAACAGTAACTTAAGTCCGGTCATGTTGAATGGTCGCTGCAATTAGGAGAGAGAAAAGAAACACTTTAGCATTATGCTCTTGTAAGTTTAGAGTGGTTTTTAGTTTGTCTAAACTGGATGGCACCCACTGTTTCTCGAATCCCTTCTCAAACCATAAAGAAAAGGATTAGCCGGGATCATTCTCACCGTACAATACTTGCTTAACCGTTCAGCCAGGCCAGTGTCGGTACTTCGAGGGAGGTTTTCCAACGCTTTCGCGAAGTTCCTTAATTAAATAACCTCTTTTCCCTGTGGGCGTAACCCCGCTAACACCTTTCTAGGCACCTACTAGGTTTATAGCATTGATCGTTAAGTGAGAGTTTTCCCGAGGAGTAGCATATACTCACAGTAGGATCGGGATCCAAATATCATCGCGTGATAAAACCGAAGGAATCCTACCAGAATCATCACACTCCAAATGGTATGCAACGCTAGCAAGTTTCAGTACTTATGAAACTCCCGATGTGGATTTTTGCCCCATGCTCTTATGACCTTGGCGTGAGGTCAAAATGTCATAAGTCACATGTCAAGTTCTTCCCATCATTATCCTGGTTAATTTGAACCCACCCGTACCTACCCTTGACGTAGGCCAAAATGGCAGTACGACTGTCTCAAATCAACGCATTCTATCTATGCAACGGATAAATATCCGGCAGCTACCAATCACTATGCCTTGGCGTGAGGTCAAAATACATAGCTTGAATACTACCGAATATTTAACCGAAATGATGGAGGGCTACGGATGGTTTTGGCGAAACCGTGAACGTAGTGAACTTGATATAATCGATGGAACGAGATAGCTTTTAAAAGGAGTGGTTAAAGCTCCGCGTTTAAAAGTTTAGTTTTGAAAAGAACCGAGTGGTTTTCAAAGTGTTCCAATCGACTTTTACTTGGTTTATTTCTTGCATTAGTTCTTTTAATGCGTCCCATCATTTAATCCTACCATTGCAGAAAACAACCAAAATATGACGTACGCTTATGCCATTCGCATTCGCCACGGGGCCCCGTCATCACCCGTTAGGTTACTTAACTAACGACAGAGCGGGGGCTGGGCTAGCGCGGCTGTAAAACATAAGCAACGCCTAAATAGTTATTATATATAAATATATAGCAATGATAGACATTACAGATCACAGATGAATACATTGGATATACTAGGAATCCGCAATGCGTTCGAGCCTGCAACGCAAAGCGGATTACACGGTCGCGGTGAATAGCCAATACCCCACCCAAGACCCCTACGGGTGCGGCAAACTAACCGCCAAGCACCCGAAGCGAAGCAACCTCCCTCACCACCGTGAGTAGGCCACTCGGCGCTTCGAGATACCCGGTAGTTTGTGCACCCCTCCATGGGTCTGTCCTAGGAGCAAAAACAGTAAAAAGAATTATACAATGACGGCTACAACCCCGACCCGGTTGTGCGGCCATACAAAGAATATTATTACATCAATTTACATGTTACAAATGAATGAAAGAAAAACAACGCTCATCTCACATCCACCCCGGCCATTCACCCGCGACAATCCAATCCATTCATATCCACAAACCAATAACAATCACAGATCATGTATAACCCCGACTAATCGTCTTATAGCGATTAGCCGACGTTCAATACATGCAAGCATTACAGATATAACCGATGTAGTTAAAGTGCAGTGAAGTTCCGGAAAAATACGGATTTATAGGCCCCCAAAAGTAAATTTTAGTTCTGGAAAATCTGGGCATAATTATATATCCTAAAAATCCCAAAATCAACACAGAAAGACACTGCACGAAAAACGATGCAGAGAAGACGACAAACCGCGGCGCTTCCGCGGCACATGCCTACCTCGTGCCGCGGAAGGGCGGCGGTTTGAACGAATCACTGTACCGTATTTCGTGGCTGTTCATAAAAAACCCTGAGCCGAATTTACAAATATAAAGTTTTCCATTTTGAGCAGAAAAAATTTCAACAGAAACTAGGGTTTTTCAAAAGTTCGGTTTTTGGATTTTCGGTTTCGAAACTTCATTACACTTCACTACCTAGCTAGTTTGAGTTTAGTTAGGCTCTGATACCACTGTAAGTCCACGTTGCCCATCCCGGTGCTTACGGGGAGGCGGAAAACATAATAAAAATTGGATTTTTAATGACTTAGGCAACATGGACCTTGCTTGTGAGGATCTTTACTAAACAAAACTAGCTAAAGTAAACTAACAACTAACAAAGTTGTAGAAAGGTTATACCTTGAGCTCGAACTCCTTCTCGCCTTGCTCGTCGGAATGGTTGAAAGGCCTCACCTTGCTTGTCTTCTTCCGTCAAAGAAGGATCCACCCGAAAGCCTCGACCTTTAGCTTCAACTCCAAGCTAGGAGTAACTAGAGTGCAAGAAATGCTAAGACTTGAACCCTAGAAGTGAGTAGAGAAGATCAAGTGAAGATTTTTCTCAAGCTTTTTATGTTTCTCAACACATGAGAGGGAGAGAGCTTGAGGGAGAGGATGAGCAAGAGAGAGAAAAGATATGAGAGAATCAATTATTAGTGAGCCATTCTCACTAATATGTGTGTGTTATTTTAATTAATTAATTAGCAAGAAAATTGTCATGGTTTAATCAAGAGGTGACCATTATCATTTCACTTTTAATGCAAATTGCAAGGATCAAAGAGCATCTTCCAAATGAAATGATCATGGTCAAATGGTCAACTTGGTCAACAAGTCAATGAAGTCAAAAGGTCAACAACAACAACCATGCACAATAATTAAGCTAATTATTAATTAACAATAATACACACAAAAGCAATAGGGTTAATAAAATGACAATAGTCATTAACCCTAAACAAGGTCCTCTCCCTCAATCTCAAGCAACTGTGCATACGCACCCGCATTCGTGATCCGAGGAACACGAACACAATGAGAAAAACCAATCTCAAATCATATACTAGGATCCGGCTTAAACCAAAGCCCGCTAGTATAAACTGTCCGGACAGCAAACGTGCACAAGTGCGCGGATGCGAACGAACCCTGTCGCAAAACCATGCGACCTCTACTCGTTTTGCCTAAAGGCGAATAGCTCTCTGTGTGGGACTCTAAAGACTCGACACTACGCTGGCAGTGGGTTTAACCACAGACCGCAAGCGGCACTAGCTGTACGTAACGGTCCCCAGGTAGATGTCGATAAGAAGACTGACGAGGTGAACCCCATCTGCACTCCTACTGAGCCTGTATGTGACAGTCTCCGTACAGTCCGGTCTGTTCGTCTGATACATCGCATGGCGGGCCTAGGAGGGCGGTGAACGTCAGTCCCCTAATAGCGGTACAAGTCGTGTCCGAGTGAAGCCCAGAACACCCTGAGATAACACTGGAAGCCTACCAGTATATCTCGCTTGCCCTGGCCAGGGACTACTCGTGTAATGGCTCTCCTGGACACAGCGCGATGTCAACCCCCAATACCGGGAGAGACGAATCCTGTCTAACCGTCACTGCCTCCAAGTGCTTCGGGACTGCACCCAAAAACTACCTGTTTGCACGACTCCTCTGAGCCGTGGTAGGGTAGTAATCAAAGTGCAGTGGGAACACACTCAAGGCGAAGTGACAGTGTCAAGTTAGCGGACTAAGCTGTACTCATGTCACCTGGGAACTGATAACTGACGATAGGTATATTACCAACCAACAGTTCCCGACGAGTCCTGTCCAGTGTACTCGTAACCTAACGAGCACCCGCATACTATCCTAAGTACGACGTACTAACGGCTGTGGGACAGACCGTCTCCCACACTTGGATGAGAAGCGCATACGCTAGTCTACTCCGGAGTATCGATGCCCTGTCTCGATAGTCCAACGACCAGGGACCTGTATAAGGATGTGCTTATAGATTACCCAGCTCCCACGAGTGCGAGCGCCATCACAACGCTGGTAATCAAGCAAAGATCTTAAGGGCTCTACCAATATGTATACCTGCAATATGCTAAAAGAAACACATGCACATATTAAAGCAGAGATAAACCAAGTAGCATACTACCATTTCGAGCAAGATTGTATATACAACTGTGAATATCCCAAGCTTCCATTAAGTAATATACAAACTAGTATGATACAGTAATGGCCTCTAGGGCATATACACTAACAAAATTGAGGTTTGTTGTGATGTTATATTGGACCAAACTAGAGTTTAGAACCCAGAATACGGAATTAGGGAATCGATATCGGGAAAAAACTGTAAATCTGTCATTGTTTTTGGAAATCGGCTTTAACCCGAGCCACCTGAAAATAAAATTGAGTTGACACAGAGATGTGCAGGCACCTAGGAACCACCAACCAAAGCCCTAGCCCCTAACTCCTTTTTCAGGCCACCAGTTTATTCCTTCTGGCCGCAATTTGAGGCCAGAGCAGGTTGGAACCCCCTCGTTTTTGTTCTGTAGCCCTATCTCCAGTAAACTTGACCCCTGGAACATGTAATTTTGACTGATTCCACATAGGGTAGAATCTGGGAAAATTTTAATGAGTTGGCGCATGGTTTATGACTTTCTTTATCATGGATTTTGGTATTTGGTGATTCGTTTTTGTCGAGTGGCATTTGAACGCCAACGGCAAAGGGTTATTGGTCATGTTTGCACGCGAGACTATAGGTTTTTACCTATGGGCGTAGTGTATGCCGTTTTGGTTTCCGATGTGATTTTTATGTGCTTTTGCGCTTGTGATATCTTTGTAGGTACACCACGTTACGTCGAGGCGTTGAAGAAAAAGATGGCGACATCGGCATCGGCACACGAGAAGCAAGGTGAGTAGATTTATATCTACGGGGAGATGTCGGGTAGATGGCGTATAGCACCCCCGCACTTCGTGGTGATGTGTATACGGATACGTATGCATATATTTTGATTGTATATTGTTTGGGATTATTGATGATAAAGATGGATTCTAGTGTGATTGGATAGGTTTAGTGTTGCGAGACCCTAGGGTAGAGGTTGCACCACATACACCCACCCACACTTGCATACATTCTTCTTTCATATATGCTTATATGGGGTTATATTGTTATGTGTTCACATGGGTGTGGGACTATGTGTACACATACTGGATTTGAAGATATTATTTGGGATTTGAAATGAGTCGATAAGATTGATTGAGACCGCGAAAACGGTGATATGGAAGGATTCGTACTTGAGATACGTCCTGGCGTTATAGCGGATCTTGGGACAGCGATACATATGAATAGTGTTATACATTGAATGGTTGACATGTGATCAAGACATGAGATATGATATGTTAAGATATTCATATTAGGTCGCATTAGGTGATGTATACCTCTTTATGACATTATATGATGATGATATCGGTTTGTATGAGGCTGTAGATCAGCAGTCAGATCGTGATTAGATTGACGTTATTAGTATTGTACTAGACGTAGATTAGTACCCCGATTATGATCTTTGGTAAGAGGATACCAGATGAATAATGTGATGAATGTGATATTGACCGTACCCAGATTTGGGGATGTCGTACGACGGATTTACGTACGAGCTTTATATTCATGTTTGATCCGCACTCTTGACTTGGGAATATTTGATTATAGAGATATGGTATCGGATGTGATATTATCGAGACGGGATCACCGACTAATATATATATATATATATGTATCGACTCAGATGTTAGGCGGTTTCCTTACTTTCAGTTAGCCTGTTAGCTCAGCCATATGTTTAGTGTAATTGTTAGACTAGATTCATATTAAATGCAGATTAGCTATTGTTGTGTCTAGTATCCAGCTCCCGCTCATTATTGTTGTTCGCTCCGCATCGCATACTTATATTGTGATTTCATATTGCATTGTTGATATCATGCTGTTAGGACACCAGCACCATTACCGATGATGTGTATGTACACTTACTTACCAGCTCACACACATCTTCATCGGTAATTGCCATGTCACTACACAGTAGTATTATCGCATCAGGATATGACCCTTGTATGTGCACACTATTATTCCATTTTGCATGATATACTGTTATACTTGCATTTCATTTATATGTCACATACATCATGCTTTCTGATTATGTGCATTGAGATATGTTGTTTCTATGATATTTCTGGATTTGGGAACCGTGGGTATTTCAAAGAGATTATGTAATTGTTTTAAAAACCCGGTTACCCTTGATATGATATTTCAGTGCGTCCACCTTGTGTTTTCTCGGTGCTGAGAGCGACATCTGAGACCCGAGTTCGAGGAGTGGAGGAACCGTTTCGGGTGCATGGTGGACCCGGTGCGGTACCCCAGGGTAAGAGGATTGCAGATGATGGCGTTGAGCCTGGCAGGCGAGCACTACCGACCGGTGATTTTACCAGACGCGTCGGATATCCGGAGGATACCATCGTGGTCTTAAGATTGATTGTAGGGGCCGGTCTGAATTGACGGCGCCCTAGATGGTGAGATTGATACAGAGACATTGAGATATTGAGATTGAGACTATGTTTTGTGCCGATGCTAGGCACAGGTTTCATGATGTTTTTTCCATGATTTTGATTATATCCTCATATTTACTTGCATGATGCTTATTGTCATTGGGTGACACGTGGACGGAATCCACATATATACAGACAGTGATCACATACAGGCTTTGATTACATTGATCATACTTCATATGTATATATAACAGGGGATGAGGATGCTGTTATATATGCCCTTACACCAATATTAATGGAATGGGACGCTAATATATGTGTACTGATACCAATTTAAATACTTAATCATACTTTTCATGCATTCATACCTCATCCATATGATATATTTCTACCTGAGGCACTGACACGAGCTCTTGGTATTACCGTTGTTTAGAGGTATACCCTAGCCTTTGTTATTAGGCTGTTGGTTTTTATATTTGAGGATTATATATTATGATCGTATGACCTAGGATTACGTCATACATGCGATTTCTGTTCGTAGATGTATTCTATTCACGAGTTGGCAACTCACCCCCGTTGTGCCCCAGTTTCTTGCTAGTTTGCCGTACAGGTTTCATTACGGGTTTGCTGGCACTACTTCCATTTTCGGGTGATTTGCTAGTAGGTGGATTTATTGTGTCGTACCCATCAGTATACCTTGTATATATTATTATTCAGTTGTATCTAGAAGTTCCATCAACCAAATATGTATTTATTTCTGAGATAGAGACCAGTGATGTTTATTCTTTCGACCTTAGAGTCGCGCGTTGTATCTCTATGGATTTCTTGCTGATTAGAGTTTCCTTTTCTGTTGTGATCCTCGCCTTTAGGTGTTGTATATTATACTGCTTGCGTGGTTGTGACCGTCGATTGACGAAGAGCTAGCTCCCGCTTGGGGATGCCTTTATTCATATATATGCTTTATCAGGTTTTGTACCCGTTTGGGGTCAGTTTTTACAAAGGAAACTCTTCCGAAATTTTTAGGAAAGACTTGTGATTTCAAAAATGCATATTTCGGCATGTGATGAAAACTAATTGATTTAAAAATGGTTTTTCCTACACCCTACTACTTTTCTTGGTTTGGATTTCTGGGTTTTCGGCTTACTTAGAATACGTACGCCTTGAGACGTTCGTAGTTTAAGTGCCGGTCATATTCCGTAATTTCGGGACGTGACAATCATTTACAAGTAACTACCGGGCTAAACTAACAAGCTGATCGAAAAGTAAGAAAACCGCCTAACATCTGAGTCGATACATATATACATACATACATATATATATATATATATAGATATATATATATATATATAGTCAGTGATCCCGCCTCAGTAGTATCTCATACGATACCCTAATACAATATGACTTCCTCGAGTCAAGAGTGCGGATCTATCATCAATATAGCTCGTACGGTAAATCTGTCGTACGGCATCCCAAATCTAGGTACAGGTCAGTGTCACATCTATTACTTTATTTATCTGGTATCCTCTTTATCAAATATCATGATCGGTGGTACTGATCTACGTCTAGTACAATACTGATACCATATATGTATATGCATGCGTGTGTCTGAAAATACCAAGTCAAAAGGACCCGCTAATACATCACGTCGTATCTCAAATACGAACCATATCCCATCACCGATCTCACGGCCTCAAGCCCAGTCTCATCGAGTCATCTTCAATCCCATGTATTATCCTCATAATCCATGTATATGTATACGTATATATATATATATACACACACACACACATAGTCCCATACCCATGTGTGTATATATATATACATATCCCCATATACGCACAGGTAATAAGGTGAATGCAGGTGTGTGCGTGTAGGTGTAAACCTATTCTAGTGTTCGCGACTAAGAAGCTATGCTAGTTCACTTCTAATAACCCCAAACCAACCATGAACACATAATCATATCTTGAATATCCACGTATTGTGAATCACATATATAAACATATATATCATAACTATACTACGAATTGCGGGTGTGCTATACGCCATCCAACCGACTTCCCATGTAGATATATATCTACTCACATTGCTTCTTGTGTGCCGATGCCGATGTCGCCATCTTCATCTTCAACATCTCGACATCACGTGGGGTACCTACAAATATAATCCAATCGCTATGCGTATTAAAATCCAATCGGAAAAAACCAAAATGGCACACGCTACGCTCATAGGTAAAAACCTATAGCCTCGCATGCAAACACGACCAATAACCCAAGTCGTTGACGTTCAAACGCCACATGACGGAAATGAATTATCAAATACCAAAATCCATATTAAAACAACTCATAAAACAACGCGCCAACACGAGAAAATGATCCCAGATTTTACCCTAGGTCAAATCAGCCAATTTTGCATATGCCAAGGGTCTAGTTTACAGGAGATAAAGCCCTGGAACAAGAACGAACCCAAACTGGAATGCCCAGGCCGCAAATTGTGGCCTAAAGGGATAAATTTGCGGCCAAATGAGGGAATTGGGGTCCTGGGTTTTGGTGGTACACTCCAGGTTGCCTGCACATCACTCTGTATTTGCTAAAAAAATTTCAGGTCACCCGGGTGTTAGCAGATTTCAATATACACTCACACAATCCCAAATTCTTCCAATATCGATTTTCTAAGTTCGCTAAAATGGGTTCTAGTCTCTGGTTTAGGTCTCCAATCAATCACCACATGGGTTGTCTAGCCTCTACTAATCTTAATTTCACCTTTGGGTTCAACTCAAACCCTAATCCTCAACTTAAAGTTTTCAAAGTTCCCAAAACCACACAATATCGATTCTAATTTAACATGGATGCTAAAGGAATCGAAATTCTACACTAATGATGGAATAATTAGCTCATTTTGCACTCATGAATTCTCTACAACGCTGAAACTCAAACTTTCTTGGTCCAAAAGGTTGCTTGAGAGCTTGTGCACATTTTTTGTGAAGTGGGAGTGGGGTTTTGGGTTTGTTTTGGTGATGAAGTGAGGTGATTTGTGGAGCGAGAGATGAGGGCAGCAGCACATGAGGAAATAGGGAGGGGGGAGAAAATGATGAAGGAAGAAGAAGGGAACAAGAGGGCATGGCTCTCTCTTGACCCCTCACTTTCTCTCACTTGCCCATACCTCATTATTCTATCATTCCTTTTTCTTTTCTTTTCTTTTCTTCTCACATAATAAAACCTAAACCATGCATGATAGAAAAAAATCATGAAAGAAAAATGTGACAAGTGCTAAAAAATGACTTAGTGCATGTCATGTGCACAAATCCGGTTTAAAGCATGATTAGCGATTTTTAATAGCGATTAGCACAAATGTAGTGTATAATAAATCATAAAATTTCATAATTTGCTTAAATCACATAAAGCACCCTTTTTTTTGGTATTTCCAAATTTTTCCCAATTTATCGGTATTTAATTATAGCGCCTTATTAAAATATTCAATGTTTTATTATTTAATTATAAAAATTCCTAAAAATAATATTTTATTTTTTTGAAATGTTGCAATATGCTTTTATGATATTTACGTGTATGATGTTGTTGTGTCATTGGTTGACCCATGGACGAGATCCACAAGCATACAGACATTGATTTCATTGTTGGATGATATCCATATACTTGTAAACTTCATGATATTGTTGACACTAATTCATGTTGATTACATTGAACATACCTCATATATATGATATGCTGCTACCTGAGGCACTGACACGGGCACTTCGTATTACACTTATGTATAGATGTTTACCCTTGCCACCTTATCATGCTTCAGACTTTATCATTCTTAGGATATATATATTACTGATCGTATTGACCTAGGATTGAGTCATACATACGATTTCTGCTTTGCGATGTTTTCTACTCACGAGTTGGCAACTCACCCCCGTTGTGCCACAGTTTCTTGCAGGTTTTGCCGTACAGGTTTTCCTTGGCGGCTTTGCTGGCGCATTACTTCATTCCGGGTGATTGCTTTGGTAGGTGGGTTCACTTGTATCGTGACCACCATTGTACTTTTATTTATTCAGTTGTATCTATTAAACTACATCTACCAGACTTGTATATTTATTAGACTTAGAAGACCAGCTGTTTATTCTTTCGACCTTAGAGTCGAGCGTTATAGTATTATAGTTTTCTTGATGAGTTTGAGTTTCCTTTGAGTTTTGATCCTCGCCCTTCGGCGTTGTATATTATACTGCTTGCGTGGTTGTGACCGTCGATTGACGAAGAGCTAGCTCCAGCTTGGGGATGCCTTATTCATATTATTCATGTTGTACCCCGTTCGGGGCCAGTATTTACAAAGGAAACTCTGTCGAAATTTTCAGAAAAGATTTGATGTTTTTAAAAAAATTGTATAATTCGGCTTATGCTATTAAAACCACTTGCTTTTAAACAATTTTTCCCTTATTTATTATTTAAAAAGGTTTTAAATTTCTAGGATTTTGTCTTACTTGAATTAGATGTGGTCCTATAAACTTCATATGATTCGAGTGCCAGTCACGTGCTATTTCGGGTCGTGACAAAACATCATCTCCACTTCATTAAAAACATGCACATGCTCAATACAAACACTTTGGACCAAGAAAAATCGGATTTTGAAGACTTGGGGAAACTCAAGAAAATTCTTGAGTTGCCAAATGAGGTAATTTCTGCACTATTAGAATAGTATTTCAATTTCTTAAGCATCCATACAAGTTTAGAAATGATATTGTGTAGTTTAGCGAACTTTGAAAATTCCAAGTTAGGGATTAGGGTTTGAATTGATTCCAAAGGTGCAATTGAGGTGTAATTAGGGACTACAACCCCTGTAGTGATGGTAAATTGAACTAAAATAGAGACTTAGACGCCAAACCCCAAACTTAGAAACCCCGATATCGGGAATTTGTGAGAATTGTTATGTGTCTTGGTGATCTGTTATAACCCGGGTGACATGAAAAATATTTAGCGAAGACTGAGAGATGTGCAGGCAACCTAGAACCTATACCCAAAACCTGAGACCCCCACTCCAAGTTCTGGCCGCAAATTTACTCATTTTGGCCGCAAATTGCGGCCTGGGTAGAGCGGAAATGATCCGTGTTTGGTCCAGGGCTTTATCTTCTATAAATTAGATCCTTCAAATGTGCAAATTTGGCTGGTTTGACCTAGGGTAAAATCTGGGACCATTTTCTTGAGTTGCTGCATTGTTTTGCGACTTCATTTTAATTTGGGATTTGGTATTTGATTTTGTGTTCCGTCATCTGATGTTTGTACGTCAGTGATGGGGATTGTTTGGTGGTTTTGCCGGCATAGGCTATAGGTTCTAACCTATAAGCGATTCGCCTGCCGTTTTGGTTTTCATGTTCGATTCTTGATACAATATGACGCATTGGAAATTGTAGGTACCCCCACGTGGATTTAGAGAAGAAGATGATGAGCGTGGCATCATCGACTTCGGAAAGCGAAGATCAAGGTGACTAGATATATATCCACGGGGGAAGTCGGGAGGATGGCGTATAGCACCCCCGCAGTTCGTAGTGTATTGTGTGGTATTTATTATATGGATATATTTATATGTTTATTGTGAGATTATGATTATCTAGATAGACTTTGGGAGTCACGAATAACTTTAGTGTAATTGGATGATAGTGTCGTTAGCTAGTTTAGTCGCGAACCTTAGAATGAGGTTTACACCCACACGTACACACATGCTTACTTTGTTTTACTTGTGCGTATATGGGGATATGTATATACACACACACATAGGTATGGAACTATGTATATATATACGTATACCTATACATGGATGATGAGAATTGTACATGGTACTTAGAGATGAGTCGATGTGATTGGGCATGATGCCATGAGATCGGTGATGAGACATGGTTCGTATTATGAGATACGACATGATGCTATAGCGGGTCCTTGGGAGTTGTGTTTTCATACACACGCATACATATATATAGATGGTATCGATATGTACTAAACTTATATCAGTACCCCTAATACATGATATGATGATAAGGATACTAGACAAATGATGAGATAAATGTGATATTCGACCCGTACCTAGATTGGGATGCCGTACGATGGATTTACTGTACGAGCTAAATATTGATGATAGATCCACACTCTTGAATCGAGAATGTCATGGTATATATTGTATCGTATGTGATACTATTGAGGCGGTATCACCGACTATTATATTTATATGTATCGACTCAGACTTAGGTGGTTTTTCCCTACCCTTTCGATTAGCCTGTTAGTTTAGCCTGTAGTTACTTGTAGATGTTAGACTAGACTCGAGTCATACCTATTTCAAAACTAATGAATCGTGAGTATTTTAAAGACAGGATATGGGATTCTACGGATATTTCAAAGGACATACCTTTTCTTAAAAACACCGTAGTCACTATTTACTAAAAACACCACAATTCCTGTTATTTCAAATGTCAAAACTGTGTGACTCACATATATTAATGTAGATTCTTTATTGTTGCATGTATTATTCATTTTCCGCATATTCTTGCTATTCGCATCGCATTTCATGTTTAAATGTGTTTACTGTTATATTAAACCCATGTTATCAGGACACCAGCACCATTACCGATGATGCGTATGTCTACAAACACATACTTGCCGGCTCACACACATCATCATCAATAATTTCCATGTCACTACCTAGTAGGATTGCTACATCATGATATTGTAAGTCGATGTGCAACACCCCACGAGTTGCGGGGAGGCGGAAATATGAAAAACGATCTTGTTTTGAAGCGTACATCGACTAACCGAAGATCTTTTCTAAACGATAATTAACAACAAGCATAGAGTTCTAAGCTACTATGTAAAGAGATTATACCAAATGATTCTAGTCCTTCATCTTTATGATCTCTAAGTCCTCCTCGGCCTCCTATCCGTGATAGACGATCCACCCGAGTACCCTAATGCAAGCTACACCTCAAGACTTGAGGTAACTTTGTTTCTCTACTTGGTAACGAAAGTAACTAAGATGATGTAGAGTTAGGTTATAGAGTGTTAAGTCTATCCTAATCCTTGGTCTCAACTCATGAGTGGTAGGATTAGGGTTTGAAGAAGGAGTGCACTTGAAGAGAGAGAAGGTGGAGATGATTATGAGAATGAAAAGCTTCTCACTTGAATATATCAAAACATAATGAATTATCAAATAAATGTATATAAATGATTATTCACCATGTTTCATTAATTCAACAAGAGTGATTCACTGTGTGAGTCATTAAGCAATAAATGATGCATTAATGACATTGTGAATCACACTAATGAGTCACAATTTGCATTAAATGAAAATGCCACCTTAACCTCCTTAGTCACTCTCCTTCTATAAGCTTCTCGGAAAATTACGATAACGCCCCTCGCATCCGTGAAAACACGGAAAAACTGTAGACTGTATAAATCAAATAACCCGATACTAGAATCTGGCTTAAACCAAAGCCGGCTAATAAAGACTGTCCGAATGTCGTACGTGCGTTTAAACACGTATGCGTCCGAACCCTTTGTCGTAAAACCGTACGACCTCTATATCATTTCGCCTGGAGTTGGGAAAACTCTGTGTGGGACTCAAAAGACTCGACTACTACGCTGGCAGTGGGTTTAACCACAGACCGCAAGCGGCACTAGCTGTACGTAACGGTCCCCAGGTAGATGTCGATAAGAAGGCCGGTGAGGATACCCATCCGAACTCCTACTGAGCCTGTGTATGACAATATCCGTGCAGTCCGTTCTGTTCGTCTAAGAGTATCGCATGTATGGTCTAGGGAGGTGGTAAACGTAAGACCCATAATAACCGTACAAGTCGTGTCGGTATGGCACTATCACCATCCGAGAATCTACTGATCAATCTATCAGTAATTCTCAATCAGCCCTGGCCAGGGACTTATGGTAATGACCAACCGATCACTGTGCGATATCAACTCTCTATACCGGGAGAGACTAATCCCTAACAGTCACTCACTACCTCCATGTGGCTCGGGGCTGTGCCCAACTAAAACCTGTTTGCACGACTCCTTTGAACCGTGGTAGGGTAGTAATTAAAGCACAGTGGGAACTCACACGAGACAAATGACGATTTTAAGTCAACGGACTATCTGCACACATGTTACCTGAGAAGTGCTATCTGACGTTAGGTATAAATACCATCCAGTCAGTTCTCGGCGAGTCCTGTCCGGTGTACTCACACCCAGTGAGCATCTGTATACAATCTTAGGTGCACTCCACCAATGGCTGCGGGACCAATCCATCGCCCCTCCTCAGGGTCTAGATATGTATACACCAGTCTACTCTGGAGTATCAATGCCCAGTCTCGATACTCCTGCGACCAGGGACATCTAAGGATGTGCCTATTGACTATCCAGCTCCCACTAGTATAACTGCCATCATAACGCCGGAAGTCAGGCAAACATCCTAAGGGCTTTATCAACATGTATATATATATATGAATACTACCCAAAATATATCAAATGTTAAGATAAAGACAAACCAAATAGCGCGCTATTATATTAAGCAAGACTGTTATGTACATACATATCCTAGTATCCTATACAATGAAGGCCTCTAGAGCATATATATCCAACAATCTCCCACTTGCACTAGGGCCTATTATTGGCGCAATGAGTACCCACTGTCTTCACTATATCCAGTTGCTGGAGTACCGCATGCCTAACATCTCAAACAGCCTCTCGAACTGAACTTAAGGAATGGACTTTGTGAATGGATCTACCGTGTTGTCTTTTGTATCCACTCTCCGTACCTCGATCTCCCGACGATCAACGATCTCTCTGATCAGGTGAAAACGCCTTAAGATATGTCTGGATTTCTGATGGGACCTGGGTTCCTTTGCTAATGCTACGGCCCCATTGTTATCACAATACAAAGGTATTGGATTGGAAATGGATGGAACCACCTGAAGTTCAGAAATGAACTTCCTCATCCGGACAGCCTCTTTTGCGGCTTCACTAGCAGCTATATACTCAGCCTCCATAGTTGAGTCTGCGACGGTATCCTGTTTGGAAATTTTCCAACATACCGCCCCTCCATTGAGGGTAAACACAAAACCCGAAATGGATTTAGAATCATCTTTGTCACTTTGGAAGCCGGAGTCGGTAAAAGCCTCTACCTGGAGGTCCCCATTACCATAAATCAAGAACATCTCCTTAGTCTTTCTCAGGTACTTGAGAATGTTCTTCACCGCTATCCAATGTTTCTCACCTGGGTCAGACTGATACCTGCTTACCACACCAAGTGCGTAAGCTACATCCGGTCTTCTACATAACATCGCATATATTATAGATCCTACCGCCGAAGCGTAGGGCAAAATGCTCATGCGATCCCTATCTTCATCAGTCTTTGGAGACATCTCTTTGGAGAGGGTGATCCCGTGACAAGCGGACATATTACCGCGCTTGGAATCTTCCATACTAAATCTCTTTAATATAGTGTCAATATACCTGGACTGTGAAAGTCCCAACATTCTATTAGATCTATCACGATAGACTTAATGCCCAAAATGTAGGTTGCATCACCCAAGTCTTTCATGGAGAATTTTTGTGACAAGAAGAACTTTACTGATTGTAGCATAGGGACATCATTCCCTATCTGTAGTATGTCGTCGACGTACAAAACGAGGAAGACTACCGCTCCTTCTACAATCTTCCTATAAATACATGGTTCATCTAAATTTTTGATAAAGTCAAACTCTTTGAATGTCTCATCAAAGCAGATGTTCCAACTTCGCAATGCTTGCTTTAATACATAAATGGATTTAAGCAACCTGCACACTCTTCCGCTGCTCCCACTGTCTAAGAAACCTTCTGGTTGATCCATGTAAACACTCACTTCTAAATGTCCATTTAGAAAAGCTGTTTTTACGTCCATCTGCCAGATTTCATAGTCATGGAAGGCAGCAAGGGCAAGCAGGATCCGAATGGATTTAAGCATAGCTACAGGTGAAAAGGTTTCATCATAGCCCAATCCTGGTCTATGACGAAATCCTTTTGCAACGAGTCTAGCTTTGTAGGTTTCCACTTGTCCAAGTACACCAATCTTCTTTTTGAAGATCCATTTGCATCCAACTGGTTTCACCCCAGGAGGAGCAACTTCTAAAGTCCATATTTTATTGGTGTACATGGATTCCATTTCGGATCTCATAGCATCCAGCCATTTCATCGAGTCATTACTCGTGATAGCTTGCTGAAAACTATTAGGCTCATCATCATCGATGATGCAATCCTCTCGATCCCCATCTAGAAGAAAACCATAGTATCTCTCTGGAGGATGAGAAAGCCTACTAGATCTGCGGAGTGGCGTTGGTTCGTCATGTTCTATTGAAATCTGAGGTTCTTCTAAGTCCTCGGCAGCAGTTTGAGGTTCTGGAATTTCTTCCAGCTCTACCGCGCTCCCACTAATTTCTTTTGGAAGAAATTCGCTCTCTAAAAAGACAATGTGGCGAGCGACAAACACCTTTTGTTCTTCAGTGTGGTAGACCATGTACCCCCTTGAATGTTTGGGGTAATATACAAACTTGCACAAAACCTATCGTGACTCGAGCTTGTCCGGTTTATGCTTTTTAACATATGCCGGACACCCCCATATCTTGATATACTTAAGATATGGTCTCTTCCCGCTCCACATTTCATATGGAGTGGTAGGAACAGACTTAGTTGGAACTCAATTCAATAAGTATGCCGCTGATTCTAGAGTAAATCCCCAGAAGGAAAGTGGTAACTCAGCACTACTCATCATTGAACGCACCATATCTAATAGCGTGCGATTCCTCTTTTCTGATACACCATTATGCCGAGGTGTATAAGGCGGAGTAAGCTGAGAGAGAATTCTATTCTCTTTGAAGTATTCAAGGAAACTGGTACTTAAGTATTCTCCACCTCGATCAGATCGAAGTGTCTTGATGCTTTTACCAGTTTGTTTCTCTAGTTCATTTTTGTACTCCTTGAACTTCTCAAAGGTCTCTGATTTATGTTTCATTAAGAACACATATCCATACCTAGAGAAGTCATCAGTAAAAGTGATAAAGTAGGAGTGACCGCTTCGCGCATGCGTAGACATTGGACCACATACATCACTGTGTACAAGTCCCAAGAGTTCAGTAGCTCTTGCTCCGTGTCCGGAGAATGGAGATTTGGTCATTTTTCCTTTGATACATGATTGACAAGTTGCATATGATGAATTTTCAAACGGATCTAGATATCCATCTTTATGTAACTTAGTCAACCTTGTTTCGTTTATATGACCAAGTCTACAATGCCATAAGAATGCTTGATTTGAATCTGGAGCCTTTCTTTTAAGTGTGTTTTGAATATTGAAAATTCGAGGTTGATTAAGTATGTATATGCCGTTTTCCAGTGTGCCATACCCAATCAGTTCTTGATTTAGGAGAATGTTCATGACATTACTTTCAAGCGCAAAATTATATCCTTTATTAGACAACAAAGATACTGATATAATATTACACAGCATACTGGGAATACAAAAACAGCTGTACAACACCAAAACGTGCCCACTAGTCAACCCTAGGTGATACTCCCCTATTGCAACAGCATCTACATGCATTCCATTGCCCATCCGGCGAGTCATATCAACTGTCTCCGGTACTCTACTATTTCTCGGATCCTGCAATGAATTACAGATGTGAGAACCAGAACCGGTATCAAGTACCCATGATGTAGTGTTTACTGAAAGACAATTTTCGATTACGAACACACCTGAAGCAGAAGCAACCGCTTGCTTCGTGTCCTTTGCCTTGAAGGCCATACAGTCCTTCTTCCAGTGCCCTTGCTTGTGACAATAATGGCATTCGTTTATATCCGCTTTCACCCTTCCTGCCTTGTTCCTTCCCTGCACCTTCTTGACCCCAAACCGAAGGATTTCATCTTCTTCTTCCCTTTAGCTTTCGCTTTAGATTTAGAAGAGGATGATTGGCCAACATACAGAACGAGGGTCTTCTCCTTTTTAAAGGAGGTCTCTGCTACCCTTAACATGTTGAGGAGCTTCGGAAGATCAGCTTCCATTTCGTGCATGTTGAAGCTAAGCACGAACTGAGAGAAGGTGTGGGGGAGGGACTGCAAAATCAAGTCGATATACAAATCATTCTCTAGCACGCATCCCAGGTTTGCTAGTTCCTCAATGAGGCTGATCATTTTGAGGACGTGCTCTCCTACAGGCGATCTTGGAGCTAACCTCATCTGGAAGAGTTTCCTTGAGGTCTCATACCTTGCGATACGGGAGTGTTCTCCATATAATTCCTTTACATGGAGAAAGATGGATACAATATCCATACTCTCGTGCTGTTTCTAGAGTTCATTGTTCATGGACGCCAGCACGATACACTTAGCTCGCTCACAATCCAGATCCCAAGTTTTGCGAACTTCCTTGTCCACAACTGAGGAATCTGGTCTAAGGATAAGGGGAGGAACATCGGTGGTAACATATGCTACTTTGTCATAAATCAGTGCAATGTTGACGTTCCTTAGCCAATCTTTATAGTTTTGTCCGGTCAGTATATTTTCTCAAGTAATAGTTTTAATCCTGCCATGGTAGCTGCTAGAGAGAGAGAAAAGAAAACACTCAGCATATGCTTCTTGCATGTTTAGATTGGTTATTAGTTTATCTAAACAGGATGGCTCCCACTGTTCCCTCAAATCCTTTTTCAAAACCTAAAAGTAGAACTAGTCAGGATTTAATCACACGTTACAATACTTGCTTAACCTTTCAGCCAGGCTGGTGTTGGTACTTCGAGGGAGGTTTTCCAACGCTTTCGCGAACTTCCATAATTAAATAACCTCTTTTCCCTGGAGGCGTAGCCCCTCTAACACCTTTCTGGACACTTACTTGGTTTCTAGCATTGATCGTTAAGTGAGAATGATTCCCGAGAGTAATCCTACTCATCAGTGGGATCGGGATCCAACTATCATTGCATGATGCACTAGATGGAAGCCACTCTAGTCACCACACTCCAGAAGGTATGTTAAATCTGCAAGTTTCCTTTATGTTTGAAACTCCCGATGTGATTTTTATACCCCAAGCTCTTATAGACCTTGACGTAGGCCAACAAGTCATAAGACACAAGTCAAGTTCTACCCGTCGTTGTCCTGATTAATTTAGGTACATCGTACATGCCCTTGACGTAGGCCAACAAGGCTTTACGTCTGTCCTATACTAATGCATCTATCTATGCAATAAATAGGCAGACCACACTGCTACCATCCACTATGCCTTGACGTAGGCCAACAAGCATAGCATGAATACGATGTGCTGTCTATCTGAAACGACGGAGGGTTACGGCTGGTATTTGGATAAAAAACCATTAATGTAATGAACTTGATTTGATCGAAGGAACTAAGATAGCTTTTATTAAAAGGAGTGGTTTAAGCTCCGCATTTAAAGTTTTGCTTTTTCAAGAAAACCGAGTGGTTTTTAGAAATTGTTCCAACGATTCAGTTTAGGTTTTATTTTTCTTTGCATTAAAAAATAATGCGTCCCATCTTTAACCTATCATTACAGATAACAACGAAAATACAACGTCCTCTTATGTCATCCGCATTCGCCACGGGATCCCGTCATCACCTGTTAGGTTACTTAACTAACGGCAGAGCGGGGGCTGGGCTAGCGCGGGTGTAAAACATAAGTGACGTCTAAATAGCTATCATATATAGATATTATACATTCGTCAGACGCAATAATAGGCATTCCAGATCACAGATAAACAATATTGGATTTGCAAGCAATCCGCGTTTCTTTTGAGCCTGTAAGAAAAGACAGATTACACAGTTGTGATGAATAGCCATTACCCCACCCTAGACCCCTACGGGTACGGCAAACTACCCACCAAGTACCCGAAGTGAAGCGGTCTCCCTCAACGACGTGAGTAGGCCACTAAACACTTCGAAATACCCGATAGTTTGTGCACCCCACTTTGGGTCTATCCTATGAGGAAAAACAGTAAAAAGAAATAATACAACGGTGGCAACAACCGCAACCTGGATGTGCCCCGCAAAATAATATTACAACTTATTACAATTACATCAAATGAATTAATACAATAACCCATCACAGAAAACCTCGGCTAATCATCACAACAGTCTAATAGAGTTCATAATCACAAACAGTTAAAACATTACAGATATGTGCAACCCCCTGCCAACCGACATACTAGCAGTTATGGGAGGTTTACGAACACATAATACAGTTCACAGATATAATCAAACAAGCAAACATCGTATAATTTCGATCGATTAAACACATTAAATTCTACTCCAAATCTTCTCTGTAAATTTGAAACCTGAGCAGAAATTAAACAGTACCAGAAAATACAAAACATCACAAAAGATGCACAGAAGAAAACTGGGCTGAATCGGCCCCAACTCAGCCGCGGATCCGCGGCGGATCGGTGGGATCGGCCGCGGTTCCGTGCTCAGTGGCCGATCCAGGAACCCTTTTTTCTTCTGTGTTCTTATATTTTCTTGCTGGTCATTCTGGAGGAACCTGAAAAATTTTAGGACCTCATTTAAAAATCGACAGAAACTTCATGATATCCGTGTTTTTTCCGATTTGTTTTGCGTTCGAAATTCGTACGACTTTGCAAGTGAGTTAATTATTGTTTAGTGAGGCTCTGATACCACTGTAAGTCGATGTGCAACACCCCACGAGTTGCGGGGAGGCGGAAATATGAAAAACGATCTTGTTTTGAATCGTACATCGACTAACCGAAGATATTTTCTAAATGATAATTAACAACAAGCATAGAGTTCTAAGCTACTATGTAAAGAGATTATACCAAATGATTCTAGTCCTTCGTCTTTATGATCTCTAAGTCCTCCTCGGCCTCCTATCCGTGAAAGACGATCCACCCGAGTACCCTAATCCAAGCTACACCTCAAGACTTGAGGTAACTTTGTTTCTCTAGTTGGTAACCAAAGTAACTAAGATGATGTAGAGTTAGGTTATGGAGTGTTAAGTCTATCCTAATCCTTGGTCTCAACCCATGAGTGGTAGGATGAGGGTTTGAAGAAGGAGTGCACTTGAGGAGAGAGAAGGTGGAGATGATTATGAGAATGAAAAGCTTCTCACTTGAATATATCAAAACATAATGAATTATCAAATAAATGTATATAAATGATTATTCACCATGTTTCATTAATTCAACAAGAGTGATTCACTATGTGAGTCATTAAGCAATAAATGATGCATTAATGACATAGTGAATCACACTAATGAGTCACAATTTGCATTAAATGAAAATGCCACCTTAACCTCCTTAGTCACCCTCCTTGTAGAATCTTCTCGGAAAATTACGAGAACGCCCCTCGCATCCGTGAAAACACGGAAAAACTGTAGACTGTATAAATCCAATAACCCGATACTAGAATCTGGCTTAAACCAAAGCCGCCTAGTAAAAACTGTCCGTATGTCGTACGGGCGTTTAAACACGTATGCGTTCGAACCCATTGTCGTAAAATCGTACGACCTCTATATCATTTCGCCTGGAGTTGGGAAAACTCTGTGTGGGACTCTAAAGACTCGACTACTATGCTGGCAGTGGGTTTAACCACAGACCGCAAGCGGCACTAGCTGTACGTAACGGTCCCCAGGTAGATGTCGATAAGAAGGCCGGTGAGGATACCCATCCGAACTCCTACTGAGCCTATGCGTGACAATATCCGTACAATCCGGTCTGTTCGTCTAAGAGTATCGCATGTATGGTCTAGGGAGGTGGTAAACGTCAGACCCCTAATAACCGTACAAGTCGTGTCGGTATGGCTCTATCACCATCCGAGAATCTAATGATCAATCTATCAGTAATTCTCAATCAGCCCTGGCCAGGGACTTATGGTTATGACCAACCGATCACTATGTGATATCAACTCCCTATACCGGGAGAGAAGAATCCCTAACAGTCACTCACAGCCTCCACGTCGCTCGGGACGATGCCCAACTAAAACCTGTTTGCACGACTCCTTTGAACCGTGGTAGGGTAGTAATCAAAGCACAGTGGGAACTCACACGAGACAAATGACGACTTTAAGTAAACGGACTATGTGCACACATGTCACCTGAGAACTGCTATCTGACGTTAGGTATAAATACCATCCAGTCAGTTCTCGGCGAGTCCTGTCCGGTGTACTCACACCCAGTGAGCATCTGTATACAATCTTAGGTGTACTCCACCAATGGCTGCGGGACCAATCCATCATCCCTCCTCAGGGTATAGATATGTATACACCAGTCTACTCTGGAGTATCAATGCCCAGTCTCGATACTCCTGCGACCAGGGACATCTAAGGATGTGCCTATTGACTATCCAGCTCCCACTAGTATGACTGCCATCATAACGCCGGAAGTCAGGAAAACATCCTAAGGGCTTTATCAACATGTATATATATATGAATACTACCCGAAATATATCAAATTTTAAGATAAAGACAAACCAAATAGCGTACTATTATATTAAGCAAGACTGTTATGTACATATATATCCCAGTATCCTATAAAATGAAGGCCTCTAGGGCATATATATCCAACAGATATGACTCCTTGCACAATTTACTTGCTATAGTTACATATGCACCATTATACGATTCTGCATTTGACTTGGAGAAATTGAGAACCGCAGGAGACATTTTAAAACTGGATCCATTTAAAAGAGCGGTTTACCCTTGATATGTGCATATACTGTTACATGTTGCATGATTTACGGATATGCTTACATTCTGTTATATGTCGCATACATCATGCTTTACGATTTTACGCATTGAGATATGCTGTTTTCATGAGATTATTGGATTTGAGAATCGTGGTTATTTCAAAGGAAAGTAAGTATTGTTTTAGAAAAACCCGGTTTCTCTTTATATGATATTTTAGTGCATCCACCATGCGTTTTCTCGGTTCTGAGATTGCATGTGACACTCGAGTCGAGGAGGAAGAGGAACCATCTGCGGGTGCATGGTGGACCCGGTATAGTACCACGGGGCGAGAGCGAGATTTCGTGGGGATGACGATGAGCCTGCAGAGGGACCACTACCTAGGTGATAGTATTTGGACCTGGCGGTTATCGAGAGGATACCGACCGGAGTCATGAGATGGATATAGGCCGATCCGTACTACCGGAGCCCGCGGGCCGATCCCGCGATGATACGGAGCCAAAGATATATGAGGATTTACGTGTCGATGCTGGACACGGGTTTCATGATGTTTTGAGTGTCGATGCTGGACACTCATATTCCACGATTTTGATGTGTCGCGAGGGACACACATTGATTTATATCCTCATAACTTCATGCATATGCTTTTATGACATTTATATGCATGATGTTGTTGTGTCATTGGTTGACACGTGGACGAGATCCACATGCATACAGGCATTGCTTACATAGTTGGATGAGATCCACATACTTATAAACTGAAGGTATAGTTGTCACTGTTTTCATGTTGATTACATTGATCATACCTCATATTTATGATATGTTTCTATCTGAGGCACTGACACGAGCACTTGGTATTACACTTACGTATAGATGTTTACCCTTGCTACCTTATCATGCTTCAGACATTATCATATTGAGGATATATATTACAGATCGAATTAACCTAGGATTGAGTCATACATACGATTTCTGCTCTGTGATGTTTTCTACTCACAAGTTGGCAACTCACCACCGTTGTGCCACAGTTTCTTGTAGGTTTTGCCGTACAGGTTTCATTGCGGCTTTCTGGCACACTGCTCCCACTCTGGGTGATTGCTTTGGTAGGTGGGTTCACTCACATCGTGACCACCATTGTACATTTATATTCAGTTGTATCTAGTAAACTCCATCAACCATACTTGTATTTATTTCAGACTTAGAAAACTAGTTGTTTATTCTTTCGACCTTAGAGTCGCGCGTTGTATTATTATTATGGTTTTCTTGATATTTTGAGTTTTCTTTTGAGTATTGATCCTCGCCCTTGGCGTTGTATATTATATTGCTTGCGTGGTTGTGATCGTTAATTGACGAAAAGCTAGCTCCCTCTTGGAGATGCCTTTATTTGTATTATACATGTTGTACCCTTTTGGGGCCAGTATTTACAAAGGAAACTCTGCCGAAATTTTCAGAAAATACTTAAGATTTTAAAATGCATATTCGGCTTCTTTTATTAAAATCACTTGCTTTAAAAATATGTTTTCTTCACTTCTTATTTAAAATAGTTTAGATTTCTTGGATTTTTTTGGCTTACTTGAATTAGATGGGGTCCTATAGACTTCATATGATTCAAGTGCCAGTCACGTGCCATTTCGGGTCATGACAAAGTTGGTATCAGAGCCAGATTAACCTTGGTTTGAGTCTATGTTTGACTATGTGGAGCTTAGGACGTTTGTATATATACGGAGTCTAGGCTTCACCTTACGGAACTTAGACTTGGTCGAAGGAGTATTAGACTCAAAATTTCGTCGCATAGGTTGACCTTGGTTGATGGAGTAGGTGACTTAAGGAGAGTGACGTACCATGTGTATGTTCCGCGGCATACTTACGATACGCTGCTACGCTTAAGAAGCCTTAGGATGTACATTTCCTTGCATAACATTATATTCATTCTTATGATCTATCCTCATCGATTTCGGTTTATGCTTTTGCTGCCACAATTACACGGGCAGAGAGAGCTACGGCTAGAGTTGCGTCAGCACGAGCTCGTCACGGACGAGGACTGACCAGGGCATGATTCCAGGGGCATACGATTTGTATAGATGCGTCGTTTTATTGTGTTTTCGCGCCATGAGCGTTTGATGGATCGCTTTTACGTGATTTCTCGAACGTGCAGATCAGCACCACCAGAGGAATGGGCCACTGCTAGAGGCCAGCCAGAAAGTGATGACCATCAATGCACCGATAATACTTGATGATTGAGGCACTTTTCAGCGTGTGGATGAATGATTCAGTTGTTGCTGCGACTGACGAGATATCGTCCCAGATGTTTGAAGCTAACGCCGCACAAGTTGTACTTAGAGATATGATAGAAGATCGCTAATCACCCAAGGAGGAATGACTAGGGCTTGTGAATCGTTGCCTACCCCGATGCGTGGTCATCAGTTTGATTGATTCCAACTAGAGACGACTTCATACAGGTACGTTAGGAGTCGAAGGAAAACGATCAAATGTCAGAAACCTATTTTCCAAGTTTAAAGTATTCGGAAAAATATGCAAGTAATTCCGTGGACCCTCTAGAAGAATGAAACCCTAACTCGACATAATGATCATGAGAACGCTTTGAAACCTTAGGGTTTGCAGCAGTTCTGCGGTGCCATTAATGAGGCTTGGGTTTGCCCTTCTACGGCTGGTCCATAGGTACTGTGGAATGTACTGGATTACTATCAAACTGTACTCAAGATGTTGAGCTCTTGGAAGATTATGGAACTTAGACGAATTGATCGAAAGGTTCGACGTCATTCGGATATCATGTGATGGGATACATCGCTTGGGAGACTCCAGATATGAGTATAGCCGTTGGAGCGCAGTCCATACAGCCATGAAGAAACGAGTCTGAATCAGTCGACATTATAGAAAAATGGAGTAAGCGGTTCGTACGAGATCTTGAAGAGGTGACGTTCCACTACGCTGACATCAGAGATGTGATATGTATGCATAGGCCTTGTATATGGATATATCTTCCAGAAGGAGTCGCGATGAGTATGCAACCGTTCCGGAACAAGAAATAGATTAGAAAAAGGTGATAATTTCCGGGCAGTTCGGCAGAAATGAGATTTGGGGGAGACTTCGACAGAACCTTTCTGGAACATTATATGAAAAGACTTGGACCGAGGATCGGTCATATTACGCACTGTTGGGGTTGAAAATTGCACCCCGATTGACCAAGTCAAAGTCAAGGTCATCTCCAAGCCAAGTGGGCCCAATCCCGGATCAAGTGGGCCCATACCCAGGTCGAGTCCGAACATGTAGCGGCCGGCCCTCCTGCATGCCCAAAATGAAATCATGTAATAAATAATTTATATGTAATTTTTTATGCATGAATGGGCATAGAGCCAAATTTTTGTAAAGCCCATGGCTTATGTGCAAAAAGAAATGGCACATGAGCCATGGGACGGGAAAAATGCCATTGTTATAAAGCCCAAGAGGCTATATATAAAGGGAACTCAAATATTCCATTAGATCTCAAAAAGGGGAGATCTTTAAATCTCACCCCCTTTCTCCAAGATCCGGCCAAACGACACGAAGAAGAACGGGACACATCTCCAGAAACCCCACTTTGGGGAAGATCCAGGGCACAAGGGGAGAAGCCCCTTCATCAACCTCAAAATATCCTAGGAGTTTAACTCCTCATATATATCTATATATCTATCTATCTATCTATATATATACATACACACACACAAAATAATAAGTGTTCCTTTCTGCGAGTACAACTCCCATTGCATGGACTAAGTACCTTTTTTCCTCCCAAGGCTCTAGCGCCCTTGCGCTCAAAGCACTAGCGCTCTGAGCGCTAGCGCCCACGTGCCTGGCACGTGGGGCGCTAGCGCTCTTGCACTCAAAGCTCTAGCGCCCCAAAGCGCTAGCGCCCGAGCGCCGACGTGCCTGGCACGTGGGGCGCTAGTGCCCAAGGCGCTAGTGCCTAAGGCGCTAGAGCCCTTGAGCTCAATGTGCTAGCGCCCGAGTGCCCACGTGCCTGGCACGTGGGGCCCTAGCGCCCAAAGCGCTAGCGCCCGAGCACATTCTCCCACGCATCCTTTAGATGTCCTTTTCCCTTTTGTGTATGTATATATATATATATATATATATGTATATATATATACATACACACACACACATACACTCCACGACACAGTCCCTGTTAGAAAAAAATTTCTAACGGGGCGCTTCCCCGCAACCCATAAGGGGGATGCTAGCCCTCTTGACCCCCAGCCCGCTATCCGGGTAGCGGGTCCCCCGTAAAAACTCTGCGGGGCCCCCGATATATCCAAAACCCCTCCAAAACACAACACTGGACATTGAGTTCGCATGACCAGTTTAACCCGTTAATCGGAGGTTCCCTCGCCCCAAAGTTGAGGGGTAATTAACGGCAGTTTAGTCCATGACTACCGGAGATTCGGATCCCCACAATCAATAAACCCCCGCCTACCCTAGGCAGGGGGAATCTATAGTACGCCTGACAAACGCGCGCGCATTCCTACAGATTCTGGTACGCCCGGCGGGACATATCTCTCCTCCTATATTTCGGGTTAAATGTTCATGTGAACTCAAACAATATACGTATCTATATTTATACTAATATAATGCTCTTTCATGCTGGTTTTCAAGAAAACACTTTTCAACAATGTCTCCAAAGATAATCTGGACTCTCAGCACAGCTCCCATCTCCTACACGATGAAGATGGACGTCAGGACGGTCCTCCCGGCCAGTCTCGGGCGACAGTGGGAGGAGTCGCCGCTATCATTTGGCTCTATTCTGTTCGTACCAGCTAACGCCGTCCCTGCTCTTCATGCCCCAGTGAAGGATAAACTAGCCTCAAAGGGGAAAAGGCCGAATGTCATTGTCGCGAAGGCACCTCGGCCCAAGCGCAAGTCTGCTTCCGGAAGACTCTCCATGGCCCCAGCTGGGGGTATGTCCATTAACACCAACAAAGCAACAAGTCATCTCGGGAAAGCTCCAACGGCGCCTTTGACAAATGCTCGGTTGGGTATTTTCTCTAAGCTCCCCATCACTCGGCCTATGGCGGCTTCCCGAAGAGTAGAAGCCTGCCAGGCGCTCAAGGCAAAGAAGCTGAGGCAGAAACGGCTCAGATACAGAGCCAATAAAAGGGCTGGGGCTCTGGCCATGTTAAAATTTATGAATTTCCAAACTCCGGACCGCTCCGCGAAACCAACTGCCAGTGATGAAAGGACGGCTGAATGTGTTATCTACACAGTCTACATGGTAGGTGCACGTCCCCGTGACAACCTTCGCAGTAAGGATGGGGCCACCACATCTCAAATCCAATCTGGTTTTAATGTGGCTTTCACTTCCCAAGACCGGCATCCTGCTGAAGGTAATGAAAATGCTCCAAGTGAAGTTGATAAGCAGATAGATCCCTCAGTTCATGAGGAGTCGGGCTCGGAAAGCGAAGATGAGCCAACATTCCATCCTAAGACGGCAGAGCATCAATTTCTCCAGGATCTCCGAAAGCAGCTCAGAAACAAAGACAAGGAGATTTCCAAGCTCTACTCAAAAATTGATGACTAGAGAAACGTCGTCTTACAGCTCACGGCTCAACTTGCCTCTCAGCCGCCCAATCAAGCGCATGGTTCTACTCATGGACCGGGAAATGGTGTCCCAAGACAGCCGACGCCTATTCCCTCAAATCCAAAGGTGGGTGGACCGCATGAAGGCCAGTCGCGTCCTATCTCGGGAAATGTCTTGGCGTCCGATGACAGCAACCCGCTAACTCAAGATCAAATCATGGATTTGGTTGCCAACAAAGTCAAAACATTGGTAGCCAAATCCAGAGAGGAAAAAGATGCCAGCAGTAGCGGGAGACCATATCCTGCTCGGTACGATCTTATGGAGTTTCCCACTGGCTATGTCGTCCCTAAATTTGAAAGGTTTGATAGGACGGGAAATGCGAACCGGCACATTGCCCAATTTAAATCATCATGCACAAATACTGGGGGCAATGATGCACTCCTTCTCCGTCAGTTTGTTAATAGCTTGACGGATGTTGCTTTCGATTGGTATGCAAGCATACCAGATGACTCGATCACGACGTTCGCTTAAATAGAATCCATGTTCAAGCAAAGGTTCATGAGTGTCAGCGATAAAATCACCATTGCCGACCTCGTAAGGACATAGCCAAAGAACAACGAAAGCAGCATGGATTTTATAGTCCGATGGCGCAATCTCTCTGTCAAATGTGAACCGCCGTTGGAGCAAAGACCAATCCGTCAGTCTTCTTATAGATAACCTGAAGGACTGGATGAAACCTTTCCTGGACACCGCAGGGCTTAAAACATTCCAAGAGCTGACCAAAAAGGTCCAAACGTTGGAACGCTCAAAGCCCGAGTCCGCTCAGAATCGTCAGTTCACAAACAGACCAAAACCTTGGAGGGACGACAACCAAAAAGGTAGACGTTCTAACAGCATCGATTCTCTAAATAAGCAGAGAGCAGGCGGAGCAAAAACTAACAAATCTCGAGAACCAACTTTAGAGTTAAGAAGAAATAAGGCTACTCATTCCGAAGGGACAAGGTCCACAAAATTTTAAAAGATGCTCTGAAGAACGGCCTGCGGCTACCAGAGCCAAAAAGGCTAAGTGAAGCGAACAGGATTGATCATCCCAACTTTTGCCCATACCACCGAGTGCTGGGACACACACTATTGAAGACTATTGTATCTTCAAGGATTGGGTCGAGAAACAATACAAGGCGGGAGAAATATTATTGTCCCCTGGCGTGCTAACAAACAATCAATTTGCGACCGCCAATTTCATACAAACGGAGACCGAAGTCCTTCAGGGACCTGATTCTCTCAGACATCTGACTTTCTTTAAAAAGAGCAGACCAAGGCAACAAGCTAAGCGCCGAGCGAGCAACATTGCCAATGAAGAAGCAATAGATGGGTACACAACCCATACGGTCTATATGATGGAGCTCATAGGAACAATTCCTCCTACGCCTTATATCCATGACAATGACGCGGTTGTTGCCATCCAACATCAGCCCGATCCAAATGATGAAGAGCTCGCTCAGGCCATTGAGCCAAAGGAACCCGTGGTTCATGATGAATAAAGTTTAGGCGGTAGGGATGACCCCGTTGTTATACCCGGAACTATAGAACAAGCATTATTCCAATGGCTTCAAAGGCAACTTCACGACAGGGATGAGAAGATGGCCAAGGTCTATTCTAAAGTCGACAGGCTGGCAATTGTCATGGCGGATCTCATGACCCAAGTCGCCCGATTGCAATTACAACAAAATCAAATTTTGGTTCGTGAGCTGTGGATTGATATCCGGAAGCAGCCGACCGATGCTCCCTCGAGCCCGAGAGCGGAACGCCTTTGTGAAAAACGGATGCGATCAGCCTCCAGTCCCTCCGATACGTACACTGAACGTGGTAAGCGGACAGTAGGCAAACCAAAGACTGATCGTCCTCAGGGTCCAGCATCACTAAGGGCACCTATTCTAATGGAGAGAAAGAAGAAAGTATACTCCTTCAGGAGGGATAAAGTCTACGAAATATTCGTGGACGCCTTGAAAAACGGTCTTCAACTGCATATTCCAATGAGGCCACATGAGATGAACATGACCGGCAATCCCATATACTGCCCATATCATAGAATGGTGAGTCATACCATTGAAGACTGCTATGTTTTTAAAGATTGGGTGGAGAACCAATACAAACTCGGGAAAGACTCACAGTCATCAGATATACCGACAAGCCACGGAGCTACGGTCATCAACACAGCCCCGCCAAGATCAAAGTTCGAGGAGCTGGGATAAGCAAACCACTGACCACCACGTCATTAAACTGGGAACAATCGACCACCACGTCGTTAAACTGGGAACAATCGACCTCTAAGTCATTAAACTGGGAATGTAAAAATGTGTAAATAAAAAAAAATAATAAAATGCCGAAATGATAGGGCAACTCGCAATAAAAATTAGCAAGTAAAAATAAAGATTAAAATAAACAGCCGAAATGATGGGGCAACCGCGACTAAATAGCCGAAATGATAGGGCAATCGCGACCTTCGCGATAAGAAAAGCTGAAATGATAGAGCAATCGCGGTGATGATAAAAAAACGGCGAATGATGAGTCGCTCCTGGTACCATATTCCAGCGCTGCGATGCAGACGCCAACCAAAATCCAATTTCCCAAAATTCTTCCAGCCCTATGGGTGGTCCCCCAAATTGACTACCGTATACAATCCACTGGCTCAAATAATTCTCGTCGTACCCATGCCCCACCACAATCACCAGTTACGCGGCTGGTCTCCGCCCTCAGAATTATGCTCCATTGGGAAGACCCACTCATGTGTCCTCACGATACATGAGGAGAAAAAACCTTCGTGGGATCTTTACAACTCACAAAGGAAAAACACACTTGGGGGTCCTCACGACTCCTAAGTAGAAAATGCACCTACGGGATCCTTACGACCCGTAGGGAGAAAATGCTTTTATGGGACCCTTACGGCCTATAAAATTGGAAAGCCTTAGGTGATAGGGATCTAAACCTGTCTCCTAAGCCATCGCTCCCCAATCCCCAAGTGGTGAATGATGAATCGCTCCTGGTACCATATTCCAGTGCGGCGATGCAGACGCCAACCAAATACCATCTTCCATACCCCAATGGCGAATGATGAGTCGCTCCTGGTACCATATTCCAGTGCAGCGATGCAGACGCCAACAAAGTCCCAAATTTTTTCCGGCCCTACGGTCTGGATCATACATCCTGCAAAACCGTATACAATCCACGGGCGTAAAACGATCCAAATCTCTCCCAAGTCCTGCCGGTGAGACTACTTTTAAAGTCCCACCAGCAGAAGAAAAAAAGGCATGTCCACCAGCAAAACGGGCACGGATGAAAACCCGAATGGGCTCCGTAAGTAAAAACAGCAGGACTGCCGGCGAGTTTGTGAAAACCCGAAAGGGCGCAAACTCGTGAAAAAGACATGAAATGCACTCGCAAAGTCCTCTCGACTTTATGAAAATTCCCGCGTGAGATCCTTATGACTCACAAAGGATCAACACACATAGGAGTCCCCATGACTACTAAGGAGAAAAAACACCTACGAGATCCTTTCGACTCTTAGGGAGAAAATGCTTTTATGGGACCCTTACGGCCCATAAAATTGAAAAGCCTTAGGTGATAGGGATCTAAAACTGTCTCCTAAGCCACCAATTCCCAAATCCTTCTGGGGAAAATGATGAGTTGCTCATGACATTATTCCAGTCCAGCAATGCAGATGCCAAACAAAAACCAATTCCCAAATCCTCCCGGGGCAAATGATGAGTTGCTCCTGGCGTTATTCCAGTGCAGCAATGCAGATGCCGACAGAAAACCAATTCCCAATTCCTCTCATGACAGACGATGATTCGCTCCCGGTACCATATTCCAGTGTAGCGATGCTGATGTCAACTCAAATCAAACAAATCAAACCAACCAATTCCAACATCGACCTCTGCGTCAAACAACGATACTCCGTAATGGGGAAACGTCAAGCAGACACTCCGTCTCGGGGATACGTCAACCAGCCGACACTCCGCCTCGGGGAAACGTCGACCAGCGATACTCCGTACCGGGGAATCGTCCAACAACGACACTCCGTAACAGGGAAACGTCAAGCAGACACTCCGTACCGGGTATACGTCAACCGGCCGACACTCTGCTGTAAGTGCACGGCGGCGCCCCGGCCGTCAATCCGACGCCGGAATGCGGAAACGGTGATAAACTTTAATTTTGCGGACTTAGCAAACCGGCACCACCGCGCACTAAACACCCGGATCATAACCATTAACTAGTCTAAGCTAACTAGAAGATGGGTTAGAGATATACCGACTGATCCGAGTCCTCCGGTCTTCATCTCCACTCCGATCTCCTCGCGGGATCTCCGGTCGTCGCTTCTTCGCCGGAAGGGCACTACGTCGCCTGCATCTTTTACGGGCTCCCGCCTCTATACCGAGGCAACTCGGGCATGAAGCCGGCAACTCGACATGCCCAAGGTTTGCTGTAGGATGTGTAGAGTCTATGTCTCATTGGGGTATTGGAGTTGCCTTTGATGGAGGAATCATGAACTTTGGAGAGGGTTTTTGAGAATTTGGCAAGCATGAAAAATGAGATGTGAATTAATCCCTCATCCAAAGTTGGGACCTCTCATTTTTTTTTTCTCTTCTCAAAAATGTGGCCGGCCAATCCTTAAAGGAAATGGTGGAGGAATCAATTCTAATACAAGAGGGAGGTGATGGTAGTAGAACACAAGTGGTGACCACATCAAGAGACAAGAAAACATCAACCATGCTTACACCTTAATCACATCAAATCTCATTAATGCAAAAGCATGGATGAAAGATATCATAATCAACACAATAGCAAGAAACCCCCTCCACAACATGTTATTTGCACAATTGCAAATAACCCCCTCCATCGGAAAAGTCCGGCCGGGAAAGAACAAAGGAAAACCGGCCGGAACGGAATGCAAACTGGCAACTCCAGAAAACTGGTCCCGTAATAAATTACAGGAAAACCCCATACTGTGCATACACACCCGCATCTGTATTCCGTCCGGATACAAATGCAAAAAGACAAAATCTACACTGTACTAAACTAGGACCGGCTTAAACCAAAGCCGGCTAGTAATATCCGTTCGATCCTGATCCGTGCAATACCGCACGTATCTGATCGAACCCTGCCATATAACCATACGGCCACTAGTACAAACTGTCCGATCCTGATCCGTGCAATACCGCACGTATCTGATCGGACCCTGCCATATCTCCATACGGCCTCTACAGCGTTTCGCCCGAAAGCTTGAGTAACTGAAACTGTGGTGGACTCTAATGACTCGTCAATACTATGGCTGTGGATTTAACCACCAGCACGTCAGAGGTATAAGCCAATACGTGACGGGCCACCAGCTATCGACCAAAAGGGACGTCGATGAGCGAACTCATCCTGACTCCCTACTGAGCCTGTCAGTGACAATATCCGTACAGTCCGGTCAGTTCGTCTATGAGCATCGCATGTCGGGCCTAGGGGGTTGGTAAAAGTCAGACCCCCAAAAGCGGTACAAGTCGTGTCGGAGTGTAGCCCAGAACACCCTGAGATACTACTGGAATACCTACCAGTAAATCTCCTGCCTTGGCCAAGGTCTTTGTGTAATGGCTCTCCTAGACACAGCGCGACCTCACCCCCAATACCGGGAGAGACGAAACCCCCGAAGATCCGCTCACTGCCTCCATGTGGCTCGGGACTGTACCCAACTAAAACCTGTTTGCACGACTCCTTTGAGCCGTGGTAGGGTAGTAATCAAAGCACAGTGGGAACTCACACGAGACAAATGACGATCCCCAGGTCGATGAACTAACCTGTACACATGTCACCTGGGAACTGCTATCTGACGTCAGGTATAAGACCAACTAGCATGTTCCCGGCGAGTCCTGTCCGGTGTACTCATAACCCAATGAGCACCTGTATACATCTTAGGTGAACCAACAGACACCAGTGGCTCGTGAGACCGGCCACCGCCCCTCGTCGGGGTCTCGACTGTATACACTAGTCTACTCTAGAGAATCGATGCCCTGTCTCGAGACTCCTACGACTAGGGACCTTTTAAGGATGTGCTTATAGACTCCAGCTCTCACTTATATGATCGCCCTCATACTGCTGGCAGTCAAGCAAGAATCCTAGGGGCTCTATCAACGTGCAATAGCGACATGTCAGGTCGCCTAAAGCAGTACACGATGATAAAGGTAAACCAGATAGCATACTATCATCTCGAGTAAGACTGTCCTACCGGGATAGGTCCTCCCTCAATCATTGCAATCACGTGCCTGTGATCCAATAATTGACTCTGAGGGCACTATCTCCAACAATCTCCCACTTGCACTCAAGGCTAATTATTGCGATGTCGCATACTCACAGCCCGTGTGATACCGAACAACCAACTCCTCTACTAGTCAGTCTCACAAAAACCGTTTGTGAAACTATTGCGGTCGAGGATTAGCCTCAGTGAGTGGATCCGCCTTGATGTTTCTTTCTATGTCTCTCTCTATATCTCAAGTTCGCGGAGAAAACCATCTCCCGAAATGAGCAATGCCTGTCTTAGAATGTCTGGATGTCTGATGGGACCCAGCTCATAAATGAACTCCAAATCCAAACTTCTTAGACTGTATCGTCAACTAAACTTAATTAGTTTCCTGCGCCATGCCACCCTCAGTATTGCCTTGGACCACCTGTCCAAAATACTGCCCCTCGTCAGAAGGAAAAATATAACTCTGACAACCTCCTTGTCGTCCATGTCACCTTGGAAGCCTGGAATGATAATTGTCTCCCAAATGAGGCTGTCGTTATTATATCCCTAGAACATTCACTTATGTTCTAAAACTGCTTCCGACTGTTTCTCCAGGACTGGATCAATGTCAACTTATTGCATCTAGTACAAGAACAACATCTGGTGTGGTACTTGATCTCTCATGATTGACTCAATTGCCTAAGCAAGTGATCTGCCAATCATGCGCATCCCTCTCTACTTTAGTCTGTAAGACACCTTTAGAGAGTGTGACTCCATCACCTGCAGGTACACTACCATGCCAGGAGTCGTCCATTCTAAATACTCTTAGAATGCTGTCAAGGTACCCTGATTGGGAAACCACCCAAATCTAGATCTAAAAACATAGATCTAGTAACCAGTATGTCTGATATAATGTCCAAGTCCCATATGGAGAAACCACTGTGTGATGACCAAAGTATAACCGATCGTAGTATAGGAATATCACTTCCTACTACCTTCTCAACAGATCCATCCCCTATTCTGATGACGTCAAACCTATGACCGTCTCATCAGAAATAGATGATCTATCTCCGCTACATCTGCTTTAGTCTATAAATAGACATAAGCCTGATGTCCACCAATGCTTCCGCTGCTCCCACTGACTACGACAACCCTCTGGCAGAGTCATATAGACGTGCACTTCTAAAGCAAGTTTAGAACGACGCTATACTCATCCTCCTGCTGGGTCTCGCAGCCTGGAACAACAACAATGGCAAGTGCGGGTAAAAAAGAACTTCCCTGTCACCGTCCTTGAGGCTACCGAAGTACCTCTCGGGTGCCTGAAGTTACCCACCTTATCTGCGGAGTGGCCAATGGAATGTCCAACCAGATTGAATCTTTAGGTTCCTTATCAAATCTTCAGTAATCGTTTGCGGTTCTGGAATCACTTCCAGTTCTACCATACTCCCACTACTGTTTTCTGAAAAAAAAATCCATTTCTTTTAAAATTGTGGTGAGTGAAGAACAATATCACTATTGATCTTGCAGATGGTAGAAAATCAACCCTCGTCATAGCCTGGGTCAACCCACAAACAGCTATTACAGAAACGTGCCTTGAGTTATCCAGAGTCTGGTTTTAATCATAAGCCAGACAACTCCCCGTACCTTAACAATGTTAAGATATGATCTGTACTGTATCCATTATAGAACCAGAGGCACTGATTTAATTGAACCAGATTCAAATCATGCAGCTGTCTCCAGTGCATGTCAACTAAATGGAGAGAGGCCGATCAGCGTTACTCAACTTAGGAATACTTCCAATTATGAGTAACCTGAAAGAGAAGTAATTACTATAAACTGAATACCATACACAAGTATTGTAACGTTTTGAAAATCGTTTCGGTGAAATTTCGAAAAAACGGTAAAATAAGGGGGTTTTCTGTAAAAAAGTCTAAATGCAAATATCTTTATTATAAAATTAAATATACATATTCTAGCTATGTAATTACTAGTATTTGGTGTTTATTGAGCCACTGGTGAAATTTTAAATTTTTGAAAAAAAATATTATTTTAATATTATTTTAAGCCGGTAAGAAAATACATTAAATTAGCGATAAATACAAATTTAAATGGGCTAATTTTAATCTTTAAAATCATGTTAATTAAAATATAGTTGTAACATAAATTTTTAGTATTTTATTTCAAGTTTTAATTGATTTATTTTATGGAAAACAAAAATATAGTTATTTTGAACTAAAACTTGCAAATATGGTATTGTGGGGGGTCTTTTTGCATAGAATTTTTTTGTAAAGTCTCTCACACCCACCCTCACTCCCCTTGGCCGGCCCCACACTATTGTATCAGCCCAAGAATTTTATTTCTCTCTTTTTGACCTTAAATCATGTGATGAAATGGGTTAAAATAAGGGTTTTTATATATAGTAAAGTAGGTGGGGGTATTATGGTAATTTGGGAGGGCTTTGACTTGGAAATTTTTCACCAATTCCCTCACCCATTCCCCATTCCTCCCATGGCCGAAATCTGAGCTCCAACAGCCCCATTTTCCCCCATGTTCCCATCTCTTTTGGCCTCAAATTTCATCTCAAAATACATTAAAAAAATCCACAATTTCTTCACAAATTCAAAGCAAATCCTATTTCTATCCCTCCTCACACCCAAATTGGTTTAAAGCATGGAGAAAGGAGGTGTCTTTGGTGTCTAGAGCAACCTAGGGTTTTAAAATTGGAGGTATAATTTTTATCTAATGGTTAAATTGTAGCTTGTATATGCTAAATTAGTTATTTAAAGTGTGAAATTGTTGTTGTTGCTAGTTTATAAAAAAATCAAGAGAAGGTGTTGATTTTGGAAATGGGAATTGAAGCATTGCTTGTGGATTATTTGAGTGTGGTAGATTGCTTGTAGTGTGGATTGGTTGTTCATGCTAGATTGTAGTTTTTTTTGTCGCAAATCCGCGATGGTTGCGTCAATTTTCTAGTATTCATGCTTACTAGTTTTTTTAAAATTGAATTAGAATGTGAGATTAAAAATACGGTTAGGGTTTTTATCACCTTATTAACATTATAAATTGTATTTTAATGTTTTAGATCATGCAAATCCAAGCTAAATTGTTGTTTATGTATTTTTGCTAAAATGGTTGAAATTTGGGTATAATTGCAAACTAGAATTTCTGAATTTTTACAAATTAGTGTCATAAAAATATAGAAGTGGTTTATATGACCTAATTAAGATATTTAGTGAATATATTGGGCATTAGTTTTGTTAAAACATCAAGTTTCGAATTAAAACGAAAACTTTTGCTAACTAGGTTTTTGAGAAATAAAACGAATTGATTAATTTTAATGTTTTAATGATTTAAATCCTATTTCATATATAATTAGTGATTTGTGAAACCATGATTGGTATGTTTGATGTTTTTCTCGATGGTTTGACGTTCGTACATCGACATCGAGGGTTGGTTTGACTATTCTTGCATGCGTGGGCGATAGGTTTGGACCTATGCGTGATACGCGTGCCTATTTGATTTTCGTATGCCGTTTCGATTTCGAATTTAGTTTTAATGCGATATGGTACGTTATGATATGTAGGTACCCCCATGTGGACTTCGAGACGACAAGCAAGCGCGTGGCGACGTCGGTACCGGCTAGCGAGGACCAGGTGAGTAGATTTATATCTACGGGGAGAAGTCGGGTGGATGGCGTATAGCACCCCCGCAGTCCGTGGTGTCGTATACGAATACGTATACACACGTATATTTTTTTATGTGTTGTTTAGGGTTATTGTTAGTATAATGGTATTCTTGATGCTATGGTTATATCGGTGTAGTATATTGCGAACCCTAGAGTAGCGATTGCACTCATACCTACACTTACACATATACTTACACACATTCTTGCATTCATTCTTCCATATGATGGTGTGTATATCTACACATGGGTATGGGACTATGTGTTTATATACTGGATTTAAGGATAGTAATTGGGATTTGGGATGAGTCGAGGAGATTGGGCTTGAGGCCAGGAGATCGGTGATGTGATTTGGTTCGTATTGAGATACGACATGATGTTTTTGCGGGTCTTTGGCGTAGTGATTCTTATACCTGCATGCATACATTGATGGTATTAATGTTGCACTAGACGTGGATCAGTACCCCGATCATGACTTTTGATAAAGAGGATACCAGATAAATAGTGTGATTGAATGTGAAATTGACCCGTACCCAGATTTGGGATGCCGTACGACGGATTTACGTACGAGCTATATTTTGATGATTGATCCGCACTCTTGACTTGGGATGTCTGATTGTAGATATGATATCGGATATGATATTATTGAGGCTGGATCATCGACTAATGTATATACAGGTATGTATAGGTATCGACTCAGATGTTAGGCGGTTTCCTTACCTGTAGCTCAGCTTGTTAGTTCAGCCGTATAGTTTAGTGTAGTCGTTAGATTAGATTAGACTCCTACCTATTTCAAAACTAACGAATCGTGGGTATTTTAAAAAGACAGCCAAGGGATCCTACGGATATTTCAAAAGACGTATCTTTTCATAAAAACACCTTAGCCCCTATTTTCAAACCCCATGATTCGTGTTATTTCAAAGGGCACCATTTATAGGACTATGTTAGATTAATGCAGATTAGTTTTAGTTACGTCTAGTTTCATCTCCCACTCTTGTTTTGTGTTTCGCTTTGCATCGCATTCTTATATTATGCTTCATACTCCGTTATTAATATCATGCTGATAGGACACCAGCACCATTACCGATGATGCGTATGTACCACATACACTTACTTGCCGGCTCACACACATCTTCATCGGTAATTGCCATGTCACGTACACCTTAGAAAATATTATTGCTTGACATAGCCTATTAGCTAATAGTTTAGACATTGTAGTTATTACCTGCTACTTCTTGCATATTGTTATTCATTGTTATGCCGCATTCATGGATTCTCATGCATATATTCACTATTTTACGTGTTATTGAGGTTTTGGATTTGGATTTCCGTGAGATTTTCTGGATTTGGAGGAAAACCGCATAAACACAAATAAACATTTTCTCTCCTTTAAAATAAAAAGTGCGGTTTTCCCATGATGTATGAGTCGTCCACCATGAGTTTGCTGATGGATTTGGAAACCCGATTCGAGGAGACGGATGAACCGTTTCGGGTACATGGTGGACCCGGTAAGGTACCCCGGTGCAAGAAGCGCGTCGTGATGATGATGTGAGCCTGGCAGGGGAGCACTACCTACCGGTGATTTTACCCGACGCGTCGGATATCCGGAGGATACCGTCGTGGTCTTGAGATGGATGGTAGGGGCCGGTCTGGACTGACGGCGCCCTAGATATTATGATTGAGATTTCGAGATTTCGAGGTACAGAGACTGTGATACAGAGATATCGAGATATTGGGATTACGTTTTGTGCCGATGCTAGGCACTGTTTTATGCTGATTTCATTATGATACCTCAACTAAAAATACAAGGGAAATCTCACTAAATTATGAAAACAGTTTCTTCATTTACATGTATTCTGCTTTCATGCATTCATACCTCATATTCATGACATGCTATTACCTGAGGCACTAGCATGAGCACTTGGCACTACATTCATGTATAGAGATTACATTGCCAGTTTAGCATGCTTCAGCTTTATTCATATTGAGGTTTATTTGTATGTGATCGTTTGACCTAGGATGGGTCATGCATTCGATTCCTGCTTGTAGATATCTTTCTATTCACGAGTTGGCAACTCACCCCCCGTTGTGCCCCAGTTCTTGCAGGTTTGCCGTACAGATTCCTTAGCGGCATTTCTGGCACACTGTTTCCTTATGGGTGACTTGCTTGGATAGGTGGGTTCTTTTGTATCAGAACCTCCATTGTTTATGTATTATTATTGTATCTAGAATTGTCCATCAACCAAAACTTGTATATTCTTTCAGACTTAGACTTCAGTGTTGTATTATTTCGACCTTAGAGTCGCGCTAGTAGTATTGCGGTTTTCTGGCTGTTTTTGAGTTTTCTTTCAGTTTAGATGCTCGCCCTTTGGCGTTGTATATTGTTGTTGCTTATGTGGTTGTGACCGTCGATTGACGAAGAGCTAGCTCCCGCTTGGGGATGCCTTTTATCATGTTATATATATTGTTTCTTGTTGTACCCCGTTCGGGGCCAGTTTTTACAAAAGAAACTCTGCCGAAATTTTTAGGAAAAATTACACATTTTAAAAATTCATATTCGGCTTAGTTATTAAAAAAAAAACTCGATTTTCAAACATGTTTTCTTTACTTCTTAAAACCAGTTTTCTTTACTTACTCTTAAAATGGTTTTAGATTTCTTGGCTTTTGGCTTACTTGGATCAGATGGAGTCCTATAGGCATCATATGGTTCAAGGGCCAGTCACGTGCTCTTTCGGGTCGTGACAAAGTTGGTATCAAAGCGCTAGGTTGACCTTGGTTCGAGTCTAAGTTTGACTATGTGGAGCCTAGGGCGTGTGTATATATACGGAACTTAGGCTTGACCTTACGGAACTTAGACTTGGCCGGGGGGGTATTAGACCCGAACTTTCTTCGCGTAGGATGACCCTTGGTTGATGGAATAGGTGACTAAAGTAGAGTGACGTACCGTTGGTATGTTCCGCGGCATACTTACGACACGCCACTCCGCTTAAGAAACCTTAGGTTGTACATTTCCTTGCATTGTATCAAATTCCTTCCTATGATCTGTCTTCATCGATACTGGTTGTGGTTTTGCTGCCGCGATTGCACGGGCAGAGTGAGCTACGGCTCGAGTTGTCAGCATGAGCTCGTCGTGGACGAGGACTGACCAGGGCGTGATTCCAGAGGCATACGATTGCATTTTGAGGCGTCGTCTTTTTGTGTTTCCGCACTATGAGCGTTTGACAGATCGCTGTTGCTAGATTTTCCGGTTGTGCTGATTGGCACCAGAGGATTGAGCCACTGATAGAGGCCAGCCAGGATGTGATGACTGTTGATATGTCGCTTATCCAGGGTGATTGAGGCGCTGTTTAGCGTATATACGAAGGAGCCCGTTGTTGCTACTAATGATGAAATATCGCCCAGATGATTGGAGCTACTGCAGCATAGGCATGTTCTTGGAGACATGATAGTGAGTCGCTAGTCACCGAGGATGAACGACTAGGACGTGTGGTTCGTTCGCTTACCCCGATGCGAGGCCATCAGGTAGATTGATTCCAGCTAGAGGCGACTTCACGCAGATTCGTTGAGAGTCGATAGAGACGATCGAATGTCAGGAGCCCATTTTCCAAGTTTAAAGTATACGGAAAGACATGCAGGTGATTCTATGGACCCTCTAGAAGAATGAAACCCTAACTCGACTTAATGGCCGTGTGAAAGCCTTTGAACCTTAGGGTTTGCGGCGGTTCCTCGGCGCCATTAGTGAGGCTTGGGTTTTCCCTTCTATGGCTGGACCACCGATGCTGTGGTATGTACTCGATACTATTAAATTGTGCCCAAGAGGTTGAGCTCTTGGGGGATTGTGAGGTTTTGACGACTCGATCGGATGGCTCGACTTAATTCGGATGCTAGGTGGTGAGATGCATTCTTGGAAGACTCCAGATACGAGGATAGCCGTTGGAGCTCAGTCCATGCAGCCGCGACGAGACGAGTCCAAAGCAGACGACATTAGAGAAAAGTGGAATAAGAGGTTCGCACCAGATCTAGATGAGATGATGTTCCACTCCGCCGACATCAGAGAGGCGATGCGCATGCCGAGGCATGGTACTTGGACTTACCTTCCAGAAGGAGTCGCGATGAGTATGCAGTCGTTCCAGAGCAAGATGCAGATATAGGAAAGGACAATGACTTCCGGACAGTTGGCAGAGACGAGACATGGAAGAGGCCGTGAGCAGGATTCCTTCCAGGATACTGCTGCGATGATACTTGCACCCAGGATCAGATGTGTCACGTGCATTCAGAGAGCCAGAGGCCGACGCCAGTGATATGCTGCCTTGACAGGGCCGATGAGCCGATGGATTGTGTGATTGGTAATCCACGGAGAAGACTTGGACCCAGGAGTGGTCATGTTACGCACACCAGCAGGCCAGAGTTCATGATCATCGACGAGACGTCCCACTAGTTACCGCGACAGTTGGCCCGAGATTCTTAGAGGATGCACTTGAGCGGTACTGTTCCGCCATTATTAATTTCGATGTTTTGGGTGATGTATTCGTATGATTTGATTTTGATGATTGAGGATTTACGATCTTTGCACAGTGTTGCACTTGATATCGTTTTCGTGCTTTAGTTTCATATGTTTGTGATTTTACGGTTTTAAACAGTTGAGTTGATTTTGTGCGTATGCACGCACGCGATTTGGTTCCTGCACTCTGTATAGTTTATATATGCTGGCAGTGCAGTGACATGTATTTTGTGCACTTGGATACACTGGATTTCGATTTCGAGGGTGATGCTCGACATTCGTTTTGTGCATTTTATGCACCGGATTGGATTTTTAGCGCCTGTTGGGCGCCTGTTACGAGATGCGATTTGGTGCACACCAGATGCACTAATTCGAGATTTTTCGTGCATGTCAGATGCACCTGATTTTGCTGTCAGGCACACATGTTGCCTATGACAGATGTTGTGTGCACACCCGATGCACTTAGATGTTGTTTCTGTGCGCATATATGGCACATATATGGATTTTGATTTCCGTGCGCACCAGACGCACGTAGCATTCATGTGCATATTTTGGGATTTATTTCGTATAGAGCAGTACGTTTTTATGATGATTGCTATGAGTTTTTGTACTGAGCAGGACTAGTCAGGAGACAGTACCTGAATATATTTTGCATGCATTGATAGTTATTGAAGGGATTTCCAAAAGGCGAGCTATAGTCTCAGTATTTACCTATGTGTCTGATATGACACGAAATGTTTAAAACAAGGAGACCCTTCTAAATTGTTTCCAAAACGGCGGAACGTACATATTAAACGAAGGATATATATATATATATATATATATATATATATATATATATGTAGTTATTTTCCTACAATAGACGTCCGCCACTGTGCAGTGCTGCGAGCGTCGCACAACGATTTGAAGAAGATTTGGCATGCATTGCTTCCAGATGTTTTAATGATGTATATCATATTGATTTTCATTTTTTATTTAGACATTGTGTCTTCACTATGACTCCGATGATTGCGGGATGCTTGACGGAGTTCTGATTTGAGTTATATGCTCATTTTTCATGCGCATGCGTTGCGCTACGATTTGTTTTATGTATTTATGATTTCGGAACCACGGCGATTTGATGGTTTTGGCTGAAATATTTTAGCATTTGGGGGAAGTTTTAATTTAAATTCGGGGACCGAATTTCTTTAAGGGGGGAAGATTGTAACGTTTTGAAAATCGTTTCGGTGAAATTTCGAAAAAACGGTAAAATAAGGGGGTTTTCTGTAAAAAAGTCTAAATTCAAATATCTTTATTATAAAATTAAATATACATATTCTAGCTATGTAATTACTAGTATTTGGTGTTTATTGAGCCATTGGTGAAATTTTAAATTTTTGAAAAAAAATATTATTTTAATATTATTTTAAGCCGGTAAGAAAATACATTAAATTAGCGATAAATACAAATTTAAATGGTCTAATTTTAATCTTTAAAATCATGTTAATTAAAATCTAGTTGTAACATAAATTTTTAGTATTTTATTTCAAGTTTTAATTGATTTATTTTATGGAAAACAAAAATATAGTTATTTTGAACTAAAACTTGCAAATATGGTATTGTGGGGGGTCTTTTTGCATAGAATTTTTTTGTAAAGTCTCTCACACTCACCCTCACTCCCCTTGGCCGGCCCCACACTATTGTATCAGCCCAAGAATTTTATTTCTCTCTTTTTGACCTTAAATCATGTGATGAAATGGGTTAAAATAAGGGTTTTTATATATAGTAAAGTAGGTGGGGGTATAATGGTAATTTGGGAGGGCTTTGACTTGGAAATTTTTCACCAATTCCCTCACCCATTCCCCATTCCTCCCATGGCCGAAATCTGAGCTCCAACAGCCCCATTTTCCCCCATGTTCCCATCTCTTTTGGTCTCAAATTTCATCTCAAAACACATTAAAAAAATCCACAATTTCTTCACAAATTCAAAGCAAATCCTATTTCTATCCCTCCTCACACCCAAATTGGTTTAAAGCATGGAGAAAGGAGGTGTCTTTGGTGTCTAGAGCAACCTAGGGTTTCAAAATTGGAGGTATAATTTTTATCTAATGGTTAAATTGTAGCTTGTATATGCTAAATTAGTTATTTAAAGTGTGAAATTGTTGTTGTTGCTAGTTTATAAAAAAATCAAGAGAAGGTGTTGATTTTGGAAATGGGAATTGAAGCATTGCTTGTGGATTATTTGAGTGTGGTAGATTGCTTGTAGTGTGGATTGGTTGTTCATGCTAGATTGTAGTTTTTTTTGTCGCAAATCCGCGATGGTTGCGTCAATTTTCTAGTATTCATGCTTACTAGTTTTTTTAAAATTGAATTAGAATGTGAGATTAAAAATACGGTTAGGGTTTTATCACCTTATTAACATTATAAATTGTATTTTAATGTTTTAGATCATGCAAATCCAAGCTAAATTGTTGTTTATGTATTTTTGCTAAAATGGTTGAAATTTGGGTATAATTGCAAACTAGAATTTCTGAATTTTTACAAATTAGTGTCATAAAAATATAGAAGTGGTTTATATGACCTAATTAAGATATTTAGTGAATATATTGGGCATTAGTTTTGTTAAAACATCAAGTTTCGAATTAAAACGAAAACTTTTGCTAACTAGGTTTTTGAGAAATAAAACGAATTGATTAATTTTAATGTTTTAATGATTTAAATCCTATTTCATATATAATTAGTGATTTGTGAAACCATGATTGGTATGTTTGATGTTTTTCTCGATGGTTTGACGTTCGTACATCGACATCGAGGGTTGGTTTGACTATTCTTGCATGCGTGGGCGATAGGTTTGGACCTATGCGTGATACGCGTGCCTATTTGATTTTCGTATGCCGTTTCGATTTCGAATTTAGTTTTAATGCGATATGGTACGTTATGATATGTAGGTACCCCCATGTGGACTTCGAGACGACAAGCAAGCGCGTGGCGACGTCGGTACCGGCTAGCGAGGACCAGGTGAGTAGATTTATATCTACGGGGAGAAGTCGGGTGGATGGCGTATAGCACCCCCGCAGTCCGTGGTGTCGTATACGAATACGTATACACACGTATATTTTTTTATGTGTTGTTTAGGGTTATTGTTAGTATAATGGTATTCTTGATGCTATGGTTATATCGGTGTAGTATATTGCGAACCCTAGAGTAGCGATTGCACTCATACCTACACTTACACATATACTTACACACATTCTTGCATTCATTCTTCCATATGATGGTGTGTATATCTACACATGGGTATGGGACTATGTGTTTATATACTGGATTTGAGGATAGTAATTGGGATTTGGGATGAGTCGAGGAGATTGGGCTTGAGGCCAGGAGATCGGTGATGTGATTTGGTTCGTATTGAGATACGACATGATGTTTTTGCGGGTCTTTGGCGTAGTGATTCTTATACCTGCATGCATACATTGATGGTATTAATGTTGCACTAGACGTGGATCAGTACCCCGATCATGACTTTTGATAAAGAGGATACCAGATAAATAGTGTGATTGAATGTGAAATTGACCCGTACCCAGATTTGGGATGCCGTACGACGGATTTACGTACGAGCTATATTTTGATGATTGATCCGCACTCTTGACTTGGGATGTCTGATTGTAGATATGATATCGGATATGATATTATTGAGGCGGGATCATCGACTAATGTATATACAGGTATGTATAGGTATCGACTCAGATGTTAGGCGGTTTCCTTACCTGTAGCTCAGCTTGTTAGTTCAGCCGTATAGTTTAGTGTAGTCGTTAGATTAGATTAGACTCCTACCTATTTCAAAACTAACGAATCGTGGGTATTTTAAAAAGACAGCCAAGGGATCCTACGGATATTTCAAAAGACGTATCTTTTCATAAAAACACCGTAGCCCCTATTTTCAAACCCCATGATTCGTGTTATTTCAAAGGGCACCATTTATAGGACTATGTTAGATTAATGCAGATTAGTTTTAGTTACGTCTAGTTTCATCTCCCACTCTTGTTTTGTGTTTCGCTTTGCATCGCATTCTTATATTATGCTTCATACTCCGTTATTAATATCATGCTGATAGGACACCAGCACCATTACCGATGATGCGTATGTACCACGTACACTTACTTGCCGGCTCACACACATCTTCATCGGTAATTGCCATGTCACGTACACCTTAGAAAATATTATTGCTTGACATAGCCTATTAGCTAATAGTTTAGACATTGTAGTTATTACCTGCTACTTCTTGCATACTGTTATTCATTGTTATGCCGCATTCATGGATTCTCATGCATATATTCACTATTTTACGTGTTATTGAGGTTTTGGATTTGGATTTCCGTGAGATTTTCTGGATTTGGAGGAAAACCGCAAAAACACAAATAAACATTTTCTCTCTTTTAAAATAAAAAGTGCGGTTTTCCCATGATGTATGAGTCGTCCACCATGAGTTTGCTGATGGATTTGGAAACCCGATTCGAGGAGACGGATGAACCGTTTCGGGTACATGGTGGACCCGGTAAGGTACCTCGGTGCAAGAAGCGCGTGGTGATGACGATGTGAGCCTGGCAGGGGAGCACTACCTACCGGTGATTTTACCCGACGCGTCGGATATCCGGAGGATACCGTCGTGGTCTTGAGATGGATGGTAGGGGCCGGTCTGGACTGACGGCGCCCTAGATATTATGATTGAGATTTCGAGATTTCGAGGTACAGAGACTGTGATACAGAGATATCGAGATATTGGGATTACGTTTTGTGCCGATGCTAGGCACTGTTTTATGCTGATTTCATTATGATACCTCAACTAAAAATACAAGGGAAATCTCACTAAATTATGAAAACAGTTTCTTCATTTACATGTATTCTGCTTTCATGCATTCATACCTCATATTCATGACATGCTATTACCTGAGGCACTAGCATGAGCACTTGGCACTACATTCATGTATAGAGATTACATTGCCAGTTTAGCATGCTTCAGCTTTATTCATATTGAGGTTTATTTGTATGTGATCGTTTGACCTAGGATGGGTCATGCATTCGATTCCTGCTTGTAGATATCTTTCTATTCACGAGTTGGCAACTCACCCCCCGTTGTGCCCCAGTTCTTGCAGGTTTGCCGTACAGATTCCTTAGCGGCATTTCTGGCACACTGTTTCCTTATGGGTGACTTGCTTGGATAGGTGGGTTCTTTTGTATCAGAACCTCCATTGTTTATGTATTATTATTGTATCTAGAATTGTCCATCAACCAAAACTTGTATATTCTTTCAGACTTAGACTTCAGTGTTGTATTATTTCGACCTTAGAGTCGCGCTAGTAGTATTGCGGTTTTCTGGCTGTTTTTGAGTTTTCTTTCAGTTTAGATGCTCGCCCTTTGGCGTTGTATATTGTTGTTGCTTATGTGGTTGTGACCGTCGATTGACGAAGAGCTAGCTCCCGCTTGGGGATGCCTTTTATCATGTTATATATATTGTTTCTTGTTGTACCCCGTTCGGGGCCAGTTTTTACAAAAGAAACTCTGCCGAAATTTTTAGGAAAAATTACACATTTTAAAAATTCATATTCGGCTTAGTTATTTAAAAAAAAAACTCGATTTTCAAACATGTTTTCTTTACTTCTTAAAACCAGTTTTCTTTACTTACTCTTGAAATGGTTTTAGATTTCTGGGCTTTTGGCTTACTTGGATCAGATGGAGTCCTATAGGCATCATATGGTTCAAGGGCCAGTCACGTGCTCTTTCGGGTCGTGACAAGTATCTACATCTTCGATCACTTTGAAGAATCCCGATATTTGCTACACCTGGTTCTCTACTCTATTCAAATACCTATAACTCCTCAAAACTCAGACCCTGTGTTTCTACGAAACACATGTCTAAGAACTGGAGAAGTTAAAAGTAAACAGAACATAGTATGAGGACCAACCCCTCTGTCCTAATGGACACTGGACAACATACAATACTCTGTATAAGTCCGCCGAGTCTAACAACTCTTTCACTGTGTGTCGTAGGTTGAAAACTGTACTTATGGTTAAGAAGAATTACACCGCTGTTTAATGCTCCTTACCTAACCATCCACTGATATAGGTAAATGTCATCGATATAATATCAAAAGGTATATCTCACTCTATGAAAATAGACGTACAGATATATCAATTTGAAATTGGTGCATAACAGCGGATATTCAAAACCAAATATTTGCCGACCGGCAAACAACCCAGGTGATTTCCTCAAATATCAACGATTACAACGAATCCCGATAAAATGAGGATAATCACCTAATTCCCAATAACTTACTCCCACTCATCATCTGTAAAACCATACAGATGTGAGAATCATACATGGTAAATACATACCCTGGAGAAAGTGTCTAATCAGGAAATCAGTTTTCTTTTAACAGTACACAGTTGAATTAAAACATTGAGATGTTTTGGTGGGGTATCCCGGTATTCTTAGTAATGCCTCTACCATTATCCAGATTCACGACTGTAACCTTATAATTCTTTGCCAGCTCTCCATATCCCTTTATATGTCTTTAATCATTACCTTCTGCACACCCCTTTAGGCCAAATGGTTTTCTTCATTCCCTACCGTTCGGCACCAGCCTATGGTTTGGAAGAAGACTATCCAATAAGCATAAAGGGTGTACTGTCATAATCCTAGGAGCACTCGCAACGCGAGAGAAGGTGAAGATAAAAGACACCTGAATGTACTTTATTCCTATTTCTCCTGAACCAGGATCCATCCCCGAACTGGAACAAGTTCCTTTCGAGTTCGTATATAACCATACGATGGATTATCCAATAAACTGGGATCTTCGTAGTGATACGGAGTGTCCTGGAGAAATTCAAAGGTGATTTAGGATTGGCGAAGAAATACTTGGTTTGGTCGTGAATATCAGTCGCAATCTACTTTGCCCTCTTACTAATCCCTTGTTTGTCTTAATCTTAATACCTTCTGTACACCGTTTAGGCTAACTGGTTTTCTTCATTCCCTACCGGTCGGCACCAGCCTATGGTTTGGATGAAGACTATCCAATTTGCGTAATAGGTGTACTACTCCTAAGCCAAGGAGTACTCGCAACCTGAGAGAAGGTGAAAAGAAAAGACAACTGAATAATCCTATCCGTTTTCTCCAGAACCGGAAACCATCCTCGAATTCCTTCGAGTTCGTATCTAACCATACGATGGTTTTGTCCAATGGAAGTGGACGTTCGTAGTAATACGGGGTGTCCTGGAGAAAAGGGTAAAAGTAGGAGTGGCAATGAGGTCTGCAACTCTGACAATCCAAAAGCCAGTGTTAAGAAGGTTCGGTCAACTTGGTCACTGAGTCATAGTCTAGGGTCGGGTCAATGCTCGCTGCCAAGAGAGAGAGAAAAGAAACACTCAGCGTGCACTCTATCCTAGATCAGAATGGTTATCACTTAATCTAATCTGGAAACCTCACACTGTACCTCAAATTCTTCTCTAAACCTGAAAGAAGAATTAGTCGGGGTCACCCGAGGAGTAAACCAACTCATCAGTAGGAATCGGGATCCAACTCTCATCGCATGATAACGTGACGGAATCCGCTCACGGTATCATACTCCAGAAGGTATGCGCATATCTGGCAAGTTTCAGTTCTTTTGAAACTCCCGATGTGGATTTTTACCCCATGCTCTTATGACCTTGGCGAAGGTCAACAAATCATAAGTCACATGTCAAGTTCCACCCGTCATTGTCCAGGTTAATTTGAACCCACCCGTACAAGCCCTTGACGAAGGTCAACAAGGCTATACGACTGTCCCAAACCAACGCATCTATCTATGCAGCAGAAAAGCAACAAGCAACTACCATACACTATGCCTTGACGAAGGTCAACAAACATAGTATGAATACTACTTGCTACCCGTCTGAAACGACGGAGGGCTACGAATGGTTTCTGGCGAAAACCTTTAACGTAAAGAACTTGATATCGTTGAAGGAACGGATAGCTTAGAAAATATAGTGACGAAAACCTTTACTAAAGAGGTCACTCCCGGTGAAGGGATCTCGGCTCTTTCCCCGTAGAATGAGGTGCAGGATATTCCAACTGAATACCACGATGCAAAGCAAAAGTAATCGGCTATAGTGAAGTTAATGCCTTGACGCAAAATTCTGTCCAAGGGGTCACTCCCGGTGAAGGGATCTCGGCCCTTGCCTCGTCGACTGAGGAGCAGGATATTCCAAATGAATAACACGATGCAAAACAAAAGTGAACGTCCTTGCAATAACAGCTTTTTGAAAAGTGTTCCAACAACATCAGAATAGGTTTGTTTAACTTGCATTGATCCGAATCAATGCAGTCCCATCATGGATCACACCACAAAGAACGAAAATATACTGACGTACGTATATGCCATCCGCATTCGCCACTTGGTCCCGTCATCACTCGTTAGGTTAGCTTACTAACGACAGAGCGGGGACTGGACTAGCGCGGATGAAAAACATATACAACATCTACTAATATATATACCAATATATTATATTTCACTCAAGGCGTGAAAAGAAATGCAACATCACAGAAATATACAGCATCACAGAACAATACAGATATCTGGGATCCCCGGGTTTCACAGAGCCACTACTGAAACCCGACGTTCCCCTGGTCGTGTGGATAGCCTTTGCAATGAAATCCTAAACCCCTACGGGCGCGGCAAGTCACCCGCCAAAACCTGAAGCGAGGCAGCCCCCTTCAGCACCGTGAATGGACCACCCAGCACTTCACGGAATCCGGCAACTTGGGCACCCCTCCTGGGTCAACCTGTACCCCCTACGAGTGCGGCGAATAGCCCGCCAATCCTAGAGTGAATCCCCCTCCGTCTCAATGCCATGAGATGCGGGCTTGTTGCCCTCTAGAACCCGGCTATCCGTGCACCCCTCCGCGGGGTAATCCTAGTACAGAAAGTAAAATATACATACAACGGGTACATCGACCGCAACCAGGTCGTGCCCCAAAAGAATAATACAAACAGGCAGTGACGGCAGTCCACATGTCAGACGCTCGCCCCGCAATATCAAATGTACATAATACAACAGCACTGTACTAGCATTGCATCCAGGCTATCCCCACGACCGATCCGCAACATCACAGCATAAACATAGAACATCAACGTGAAAGTCACGTTCGCAAATCCGTCTAACCGGGCTATAGCAGTTAGACGGGATTTACCGATCGAGTGACATTCACGGTCGCAGATATAATGTAAATACTGTGAAAAATGTGTTTAAAAATATCCGATTGATCAAAAATTAACAAGTGGGCCCCCAATCAAAACTGTAGCACTCACAGAAAACCTGGGCCCAATTTTAATATTCCAAAACCCTTAATTACAGCCCATAAGCCCACTGCAAAAAAATAATCACACGAACCCACACTCCTGCGGCGGAAGCGCGGCCAGAAGGGGGTTTTGGCCGCCCTTCCGCGGTCGTACGGAGGAATCGTGTCACCAAAATTTTCCAGTGTTCTTAGAACTCCCTGCACATCATTCTGAAACCACCTGAAAAATTTTTAGACTCCAAAAAATTTCAACAGAAACTGATGTGAACAAAAAATGCAAGTTTTGGAATTTTGGTCGATCGGAAATGCAAAACACATCAAACGAAGCTAGACGAAGTTAATGGCGAGGCTCTGATACCACTGTAAGTGCACGGCGGCGCCCCGGCCGTCAATCCGACGCCGGAATGCGGAAACGGTGATAAACTTTAATTTTGCGGACTTAGCAAACCGGCACCACCGCGCACTAAACACCCAGATCGTAACCATTAACTAGTCTAAGCTAACTAGAAGATGGGTTAGAGATATACCGACTAATCCGAGTCCTCCGGTCTTCATCTCCACTCCGATCTCCTCGCGGGATCTCCGGTCGTCGCCTCTTCGCCGGAAGGGCACCACGTCGCCTGCATCTTTTATGGGCTCCCGCCTCTATACCGAGGCAACTCGGGCATGAAGCCGGCAACTCGACATGCCCAAGGTTTGCTGTAGGATGTGTAGAGTCTATGTCTCATTGGGGTATTGGAGTTGCCTTTGATGGAGGAATCATGAACTTTGGAGAGGGTTTTTGAGAATTTGGCAAGCATGAAAAATGAGATGTGAATTAATCCCTCATCCAAAGTTGGGACCTCTCATTTTTTTTCTCTTCTCAAAAATGTGGCCGGCCAATCCTTAAAGGAAATGGTGGAGGAATCAAGTCTAATACAAGAGGGAGGTGATGGTAGTAGAACACAAGTGGTGACCACATCAAGAGACAAGAAAACATCAACCATGCTTACACCTTAATCACATCAAATCTCATTAATGCAAAAGCATGGATGAAAGATATCATAATCAACACAATAGCAAGAAACCCCCTCCACAACATGTTATTTACACAATTGCAAATAACCCCCTCCATCGGAAAAGTCCGGCCGGGAAAGAACAAAGGAAAACCGACCGGAACGGAATGCAAACTGGCAACTCCAGAAAACTGGTCCCGTAATAAATTACAGGAAAACCCCATACTGTGCATACACACCCGCATCTGTATTCCGTCCGGATACAAATGCAAAAAGACAAAATCTACACTGTACTAAACTAGGACCGGCTTAAACCAAAGCCGGCTAGTAATATCCGTTCGATCCTGATCCGTGCAATACCGCACGTATCTGATCGAACCCTGCCATATAACCATACGGCCACTAGTACAAACTGTCCGATCCTGATCCGTGCAATACCGCACGTATCTGATCGGACCCTGCCATATCTCCATACGGCCTCTACAGCGTTTCGCCCGAAAGCTTGAGTAACTGAAAGTGTGGTGGACTCTAAAGACTCGTCAATACTATGGCTGTGGATTTAACCACCAGCACGTCAGAGGTATAAGCCAATACGTGACGGGCCACCAGCTATCGACCAAAAGGGACGTCGATGAGCGAACTCATCCTGACTCCCTACTGAGCCTATCAGTGACAATATCCGTACAGTCCGGTCCATTCGTCTATGAGCATCGCATGTCGGGCCTAGGGGGTTGGTAAAAGTCAGACCCCCAAAAGCGGTACAAGTCGTGTCGGAGTGTAGCCCAGAACACCCTGAGATACTACTGGAATACCTACCAGTAAATCTCCTGCCTTGGCCAAGGTCTTTGTGTAATGGCTCTCCTAGACACAGCGCGACCTCACCCCCAATACCGGGAGAGACGAAACCCCCGAAGATCCGCTCACTGCCTCCATGTGGCTCGGGACTGTACCCAACTAAAACCTGTTTGCACGACTCCTTTGAGCCGTGGTAGGGTAGTAATCAAAGCACAGTGGGAACTCACACGAGACAAATGACGATCCCCAGGTCGATGAACTAACCTGTACACATGTCACCCGGGAACTGCTATCTGACGTCAGGTATAAGACCAACTAGCATGTTCCCGGCGAGTCCTGTCCGGTGTACTCATAACCCAATGAGCACCTGTATACATCTTAGGTGAACCAACAGACACCAGTGGCTCGTGAGACCGGCCACCGCCCCTCGTCGGGGTCTCGACTGTATACACTAGTCTACTCTGGAGAATCGATGCCCTGTCTTGAGACTCCTACGACTAGGGACCTTTTAAGGATGTGCTTATAGACTCCAGCTCTCACTTATATGATCGCCCTCATACTGCTGGCAGTCAAGCAAGAATCCTAGGGGCTCTATCAACGTGCAATAGCGACATGTCAGGTCGCCTAAAGCAGTACACGATGATAAAGGTAAACCAGATAGCATACTATCATCTCGAGTAAGACTGTCCTACCGGGATAGGTCCTCCCTCAATCATTGCAATCACGTGCCTGTGATCCAATAATTGACTCTGAGGGCACTATCTCCAACATCTGCCTCGGGGAAACGTCGATCAGCGACACTCCATACCAGGGAAACATCACAAACAGACATCCCGTCTCGGGGAAACGTCCAACACAGACACTCTGTACTGAGGAAACGTCCAACAGCGACACTCCGTCTCAAGGAAACGTCCAACGTAAACACTCCGTGCCGGCGACACGTCAGCCAGCAGACACTCCGTCTCAGGGATACGTCAACCAACGGACACTCCGCCTCGGGGAAACGTCGACCAGAGACACTCCGTACCGGGGAAACGTCCAACAACGACACTCCATAATGGGAAAACTTCAAGCAGACACTCTGTACTGGGGATACGTCACCTAGCCAACACTCCGCCTCGGGGAAACGTGGACCAGCGACACTCCATACCGGGGAAACGTCCAACAGCGACACTCCGTCTCGGGGAAACGTCCAAAGCAGACACTCCGTGCCGGGGACACGTCAGCCAGCAGACACTCCGTACCGAGGATACGTCAACCAGCCGACACTATGCCTCAGGGAAACGTCAACCAGCGACACTCCGTACCGGGGAAACGTCACAAACAGACACTCCGTTTCGTAGAAACGTCCAACACAGACACTCCGTACCAGGGAAACGTCCAACAAAGACACTCTGTCTTGGGGAAACGTCCAACGCAGACACTCCATGCCGGGGACACGTCAGCCAGTAGACACTCGGTGCCAGAGACACGTCAACCAGCTGACACTCCGCCTCGGGGAAACGTCGACCAGCGACACTCCGTACCGGGGAAATGTTACAAACAGGCACTCCGTCTCGGGGAAACGTCCAACACATACACTACATACCGGGGAAACGTCCAACAGCGACACTCCGTCTCGGGGAAACGTCCAACGCAGACACTCCGTGCCGGGGACATGTCAGCCAGCAGACACTCTGTGCCGGAGACACGTCAACCAGCCGACACTCCGCCTCGGGGAAACGTCAAGCAGACACTCCGTGCCGGGGACACGTCAACCAACAAACACTCTGCCTCGGGGAAATGTCGACCAGCGACACTCCGTGCCGGGGGCACGTCTACCAAATCACTCCGGGCTAGAGAAACGTCTATCACAAACACTTCATCTCGGAGACGCGTCAAGCGTTGAACGTCCATGTCGTAAAAAGGGCAGTGTATCCCAAAAAGTGGGAACCAAAGCAAGTCTCCTCCACGCGAAAGAAGATCAATCAATTTCATTTACACGACCCACATATGTGGTGTGCATTTATTGATGGGGGCACTTTGTTGGGGTCGAAAATTGCACCCCGATTGACCAAGTCAAAGTCAAGGTCAACCCCAAGCCAAGTGGGTCCAAGCCCGGATCAAGTGGGCCAATGCCCAGGTCGAGTCCGAACATGAAGCGACCGACCCTCCTCCATGCAAAAAATGAAATCATGTAATAACTAATTTTTTTGTACTTTTTTATGCATGAATGGGCATTGAGCCAAATTTTTATAAAGCCCATGGCTTATGTGCAAAAAGAAATGGCACATGAGCCATGGGATAGGAATAATGCCATTGTTGTAAAGCCCAAGGGGCTATATATAAAGTGTATACCCTATAAAGGAAAACATAATAAAAATATCTAACAACTTTTTCTCTCTCCTAAAAAGCATCAAGATCTGGGATCTTCTCCTTCCTCAAGGTTCTAAAACCTTCTTCTTTCTTTTGAATTAAATCAAGAGTTTTACTCTTCCTTTTATAAAACTAAATAGTTTTTCACCACAAAACCCACAAAGAGGAACTTAGATCTTCCATTAGATCTCAAAAAGGGGAGATCTTTAAATCTTACCCACTTTCTCCAAGATCCGGCCAAACGACAGGAAGAAGAAGGAGACCCATCTCCAGAAACCCCACTTTGGGGAAGATCCAGGGCTCAAGGGGAGAAGCCCCTTCATCAGCCTCAAAATATCCTCGGAGTTTAACTCCTCATACACACACACACACACACAAAATAATAAGTGTTCCTTTCTGGGAGTACAACTCCTATTGCAGGGACTAAGTCCCTTTTTGCCTCCCAAGGCGCTAGCGCCCTTGCGCTCAAAGCGCTAGTGCCCGATCGCCCACGTGCCTGGAACGTGGGGCGCTAGCACTCTTGCGCTCAAAGTGCTAGCGCCCTAAAGGGCTAGCGCCCGAGCGCCCACATGCCAGGCATGTGGGGCGCTAGCGCCCAAGCGATCAAAGCGCTAGCACCTAAAGCGCTCAAAGCGCTAGCGCCGAAGCGCTTTCTCCGACGCATCCTTTGGTTGCCCTTTTTGCTTATGTATATATATATATATATTTATATATACGTATACACACACACCTATACTGTAAGTGCACGGCGGCGCCCCGGCCGTCAATCCGACGCCGGAATGCGGAAGCGGTGATAAACTTTAATTTTGCGGACTTAGCAAACCGGCACCACCGCGCACTAAACATCCGGATCGTAACCATTAACAAGTCTAAGCTACAAACAAGATAGGGAAAAGAAGTATACCGACAGATCCGAGTCCTCCGGTCTTCTCGTCATCGTCCCGATCTCTTGCGGAATGTTCCGTCTCCTCCTCGTCGCCGGAAGTGCACCACATCGCCTACTTCTTTTACGGGCTCCCACCTCAATGCCGAGGCAACTAGGGCACGAAGCCGGCTACTCGACGTGCCCAAGATTTGCTGTAGAATGTATAATAGAACTTGTGTCTCATTTGGGGTTCATGGAGGTGCCATTTTGGTGGAGGGATGATACAAGAATTATGTGGAGGAACTTGGGGATTTTTCTAGCAACTAGAGAGCAAAAATCCCCACTACAAAAATGGACAACCCCCTCCATGCTTGGCCGGCCATGACAAGAGGAGGAGAGTGAGAATAAGAGGGGTGTGAGAGAGTGGAGTGTATGTATCAAAAGATAATCAATCTCATAATGCAAGAGAGAGAGGGAAAAAGACTATCATGCATAAGCATGATAACAAGCTAAAACCAACACTCCACCTCAACCATCAACCTCATCATTAACAACCATGATGAGATCCAAAGTCAAGCTATCATGAAAAAGGAAAGTCAAATGATGGGACAAGTATCATGACATGATAATATGCAAAGACCCCCTCCATAAATGCTTATTTGCAACAATGCAAATAAGCCCTCCTCCACCAAACTTCGGCCAATGAACGGAACAATGGAAATCGGCCGAAACGGAAAGCAAACTGGCAACTCCAGAAAACTGGTCCCGTAATAAATTACAGGAAAACCCCGATACTGTGCATACACACCCGCATCTGTATTTCGACCGAAATAAAAATGCCATGAGACAAAATCTACACTGTACTATACTAGAATCCGGCTTATACCAAAACCGGCTAGTAATATCTGTTCGATCCTGATCCGTGCAATACGACACGTATCTGATCGAACCCTGCCATATACCCATATGGCCTATAGTACAAACTGTCCGATCCCGATCCGTGCAATACCGCACGTATCTGATCGGACCTTGCCATATCTCCATACGGCCTCTACAACCTTTCGCCCGAAAGCTGAGTAACTGAATGTGGGGGACTCTAAAAACTCGTCAACACCTTGGTTGTGGATTTAACCACTAGCACGTCAGAGGTATAAGCCAATACGTAACGGGCTACCAGGTACTGACTAAAAGGGATGTCTGTGAGTGAACTCAGCCTGACAACCCTACTGAGCCTGTCAGTGACAATATCCGTACAGTCCGGTCCGTTCGTCTATGAGCATCGCATGGCGGGCCTAGGGGGTTGGTAAAGTCAGACCCCCAAAAGCGGTACAAGTCGTGTCGGAGTGTAGCCCAGAACACCCTGAGATACTACTGGAATACCTACCAGTAAATCTCCTTGCCTCGGCCGAGGGCTTCGTGTAATGGCTCTCCTAGACACAGCACGACCTCACCCCCAATACCGGGAGAGACGAACCCCTGAAGATACGCTCACTGCCTCCATGTGGCTCGGGACTGTACCCAACTAAAACCTGTTTGCTCGACTCCTTTGAGCCGTGGTAGGGTAGTAATCAAAGTACAGTGGGAACTCACACCAGACAAATGACGATCCCCAGGTCGATAAACTAACCTGCACACATGTCACCAGGGAACTGCCATCTGACGTCTGGTATATGACCAACTGGAATGTTCCCGGCGAGTCCTGTCCGGTGTACTCATAACCCAATGAGCACATGTATACATCTTAGGTGATCCTACTGACACCAGTGGCTTGTGAGACCGGCCACTGCCCCTCGTCGGGGTCTCGACTGTATACACTAGTCTACTATGGAGTATCGATGCCCTGTCTCGAAACTCACACGACTAGGGACCATTTCAGGATATGCTTATAGACCCCAGCTCCCACTTATATGATCGCCCTCATACTGCTGGTTGTCAAGCAAGAATCCTAGGGGCTCTATCAACGTGTAATAGCGACTTGTCAGGTCACCTGAAACAGTACACGATGATAAAGGTAAACCAGATAGCATACTATCATCACGAGTAAGACTGTCCTACCGGGATAGGTCCTCCCTCAATCACCGCAATCACGTACCTGTGATCCAATAATTGACTCTGAGGGCATTATCTCCAACAATCTCCCACTTGCACTCAAGGCTAATTATTGCGATGTCGCATACTCACAGCCCGTGTGATACCGAACACCCAACTCCTCTACTAGTCTGTCTCACAAAGCTCGTTTGCGAAACTATTGCGTTCGAGGAATAGCCTCAGTGAGTGGATCCGCCTTGATGTCTCTTTCTATGTCTCTCTATATCTCAAGTTCGCGGAGAAACCCATCTCCCGAAATGAGCAATACCTGTCTTAGAATGTGTCTGGATGTCTGATGGGACATAGCTCATAAATGAACTCCAAATCCAAACTTCTTAGACTGTATCGTCAACTGAACTTAATCAGTATCCTGCGCCATGCCACCCTAAGTATTGCCTTGGACCACCGTCCAAAATACTGCCCCTCGTCAGAAGGAAAAACTATAGCTCTGACAACCTCCTTGTCGTCCATGTCACCTTGGAAGCCTGGAATGATAACTGTTTCCCGAATGAGGCTGTCGTTATCATATCCCTAGAACGTCCACTTATGTTCTAAAACTGCTTCCGACTGTTTCTCCTGGATTGGATCAATGTCAACTTATTGCATCTAGTGCAAGAACAACATCTGGTGTGGTACTTGACATTTCATGATTGACTCAATTGCCTGAGCAAGTGATTTGCCAATCATGCACATCCCTCTCCCCTTTAGTCGGTAAGACACCTTTAGAGAGGGTGACTCCATTACCTGCAGGTATACTACCGTGCCAGGAGTCGTCCATTCTAAATACTCTTAGAATGCTGTCTAAGTACCCTGATTAGGAAACCACCCAAATCTAGATCTAAAACCATAGATCTAGTAACCAGTATGTTTGATACAAAATCCATTTCCCATATGAAGAAAACACTGTGTGACGACCAAAGTATGACCGATCGTAGTATAGGAGTTTCCTTTCCTACTCTGTGTATGTCATCCAAATACTATGACATCACACCCTACTACCTTCTCAACAGATCTATCCCCTATTCTGATGAAGTCAAACCCATGACTGTCACGTCAGAAATAGATGATCTATCTCCGCTATATCTGCTTTAGTCTATAAATAGACATAAGCTACCTGTCCACCAATGCTTCCGCTGCTCCCACTGACTACGACAACCCTCTGGCAGAGTCATATAGACGTACACTTCTAAAACTAGTTTAGAACGACGCTATACTCATCCTCCTGCCGGGTCTCGCAGCCTGGAACAACAGCAATGGTAATTGTGGGTAAACAAGAACTTCCCTGTCACCGTCCTTGAGGCTACCGTAGTACCTCTCGGGTGCCTGAAGTTACCCACCAAATCTGCGGAGTGGCCAATGGAATGTCAATCCAGATTGAATCTTTAGGTTCCTTATCAAATCTTCAGTAATCGTTCGTGGTTCTGGAATCACTTCCAGTTCTACCATACTCCCACTACTGTTTTTCTGAAAAAATCCATTTTTAATAAAACTGTGGCGAGTCTAGAACAATACTGCTATTGTTCATCCAGATGGTAGAAAGTCAACCCTCGTCATAGCCTGGGTCAACCCACAAACAGCCATTACAGAAACGTGCCTTGAGTTATCCAGAGTCTGGTTTTAATCATAAGCTGGACAACTCCCCGTACCTTAACAACGTCAAGATACGAACTGTTCTATATCCCATATAGGACCAGAGGCACTGATTTAACTGAACCAGATCCAAATCATGCAACTGTCTCCAGTGCATGTCAACTAAATGGAAGGAGGCCGATCAGCGTTACTCAACATAGGAATGCTTCCAATTATGAGTAACCTGAAAGAGAAGCAAGTTCTCTTAGTCACTACTACCAACCGAATACCATACACAAGTATCTACATCTTCGATCTCTTTGAAGAATCCCAATACTTGCTACACCTGGTTCTCTACTTTATTCAAATACCTATAACTTCTCAAAATTCGGACCATGTGTTTCCACGAAACACCTGTCTAAAAACTAGAGAAGTCATAAGTAAACCGAATATAGTACGAGGACCAACCCCTCTGTCCTGATGGACCCTGGACAACATACAATACTCTGTATAAGTCCCTTGAGTTTGATAACTCATTCACTGTGTGTCGTAGGTTGAAAACTGTACTTATGGTTAAGAAGAATTACACCGCCGTTTAATGCTCCTTACCTAACCATCCACTGGTATAGGTAAATGTCATCGACATAATTTCAAAAAGTATATCTCACTCTATGAAAATAGACGTACAGATATATCGATTTGAAATTGGTGCATAACAGCGGATATTCAAAACCAAATATTTGCCGACCGGCAAACAACCCAGGTGATTTCCTCAAATATCACCGATTGCAATGAATCCCGATATAATGAGGATAGTCACCCAATTCCCAACAACTTACTCCCACTCATCATCTGTAAAACCATACAGATGTGAGAATCATACTTGGTAAATACATACCCTGGAGTAAGTATCTAATCGGGAAATCAGTTTTCTTTTAACATTACACAGTGAAACTGAAACATCGAAATGTTTCGATAGGGTATCCTGGTATTCCTAGTAATGCCTCTTCCAGTATCCAGATTCACAACTGTAACCGTGTAATTCTTTGCCACCTCTCCAAATCACTTCATTTGTCTTTAGTCTTTACCTTCTGCACACCCCTTTAGGCTAAATGGTTTTCTTCCTTCCCTACCGTTCGGCACCAGCCTATGGTTTGGAAGAAGACTATCCAATAAGCATAATGGGTGTACTGTCCCAATCCTAGGAACACTCGCAATGTGAGAGAAGGTGAAGATAAAAGACACCTGAATAACTCTTATTCCTATTTCTCCTGAACCAGAATCCATCCCCGAACAGGAACAAGTTCCTTTCGAGTTCGTATATAACCATACGATGGAGTATTCAATAAACTGTGGATCTTCGTAGTGATACGGAGTGTCCTGGAGAAATACAAAGGTGATTTTAGGATTGGCGAAGGAATACTTGGTTTGGTCGTGAATATCTGTTGCAATTTACTTTGCCCTCTTACTAATCCCTTGCTTTGTCTTAACTTAATACCTTCTGCACACCATCGTTATGCTAATTGGTTTTCTTCATTTCCTACCGGTCGGCACCAGCCTAAGGTTTGGAAGAAGACAATCCAATTTACGTAATAGGTGTACTACCCCTAAACCAAGGAGTACTCGTAACCTGAGAGAGGGTAAAAGGAAAAGACAACTGAATAATCCTATCCGTTTTCTCCAGAACCGGAAACCATCCTCGAATAAATCCTTTCGAGTTCGTATCTAACCATACGATGGTTTTGTCCAATGGAAGTGGACGTTCGTAGCAATACGGGGTGTCCTGGAGAAAAGGGTAAAAGTAGGAGTTGCAATGAGGTTTGCAACTCTGACAATCCAAAAGCCAGTGTTAAGAAGGTTCGGTCAACTTGGTCACTGAGTCATAGTCTTAGGGTCAGGTCAATGGTCGCTGCCAAAGAGAGAGAGAAAAGAAACACTCAGCGTGCACTCTAACCTAGATCAGAATGGTTACCAATTTATCTAATCTGGAATCCTCCCACTGTACCGTCAAATTCTCCTCCAAACCTGAAAGAAGAACTAGTCGGGGTCACCCGAGGAGTATACCAACTCATCAGTGGGAATCGGGATCCAACTATCATCGCATGATAACGTGACGGAATCCGCTCACGGTATCACACTCCAGAAGGTATGCGCATATCTGGCAAGTTTCAGTTCTTTTGAAACTCCCGATGTGATTTTTGCCCCTTGCTCTTATGACCTTGACTTTGGCCAACATATCATAAGTCAGATGTCAAGTTCTACCCGTCATTCTCCAGGTTAATTTGAATCCACCCGTACATACCCTTGACTTTGGCCAAAATGGCAGTACGACTGTCCCAAACCAACGCATCTATCTATGCAGCATATGAATACCCCAATAGCTACCAATCACTGTGCCTTGACTTTGGCCAACATACACAGCTTGAATACTATTGACCACCCATATGAAACGACGGAGGGCTACGAATGGTTTTTGGCGAAAACCTTTAACGTAAAGAACTTGATATCGTCGAAGGAACGGATAGCTTTTTAAAAAATATAGTGACGAAAACAGTTGCTAAAGAGGTCACTCCCGGTGAAAGGATCTCGGCTCTTTCCTCGTAGAATGGGGTGCAGGATATTCCAACTGAATACCTCGGTGCAAAGCAAAAGTAATCGGCTATAGTGAAGTTAATGCCCTGACGCAAACTTTTTGTCCAAGGGGTCACTCCCGGTGAAGGGATCTCGGCCCTTGCCTCGTCGACTGAGGAGCAGGATATTCCAACTGAATATCTCGATGCAAAACAAAAGTGAACGTCCTTGCAATAACAGCTTTTTGAAAAGTGTTCCAACAACATCAGATTAGGTTTGTTTTGAACTTGCATTGATCCGAATCAACGCAGTCCCATCAATTGATCACACCAAAAAGAACGAAAATATACTGATGTACGTATATGCCATCCGCATTCGCCACTGGGTCCCGTCATTACCCGTTAGGTTAGCTAACTAACGACAGAGCGGGGACTGGACTAGCGCGGATGTAAAACATATACAACATCTACTAATATATATACCAATATATTATATTTCGCTCAAGGCGTGAAAAGAAATGCAACATCACAGAAATGTACAGCATCACAGAAACAATACAGATATCTGGGATCCCCGGGTTTTACAGAGCCACTACTGAAACCCGACGTTCCCCTGGTCGTGTGGATAGCCTGTGCAATGAAAACCTAGACCCCTACGGGCGCGGCAAGTCACCCGCCAAAACCTGAAGCGAGGCAGCCCCCTTCAGCACCGTGAATGGACCACCCAGCACTTCACGGAATCCGGCAACTTGGGCACCCCTCTTGGGTCAGCCTGTACCCCCTACGAGTGCGGCGAATAGCCCGCCAATTCCAGAGTGAAGCCCCTTCCGTCTCAATGCCATGAGATGCGGGCTTGTTGCCTCCTAGAACCCGGCTATCCGTGCACCCCTCCTGGGGTAATCCTAGTACAGAAAGTAAAATATACATACAACGGGTACATCGACCGCAACCTGGTCGTGCCCTAAAATAATAATACAATCAGGCAGTGACGGCAGTCCACATGTCGGACGCTCGCCCCGCAATATCAAATGTACATAATACAATCACAACTGTACTAGCATTGCATCCAGGCTATCCCCCACGACCGATCCGCAACATCACAGCAAAAACAGAACATCAACGTGAAAGTCACGTTCGCAAATCCGTCTAACCGGGCTATAGCAGTTAGACCGGATTTACCGATCGAGTGACATTCACGGTCGCAGATATAATGTAAATACTGTGAAATAATGTGTTTAAAATATCCGATCGATCAAACTTTTACAAGTGGGCCCCCAATCAATACTGTAGCACACACAGAATACCTGGGCCCAATTTTATTATTCCAAAACCCAAATTTTAAGCCCATAAAGCTACTGAAGAAATTCCACACAGCAAGGACACTGTTCAGCGGCGGAACCGCGGCCCAACTGGGGTTTTGGCCGCGGTTCCGCGCTCTGTTGGACGACTGAATGTGTCGAATTTCTACAGTATTCTTATAGCAGGCAGTGCATCACTATTTTACAACCTGAAAAATTTTTCGAGACCAAAAATTTTCAACAGAAACTGATGCGAACTAAAATGCAGTTTTGGAACATTCGATCGATCGAAACAGAAAAACACATTACACCAAGCTAGACTATGTTAATGGCGAGGCTCTGATACTACTGTAAGTGCACGGCGGCGCCCCGGCCGTCAATCCGACGCCGGAATGCGGAAGCGGTGATAAACTTTAATTTTGCGGACTTAGCAAACCGGCACCACCGCGCACTAAACATCCGGATCGTAACCATTAACAAGTCTAAGCTACAAACAAGATAGGGAAGAGAAGTATACCGACAGATCCGAGTCCTCCGGTCTTCTCGTCATCGTCCCGATCTCTTGCGGAATGTTCCGTCTCCTCCTCGTCGCCGGAAGTGCACCACATCGCCTACTTCTTTTATGGGCTCCCACCTCAATGCCGAGGCAACTCGGGCATGAAGCCGGCTACTCGACGTGCCCAAGATTTGCTGTAGAATGTATAATAGAACTTGTGTCTCATTTGGGGTTCATGGAGGTGCCATTTTGGTGGAGGGATGATACAAGAATTATGTGGAGGAACTTGGGGATTTTTCTAGCAACTATAGAGCAAAAATCCCCACTACAAAAATGGACAACCCCCTCCATGCTTGGCCGGCCATGACAAGAGGAGGAGAGTGAGAATAAGAGGGGTGTGAGAGAGTGGAGTGTATGTATCAAAAGATAATCAATCTCATAATGCAAGAGAGAGAGGGAAAAAGACTATCATGCATAAGCATGATAACAAGCTAAAACCAACACTCCACCTCAACCATCAACCTCATCATTAACAACCATGATGAGATCCAAAGTCAAGCTATCATGAAAAAGGAAAGTCAAATGATGGGACAAGTATCATGACATGATAATATGCAAAGACCCCCTCCACAAATGCTTATTTGCAACAATGCAAATAAGCCCTTCTCCACCAAACTTCGGCCAATGAACGGAACAATGGAAATCGGCCGAAACGGAAAGCAAACTGGCAACTCCAGAAAACTGGTCCCGTAATAAATTACAGGAAAACCCCGATACTGTGCATACACACCCGCATCTGTATTTCGACCGAAATACAAATGCCATGAGACAAAATCTACACTGTACTATACTAGAATCCGGCTTATACCAAAATCGGCTAGTAATATCTGTTCGATCCTGATCCGTGCAATACCGCACGTATCTGATCGAACCCTGCCATATACCCATACGGCCTATAGTACAAACTGTCCGATCCTGATCCGTGCAATACCGCACGTATCTGATCGGACCTTGCCATATCTCCATACGGCCTCTACAACCTTTCGCCCGAAAGCTGAGTAACTGAATGTGGGGGACTCTAAAAACTCGTCAACACCTTGGTTGTGGATTTAACCACTAGCACGTCAGAGGTATAAGACAATACGTAACGGGCTACCAGGTACTGACTAAAAGGGATGTCTGTGTGTGAACTCAGCCTGACAACCCTACTGAGCCTGTCAGTGACAATATCCGTACAGTCCGGTCCGTTCGTCTATGAGCATCGCATGGCGGGCCTATGGGGTTGGTAATGTCAGACCCCCAAAAGCGGTACAAGTCGTGTCGGAGTGTAGCCCAGAACACCCTGAGATACTACTGGAATACCTACCAGTAAATCTCCTTGCCTCGGCCGAGGGCTTCGTGTAATGGCTCTCCTAGACACAGCACGACCTCACCCCCAATACCGGGAGAGACGAACCCCTGAAGATACGCTCACTGCCTCCATGTGGCTCGGGACTGTACCCAACTAAAACCTGTTTGCACGACTCCTTTTAGCCGTGGTAGGGTAGTAATCAAAGTACAGTGGGAACTCACACAAGACAAATGACGATCCCCAGGTCGATGAACTAACCTGCACACATGTCACCAGGGAACTGCCATCTGACGTCTGGTATATGACCAACTGGCAAGTTCCCGGCGAGTCCTGTCCGGTGTACTCATAACCCAATGAGCACCTGTATACATCTTAGGTGATCCTACTGACACCAGTGGCTTGTGAGACCGGCCACCGCCCCTCGTCGGGGTCTCGACTGTATACACTAGTCTACTATGGAGTATCGATGCCCTGTCTCGAAACTCACACGACTAGGGACCATTTCAGGATATGCTTATAGACCCCAGCTCCCACTTATATGATCGCCCTCATACTGCTGGTGGTCAAGCAAGAATCCTAGGGGCTCTATCAACGTGTAATAGCGACTTGTCAGGTCACCTGAAACAGTACACGATGATAAAGGTAAACCAGATAGCATACTATCATCACGAGTAAGACTGTCCTACCGGGATAGGTCCTCCCTCAATCACCGCAATCACGTACCTGTGATCCAATAATTGACTCTGAGGGCATTATCTCCAACATATACTCCATGACACTGTCCCTGTTAGAAAAAAATTTCTAACGGGGCGCTGCCCCGCACACCGCGAGGGGACGGCTAGCCCCCTTGACCCCCAGCCCGTTATCCGGGTAGCGGGACCCCCGTAAAAACTCTGTGGGGCCCCCGATATATCCAAAACACAATACTGCACATTGAGTTCGCATGATCAGTTTGACCCGTTAATTGGAGGTTCCTTCGCCCCAAAGGAGAGGGGTAATTAACGGCAGTTTAGTCCGCGGCTGCCGAAGATTCGGATCGCCACAATCAATAAACCCCTGCCTACCCTAGGCAGGGGGAATCTGTAGTACGCCTGACCAACGCGTGCGTATTCCTATCTCAATGGGGTGACGAAAAACACCCTACACGCACACCTAGTAGGCAAGGGTTCGGCATCGTCGACGAGATATGTTATGAGTGACCATGACAGTTGGCCAGAGATTTTTAGAGGATGTGCCAGAGAGGGACTATTCCCGCCATCTTTGATTTCGGTATTTTGGGCGATTTATTTGCTTGATTGAGATTTTGTGCACCATAGTTGTACTTGACTTCGATTTGATGTCATTCGAGATGTTGATTTGATTTCATACCTATGGTATGCATGTGATTTGACTTATGCTTTCGGCATAGTTTTCATGCAATTTTAGTTTTTTGATTCGATTCTATGCACGCTGATGCACAAGGTTGTGAGATTATATACCACGGTATACCTGATTTGGATTTGGATTGAGATGTATTGTATACCGTCGATTTCGATAGTGATATTCGATATTTGTTTTCGTGCACCTTGTGCACTTATATTGGATTTTTGCGCATACTTGACGCGTTTGATGCGATTTTGGTGCACGCCAGATGCACTAAATCGAGATTCATCGTGCATTTCAGAAGCACTTGATATTGTTGTCAGCCACACACCGTTGCCCTTAACAGGTGTTTTCTTGCACACCCATTGCACTTAGATTTTGTTTCTGTGCACATGTGTAGCACATTCATGGATTTCGATTTCCGTGCGCACCAGACGCACGTCGCATTGTTACATGTACTATTGAGCTCGATTTCTCTTGAGCGGTACGTTCTTATGATATTTATTATTTGGTTTAGTAGCTGAGCAGGACTAGTCTGAGGATAGTACCTGAATATATTTTTTCATGCATTGATAATTATCGAAGGGATTTCCAAAAAGGAGCTATTGTCTCAGTATTTACCTACGTGTCTGAGATGAAACGAGACATTTAATAAAAGAAACCCTTCTAAATTATTTTTAAACGGCGGGACGTGTATGTTAAACAAAGGATATATATACATATAGTTATTTTCTTACAATAGACGTCCTCCACTGTGCAGTGATACGCGCATTTCACGACGATTGGAAAAAGAGTTCGGGATGCATTCCTTTCAGATGTTTTAATGATGTTTACATGCATAGCAGATGTATATCATGTTGGTTTTCATTTTGGGCATTGACATTAGTATCTTTGCTATAATTCCGATGATTGCGGGATGCTTGACGGAGTTTTGATTATGGTTTATATACTCATTTTTTATGCGCATGCATTACGCTATGATGTGATTCATGTATTTATGATTTCGGAGCCCCGACGACTTAATCTTTTTACTGAAATGTTTTAGAAATTGGGGGAGTTTAAATTTAAATTCGGGGACTGAATTTCTTTAAGGGGGAAGACTGTAACATTTCAGAAAAATAAAATATTATTTTGGAAAATTTTTATAATTAAATAATAAATATTATGAATATTTTATTATGCGGTATAATTAAATACCGATAAATTGGGAAATATTTGGAAAATTTTAGGAATTTCTAAAATGAGAGTGTTCTATATTATTTAAGCAGATTATGAACTCCTTATAAATAATTATATTCATTTTAATGCTAATCGCGATTAAATATCGCTAATCTTGCATTAATCTGGTTTTGTGCACATGACATGCACCATGTTACATTTACAAATACTTGTTACATTTTCTACCATGGTTTCATTTGGGTTTCCTATTTCAAAATTTAAAAGAAAACAAAACAAAACAAAAAAAAACAAAAGAAAAAGTAAAATATTAAAGAATTAGGTATGGGCATGAGAGAGAGAGGGTGAGGGGTCAAACCTTGGGCATGGCTCTTGTTATTCATTACCTCTTCACCTTTTCTTCCTTCTCCTTCTCCTCTCATGGCAGCTCCATCTCCCCCCTCCTCTAAAAACTAACACAACACACTCAAAAACTCATCAAAACATCATCTCCACTTCTTTAAAAACATGCACAATCTCAATACAAACACTTTGGACCAAGAAAAATCGGATTTTGAAGAATTGGGGCGACTCAAGAAAATTCTTGAGTTGCCAAATGAGGTAATTTCTGCACCATTAGAATAGTATTTCAATTCCTTAAGAATCCATACAAGTTTAGAATCGATATTGTGTAGTTTAGCAAACTTTGAAAATTCCAAGTTAGGGATTAGGGTTTGAATTGATTCCAAAGGTGCAATTGAGGTGTAATTAGGGACTACAACTCCTGTTGTGATGGTAAATTGAACTAAAATAGAGACTTAAACCCCAAAACCCAAACTTCGAAACCCCGATATTGAGAATTTGTGAGAATTATGATGTGTTTTGGTGATCTGAAAAATATTTAGCGAAGACTGAGAGTTGTGCAGGAACCTACAACCTATACCCAAAACCTGAGACCCCCACTCCAAGTTCTGGCCGCAAATTTACTCATTTTGGCTGCAAATTGAGGCCTGGGTAGAGAGGAAATGATCCGTGTTTGGTCCAGGGCTTTATCTTCCGTAAATTAGACCCTTCTAATGTGCAAAATAGGCTGGTTTGACTTATGGTAAAATCTGGGACCATTTTCTTGAGGTTCTGCATTGTTTTGCGACTTTGTTTTAATTTGGGATTTGGTATTTGATTTTTTGTTCTGTCGTCTGATGTTTGTACGTCAGCGACGGGGGTTGTTTGGTGGTTTTGTAGGCGTAGGCTATAGGTTCTAACCTATAAGCGATTCGCATGCCGTTTTGGTTTTCATGTTCGATTCTTTTTACTATATAATTCATTGGAAATTGCAGGTACCCCCACGTGGATTTCGAGACGAGGAGGATGAGCGTGGCGTCATCGATTTTGGCAAGCGAAGATCAAAGAGACTAGATTTATATCTACGGGGGAAGTCGGGTGGATGACATATAGCACCCCCGCAGTTCGTAGTGTAGTGTGTGGTATATATTATATGGATATATTTATATGTTTATTGTGAGATTATAATTATTTAGATAGACTTTGGGAGTCATGGATAACTTTTGTGTAATTGGATGATAGTGTCGTTAGTTAGTTTAGTCGCGAACCCTAGAATGAGGTTTACACCCACACGCACACACATGCTTACTTTGTTTTATTTATCCGTATATGGGGATATGTATATATATATATATATATATATATACACACACATAGGTATAGGACTATGTATATATATACGTATACCTATACATGGATGATGAGGATTGTACAAGGTACTTGGAGATGAGTCGATGTGATTGGGCATGATTCCATAAGATCGGTGATGAGACATGGTTCGTATTATGAGATACGACATAATGCTATAGTGGGTCCTTGGGCGTTGTGTTTTCATACACACGCATACATATATATAGATGATATCGGTATGTACTAGACTTAGATCAGTACGCCTAATACAGGATATGATGATAAGGATACCAGATAAATGACGAGATAAATGTGATATTCGACTCGTACCTAGATTGGGATGCCGTACGATGGATTTTCCGTACGATCTATATATTGATGATAGATCCGCACTCTTGACTCGAGGATGTCATGGTATATATTGTATCGTATGTGATACTATTGAGGCGGGATCACCGACTATTAAATTTATATGTATCGACTCAGACTTAGGTGGTTTTACTTACCCTTTCGATTAGCCTGTTAGTTTAGCATGTAGTTACTTGTAGATGTTAGACTAGACTCGAGTCATACCTATTTCAAAACTAATGAATAATGAGTATTTTAAAGACAGTACAAGGGATTCTACGGATATTTCAATGGACATACCTTTTCTTAAAAACACCGTAGCCCCTATTTACCAAAAACACCACGATTCGTGTTATTTCAAATGTCAAAACTGCGTGACTGACATATATTGATGTAGATTCTTTATTGTTGTGTGTATTATTCATTTTTCGCATATTCTAGCTATTCACATCGCATTTCTTGTTTAAATGTGTTTACTGTTATATTAAACCCATGTTATCAGGACACCAGCACCATTACCGTTGATGCGTATGTCTATGAACACTTACTTGCCGGCTCACATACATCATCAACGGTAACTGCCATGTCACTACACAGTAAGATTGCTGCATCATGTTATGACTCCTTGCACAATTTACCTTCTATATTTACATATGCTCCTTTATACGATTCTGCATTTGACTTGGAGAAATTGGGAACTGCAGGATACATTTTAAAACTGGATTCATTTAAAAGAGCGGTTTACTCTTGGTATGTGCATATACTATTACATGTTGCATGATTTACGGATATGCTTACATTCTGTAATATGTCGCATACATCATGCTTTACGATTTTACGCATTGAGATATGTTGTTTTCTTGAGATTATTGTATTTGAGAACCGTGGTTATTTCAAAGGAAAGTAAGTATTGTTTTAAAAAAAACCTGGTTTCTCTTGATATGATATTTCAGTGCGTCCACCATGCGTTTTCTCGGTTCTAAGATTGGTATGTGACACCCGATTTTAGGAGGAGGAGGAACCGTCTGCGGGTGTATGGTGGACCCGGTATGGTACCCCGGGGCGATAGAGAGATTTCGTGGGGATGACGATGAGCCTGCAGAGGGACCACTACCTACCGGTGATAGTATTTGGACCTGGTGGTTATCCGGAGGATACCGACCAGAGTCATGAGATAGATATAGGCCGATCCGTACTGCTGGAGCCCGCGGGCCGATCCCGCAGATGATACGGAGCCTGAGATATATGAAGATTTACGTGTTGATGCTGGACACTCAGGTTCTATGATTTTGATGTGTCGCGAGGGATACACGTTGATTTATATCCTCATATCTTCATGCATATGCTTTTATGACATTTACATACATGATGTTGTTGTGACATTGGTTGACACATGGACGAGATCCAAATGCATATAGGCATTGATAACATTGTTGGATGAGATCCACATACTTATAGACTTGAGTATATAGTTGTCACTGATTTCATGTTGATTACATTGATCATACCTCATATTTATGATATGTTGCTATCTGAGGCACTGACACGAGCACTTAGTATTACACTTATGTATAAATGTTTACCCTTGCCACCTTATCATGCTTCAGACTTTATCATATTGAGGATATATATTACTGATTGTATTGACCTAGGATAGAGTCATACTTACGATTTCTGCTCTGTGATGTTTTCTCCTCACGAGTTGGTAACTCACTCCCTTTGTGCTACAGTTTCTTATAGGTTTTGCCGTACAGGTTTCATTTCGACTTTCTGGCACACTGCTCCCACTCTGGGTGATTGCTTTGGTAGGTGGGTTCACTCACATCGTGACCACCATTGTACATTTATATTCAGTTGTATCTAGTAAACTCCATCAACCAGACTTGTATTTATTTCAGACTTAGAAAACCAGCTGTTTATTCTTTCGACCTTAGAGTCGCGTGTTGTATTATTATTATAGTTTTCTTGCTATTTTGAGTTTCCTTTTGAGTTTTGATCCTCGCTCTTGGCGTTGTATATTATATTACATGCATGGTTGTGACCGTCAATTGACGAAGAGCTTGTAAGTCCACGGTAGTGCCCCGGCCGTCTAACAGACGCCAAATGCGGAATAAAAACTTTTACAACTTGCGCTATCGCGTACTATAACCCGGATCTGCCATTAAAGCTAAACTAACAAACTACAAAGTGGGTAGAAATGTTATACCGAACGATCCGAGTCCTTCGGTCTTCAACCATCATCCCACGCTTCGTTGCGGCTGCTCCGATCTCCTCGATCTCCATTCTTCTTGTCCAGGTGGCACCACGTCGACGGATCTTTAAACGGGCTCCCGCCACTGAACCGAGGCAACTCGATCATCAAGTTTGCTAAAAGAGATGACCAAGATTGATGTAGAGAATGAATAGAACACTTTGTCTTGTTACGTCAAATGCCAAGGACGAACGGTTAATGAAGTTGCTATTTGAAACTGTGATGGAATGAAAAGAGCTATGAAATTTCCATACACATAAACTATAAACTTTTCTCAAATGAAATCAATCATCATCCGGCCAAATATAAGGAGCAAGGGAGGTGAGTGTAGGAGCTAGGAGGTGACCACAAGAATAAATGAGAAGAATGATTCACCTTAACACCTTGCAACTTACATTAATTGCAAATGAAGAGTCATTAACCTAGTCATCACAAACATTTAATGAACATTAAATGCAACAATGAGTCACTAATCTTAGTCATCATCTAGAAACTTCTAGAAGCACGACTCACCCTCATGACTCACCCAAGTGACAAAAAGATAAATCTGTATTTAACCGAATGTTAAATACGGCCGATAGAAAACAGGAAACTGGCAACTTCCAAAAGCAATCCTGAAACGAATTTCAGGATAACCCCGTAACAGTATAAACATACCCGCATTTGTATTACGACCGAAAACAAATGCAACTGAGATAAAGATATTATATCTACACAGTATAATACTTGTATCCGGCTTAAACCAAAGCCTACCGGTATTATCTTCCCGAAATATGACACGTGCGAAAACGCACGTGCATTTTCCGAACCCTGCCATAAAACCATACGGCCTCTACAGTGTTTCGTCCGAACTTGTGAAACGGTCTGTGGGGACTCTAATGACTCATCAACACACTGGCACTGGGTATAACCACTAGCACGTCAGAGGTACAAGCTATACGTAACGGTTGCCTATGTATTGATTGGAAGGGAAGCTGACGTGCGAACTCATCCATAAACCCTACTGAGCCTGACATTGACAATATCCGTACAGTCCGGTCCGTTCGTCTAAAGAGTATCGCATATCAAGTTTAGGGGGGTGGATAGTGTCAGACCCCTAATAACGCGATAAATCGTGTCGGCATGAAGCCCATCACCATCTGAGAAACTACTGATCCAAATCAGTAATTCTCCACTACCTCGGCCGAGGATTTCTAGTGATGGCCACCCGTGCACTGTGCGACATCAACCCCAAATACCGGGAGAGACGAATCCCCGACGATCCGCTCACTGCCTCCATGTGGCTCGGGACTGTACCCAAAAAATACTTGTTTGCACGACTCCTTTGAGTTGTGGTAGGGTAGAAATCAAAGCACAGTGGGAACTCACACGAGACAAATGACGATCTCAGGTCGACAAACTAACCTGTACACATGTTACAGGGAACTGCTATCTGACGATATGTATAATACCAACTAGCATGTTCCCGGCGAGTCCTGTCCGGTGTACTCATAACCCAATGAGCACCTGTATACATCTTAGGTGAACCAACTGACACCAATGGGTTGTGAGACCGGCCATTGCCCCTCGTCGGGGTCTCGACTGTATACACTAGTCTACTCTGGAGTATCGATGCCCTGTCTTGAAACTCCCATGATTAGGGATATTTTAAGGATGTTCTTATAGACCCCAGCTCCCACGTATATGATCACCATCATACTGCTGGCTGTCAAGCAGAATCCTATGGGCTCTATCATCATGGAATAGTGAACTAAAGCATGTATACGATGATAAAGACAAACCAGATAGCATACTATCATCTCGAGCGAGACTGTCATATTGGTATAGGTCCTGCCTCAATCATTGCAATCACTTACCTGTGATCCAATAATTGACTTTGAGGGCACTATCTCTAACAGAGCTAGCTCCCACTTGGGGATGCATTTATTCATATTATGCATGTTGTACCCTTTTGGGGCCAGTATTTACAAAGGAAACTCTGCTGAAATTTTTAGAAAAGACTTGAGATTTTAAGATGCATATTCGGCTTATGTTATTAAAACCACTTGCTTTAAAAATAAGTTTTCTTCACTTCTTATTTAAAAGGGTTTAGATTTCTGGGATTTTTTGGCTTACTTGAATGTGATGGGGTCCTATAGACTTCATAGGATTCAAGTGCCAGTCACGTGCCATTTCGGGTTGTGACAGGGCCTATCCCAAGCAAGTGGCCGCCCCCTCCTTCTCTCAATCATACACACACAAAAAAAAATATCTCCTCATTTTACCAATAAACAAATGCATGCCATACCTCTCTACATGCTCAAGCCCATGCTCATGCCAACTCTCCCCTCCACCTCATTTCAAAAATGATTTTCTAAAAATAAAATCTAATAATGAGGTGGCCATCTTCTAGAAGCTATTCCGTATAAATACGGAATACAACGTGGTATACGTATCGAAATACAGATACGCATATTTGTACAAAAATACGAATAGCCAAGAGAGAAAATGAATAGTGAACAATAATACTAGAATACATATATATAAATACATATATATAAATTATTAAATCAAAACTTGATATAATAATCTGGCTTAATCATAAGCCGCTAGTTTTATCAACCGTTCGATTAAAGTCTGTGCAGCCTGTACACATTGTTGGTTATATGTATGCCCTATAGGCCATTACTGTACATACGATGTATATTGTAGTGGATGCTTGGACATATATAGGGAGGACTTTCTTGCTCGACATGATAGTATGCTATGTGGTTGCTATTTATCTTAACATGTATTCTGATTGTCTTTATGTTAAATGTTGATAAATCCCTTAGGATGAGTACTTGACTACCAGGACTATGATACGGATCATACTAGTGGGGACAGTGTAGTCGTCAAGTACATCCTTCAAATGTACCTAGTCATGGGAGTACCGAGACAAGGCATCGATACTCCAGAGTAGACTAGCGTATGTGCTTCTTGACCCATATGATGAGCGATGGATTATCCCATATCCATTGGTGTTTGACATCAGAGAAGGTATACGGGTGCTCAAAGGAGATTGGGCATACTGGACGGACTCGCCGAGAACTCCCAGATTGTATTATACCTCACGTCAGATTGCCGTTCTCTGGTGACACTGGTACAGGTTATTCTGTAGACCCGAGATCGTCATAGAGTCTTGTGTGATTCCCACTGTGCTTTGATTTCCATCATACCACGTCCAAGAAGGCGTGCAAAAAGGTGGCTTTTGGGTACAGTCCTGAATCACATGGAGGCAATGAGCGATAGGAGGGGATTCGTCTCTCCCGGTATAAGGAGTTGATGTTGCGCTCTGTTCGATTGGCTATAACTGGAAATCCCTGGCCAGGGTTGCTGAGATTTACTGGTAAGTGTCATCAGTAGTTTCTCGAACTTTTATGGACCTCATATCGACACGACTTATCAAGCAACTGGGTCTAACGTTTACCACACCTAGGCGAGATATGCGACATATAAGACGAAGAGACCGGACTGTACGGGAGTGTTACTGATTGGATTCGCAGGAGAATGTACATGTTGCTTGTTGATCTTCTGATCTCTCAATACCTGGGTAGCTGTTACGTTTAGCTGACCGCTTGCAGCTTGTGGGTGTTTGATATGATCATCATCTACTGCCGGCGTATTGACGATTGTTTAGAGTCCTACACAGAGGTCTCTTGACTCAGGCAAAACAGAGTAGGAGCATATATATGATATGTGCGGGACCGAGAAAAATACGTATATGTGATACCGTATTAGATTCTCGCGATATGAGATATCGGCCGGATATATGTGATATAGCCGGGTCATCGGATCAAGTGTTGATTCGATGAACTGATACAGATTATATTAGTCGGTTATTTTGAAATAGCCGGATTATCGGATCAAGTGTTGATTTGATAATTTAATGTTTAATAATATATTTGATATATTAAATTACATTAACTAATATAAGCTCACTTATTGATTCATTTTCTCTCTCGGGTAATACATTGATATATATACGATATATGTTAATTGTATTATTTTCTTTTGTTACAAAAATATATTATATATGTGTTATATAATATTGTAACAAGTTATGATTACTAATGCAACATGGTTAGTGGAGATTAATCATGGTTAGGTTTTGATTTGGGTTAAACTTTTCTAGAAGCTTCTAGAATCTTTTACTTTGTTTCTTGCAATGATATTATGGTTGATATTTTGTGAGATATTTCCTAACCCAACCCACACCCTTTAACCCTAGTTAACTCTCTACATTGGTTAGCTTTTTCTTTGGTCAACCATGGTTTCATTTGTAGTTATCATAACAATTCATTATTCATCACAAAAGGATTATTCATTCATCTTCTTCTTCTTCCTCCTTGCAAAGCTTTCTAGCTTTGGATTTTGTGATGGATTAGTGTGAGATTATGAAAACAAATGAGAGCTAAAATCCTACTTCATCAACCTAATCTATCCGGGCCATTTAGATTAGGATGTTCACTTCCTTAGTGAGTGAGAGCTTGTGTTAAAGAAACTTCAAGGTAGATCATCTTTGTTATCGAAGATCGGAAGCAAGCTTGCATCTTTCTCTTTGTGGAGCCTTTCTAGAGTCCGGGTACTGGATGATCGCAGCGAAGGGACCTCAACACGGAGATTTAGAAGTGAAGGACCGTACTACAAAGGTTGTAATCACAAACTCTTAGATGTTAAAGTGTTAAACATGCTTTGTTTCGCCTAATCTCTAATTTAAAGATCTTGGTTAGGGTTGTTCGGCACGTCTAAATTTTAAATCGGGCATGGTTGATACCTTGTAGACCCTTGTGAGAGTGCCAAGTAACCCCGCAGTGGTATCAGAGCCATGCTAGAGCCTTAGGCGAAGTCTAGGCGAAGTTTAAAGTCCGATCGAACTCCGGATACCTGTAAATCCCTACTTTCTGGAAAAAATTTCAAAATGTTGATTTTTTCGTATTAAAAATACTCAGAAAATTATGCAGGGAAATATAAGGATTACTGTTCAAAACGAGACTCTAACACCATTAAAGCGCCGCGGAACCGCGGCCGTACCATGGCTTGTGCGGCGGTTCCGCGGCTAAACTGTAGCATTAGGTTATGTTTTTGGCACAGTAAAATCCGTATGTTTTTCTATATGTTTCCGGGAATTTTTAATTATACTCAAGTGTTGAGTTTTCTGGGATGTATTGGGGACTCGTTGATTCGATCGGATAATTTAACTTCGTTTATGTTTTTCCGGATAATTTTAGAACGTGTTAAAAAGTTCGAACGGATATCAATAACTCACTTTTTCCCCTGCCGGAAAAATTTCCAAGTGTTGGATTTTTCCGTAGTTTAAGAACGTTCTAAGTCGTGCAAGTAATGCGGTGGACCCTCTAGAAGAACACAAATCTTAACTCGATTATGTGACCGTCTGAATCGCCTCTAAACCTTAGGGTTTGGGGCAGTACGGCATTGCCACATATGAGGCGTTGGTTTGACCCTTCAACGGCTGGACCATTGCTACTCTGGCATGTGATGGATGCTTTTAAAACTCCGCTCAAGTGTTGAGTTATTGGGAAATCTTGGGTGTTTGTTTATTCAATCGGAAAGTTTAACATTGTCTATTTATCTGGAATGTGATACAATATTTTGAATCCACAATTAGTTATGAGATAAATAATTTGAATGTTGTAAATTTAGCAGTTTAGTCTCATTTGATCGCTTGCCACGGGATTTTGATGTGATCAAAAGTCCGTCGCAATCACGTAGCGTATGCGGATACTCGCCGGGAAACTTAATAGACAGCCACACCCCATTGCCTCGACCAAGTGACTGTAGGAGAACCCCGTCGCCAAAAGCATCCGTTCGGGTGCTTGCGGCAGCAGTGTTCCGCCTTAGTGCACTTCATCGACGGCATCCGGGGGTGCGGCCGTCTACAAAATTTTGCGACGAGCATTCCATCAGGATAGAAGGAATCTTGTTGAATTGCCCGACTAGAGATTGAAAAGTGTTTTCGAGATCAAGACTAAAGTGTGGGGTTTATAATTATTAGGCATGCGATGTCTAAGGAAATCATTTGGTTAGGCATGCGATGTCTAAAGAGGTTGTGGATTCCAACTGTTGTAGTTTTACACTTTCTTTTCTGTGACCGTAAGCGTAGTATGTGGTGTATCGCAGGCTTCATTTCTATACATCAACGACAATCGGGATAAGTATACTTTCTTACGTTGATGATATATGATATTATATGTTGCTGTGATATGTTATATTGGATCTTCGTGTTTGAATAGACGGGGGTTTTATGTGAGATGAGAGTTTTTCATTTTCATTCATGTAAAATTCAATTGTATGTAATATTCTTTTATTGGGGCACTTCCGGGCTGAGGATGATGTCACCATTGTATATTATTTACTTTTCTTCATTAGGTAGACCCAAGGCGGGGAGCACAAGTAACCAGGTTCTAGGGTACAGTGGGAGACCATCTCGAGGAGTCGAGACCGGGTCTCCTAACCCTAGAATTGATAGTGTTGCTTGCCGCTCTTGTAGGGGTCTAGGGATGTGCGTTTGGCTATTCATCGCGACCGTGGAATCTGTGTTTTATACAAGCTCGTATTAAAAATACAGACCTCCTTGTATATCCAATATTTCATGTATGTTCTTCCGCTGCTATGTTCTGTGCTAGGATCATATTACTGTCTGAGACGAATGTTTATATTATATATATGAGATATATGTTATATTGCAGATTTCGTTTCAAATGTGATGCTTGTGAAGCATAATAAAATGGGACTTCATTAATGAGATTAATGAAATAAAAGAAACCTAAAGATGTTGTAGAAACTTGTTTAAAAACTGGTAGCTCTAGTTCTTGCTTTGCATAGCGGTGTTCCTTGTAGAACATCCAGCACCTTATTCGATAAGGAAAGAGCCGAGATCCCTTCACCGGAAGTGACCTCTTTAGCGAAAGTAGCAGATACTACAAACTCGGTTTATCTTTTGATTGTTTTTATAGTTCTTTCTTTGCACCGTGGTATTTGTGAAATATCCTGCATCTTATTTGATAAGGAAAGAGCCGAGATCCCTTCACCGGGAGTGACCACTTTAGCAAAACTAGAAAAGGCCAAAAAAACATTCCATTAAAAATAACTCGATTCTACAACGATATCAAGTTCATTACGCAATGGGTTTTCTTAAAAACCTGTCGTAGCCCTCCGTCATTTCAGATACGTATTACTTAGTATTCGTGCTACGTTTGTTGGCCTGCGTCAAGGCGTAGTGTGCGGTAGCTAACTAGTGCTTATCTGGAGCATACGATGCGATTGGATTAGGGTAGTCATGCGACTTTGTTGGCCTGCGTCAAGGGTCGTGCGGGTGGGTTTAATTCAATCAGGAAATATACGGGTTGAACTTGACTAGCGGACTATGGTTTGTTGGCCAGCGTCAAGGTCATAGGATGCTAGGGGTAAAAAATATTATTGGGAATTTCAAGTGTTGAAATTTGTTAGCCTGCGTCAAGGTCATAGGACGCTAGGGGTAAAAAATATTATTGGGAATTTCAAGTGTTGAAATTTGCAATGAGATTGCATACCTTCTATGAGATAGTTGGATCCCGATACCCGCTGCGAGTAAGAGTTACTCTTGGAAGAGTTTTACACATTACAATTAGCTGATCAAGTAGGTGTCTAGAAAGGTGTTAACGGGGTTACGCCCCTGGGAAAACGATGTTTATTTTAATTAGGTCCGTGCGAAAGCACGGGGAACCTCCCTCAAAGTACCGGCACTGGCTTGGCTGAAAGATTGGCGAACTTGTAGGGTGTAATTAATCCCGGCCAGTCTTTCCTTTTAGGGTTTGAAGGAAGATTTGACTAAAACAGTGGGAGACATCCTGATTAGATAAATTGATAACCAATCTAATCTTGTAAAAGCGCACGCTGAGTGTTTTCTTCTATCTCTCTCCCGGTAGCGACCATGTCACGCCTTCATCAAGATAATAATACGGATGTATTGACCGAACCCGCTTGTTATACTGCGCTAGGGAACGTTGGTCCTACTCCAACTTATAATGGTTATAACACAGAGCAAGAAATAGGGGATTACCAGAATTCCCGTGCCGCCCAAACGAAGAAAGTGCATGCTGATGCACCTTCTTCGGGTGTGTTCATTACCGAGAACTATTTCTCAGTATCCTTTATGTCCTGGGTATGAGATACCAGATCAGGATCCCGCAAATGTAATTTGTTACATGGGCTACAGATAGGTAGAGAACTGAGAACGGGTGATAAGTTTCAAGAGTTGGAAATGATGCAAGTGTTGCAGCCAAGTCTGTTGGCAGTTATTGTTAGTGTGTATGCCCTAGAGGCCATTACTGTATCATACTAGTTTGTATATTACTTAATGGAAGCTTAGGATATTCACAGTTGTATAGACAATCTTGCTCAAAATGGTAGTATGCTACTTGGTTTGTTTCTACTTTAATGTGTGCATCTATTTCTTTTAGCATATCGCCTATACACATTAGTAGAGCCCTTAAGATCTTTGCTAGATTACCAGCATTGTGATGGCAGTCACACTACTGGGGGATGGGTAATCTACAAGCACATCCTTATACAGGTCCCTAGTCATAGGATTATTGAGACGGGGCATCGATACTCCGGAGTAGATTAGCGTATGCGCTTCTCATCCCAGCAGGGGAGATGGTCTGTCCCACAGCCATTAGTACATCGTACTTGAGATAGTATGCGGGTGCTCGTAAGGTTACGAGTACACTGGATAGGACTCGCTGAGAACTGTTTGTTTGGTATTATACCTATCTATAGGGTTCCTAGGCATACTCATGAGGTTCCACAAGGCATCAACCATGCCAAAATCAAATTTTTGTGTGCCTAACAACTCTATGCATGATCGTTAACTAGAGGTAAGGAGAAACTATAAGCAAGCAAACAACTTTAATAATAAGTGAAAGGGATTACAACCTTTGTAGATCCGGTCCTTCACTTCTAAAGCTCCGTGTTGACGTCCCTTCGCTGCGATCATCGGGATCCCGAACCCTAGCGTTGGTTTCAATGGAGAAAAGAGCAGGCTAGGTCGTTGACTTCCAGACCGAAGATGATCTACGTCGGGGAGACTCAAACTCAAGCTATTCCTTCACTTGGTCAAGAACTTTGTGAAGAGAACACCCTATACAACATGGCAAGTGGTAGAGGATGAAGAAATAGGAAGTGGGTTCACTATAGATTTTGATTTCTCACTCTTGATCTTCACTTAGAAATTTCAAGCAAGCTTTCTTCTTCTTGAAGAAGAAGAAGAAGAAAGAAAAAAAGAATGAATAATGAATAAATCAAGTGAAGTCTATCATCTTGCAACCATGGGTGAGTTAACTTATGTAGAGAGTAAACTAAAGTTTAGGTTGATGGTAAGGTCAAATAACAAAACAAAATGGCTAGACTTTTTTAAAGATGCTAAGAAGCTTCATGAAGCTTTAAGCCAAAACAAGAAAAGCCACCATTTTGTTTTTGCTAAAAATAAATAAGATAAATAAAACCCTAACCATTAACCTAAACATGGTGTAAATCATACACACATCCAAGTTTGCATGTATCATCAATCATGATACAAACTAGTGCATAAACATATATCATATATACAACTTGTGCAAATTAAGTGAGAAAATCAATCTTAAGTGAACAAATACTAGTTAATGTAAAGTAATATATCAAATATATAATTGTACATTAAATCATTAAATCAACACTTGATTTAACGATCCGGTCATATTACATATAACCGACTAATATCTAGTGTATCAATGTATCGAATCAACACTTGATTCGGTAACCCGGCTATATCTCATATAACCGTCCAATGATACAAATCGCGAGAATAGAATACAATATCACATACTGGTATTATTCTCGGTCCCGCACATATCTCATATGCGCTCCTATTTCGTTTCGCTTGAGCCAGGAAACCCCTGTGTAGGACTCTAAAGACTCGTCAACACGCCGGCAGTAGGTGGTGATCATATCAATCACCCACAAGCCGCAAGCGGTCTGCTAAACGTAACGGCCTCCCGGGTATTGAGCGATCAGAAGATCAACGAGTAAGCTTGCTCACACTCCTGTGAATCCAACCAGTAACACATACCGCACAGTCCGGTCTGTTCGTCTGATATGACGCATATCTCGCCTAAGGGTGGTAAACGTCAGACCCCCGTAGTTTGATAAGTCATGCCGATGTAAGGTCCATAACAAGCATGAAACTACTGATAACACTTACCAGTAAATCAGTGCAACCCTGGCCAGGGATTTCCAGTTATGGCCAGTCGAGCATAGCGCAACATCAACCCCCAATACCGGGAGAGACGAATCCCTTCCTATCGCTCATTGCTTCAATGTAAATCGGGACTGTACCCAAAAACCACCTGTTTGCACGACTCAGCAGAGCCGTGTTAGGGTTGAAATCAAAGCACAGTGGGAGACACATAAGACTCTATGACGATCTCGGGTCAACAGACTAAGCTGTACCATTGTCACCAGAGAACTGCCATCTGACGTAAGGTATAATACCATCTGAGAGTTCTCGGCGAGTCCGTTCAGTGTACCCATTCATCACTGAGCACCCGCATACCATCTCTGATGTCAAACACCAATGGATATGGGATCATCCATCGCCCATCACATGGGTCGAGAAGATATATGTTAGTCTACTCTGGAATATCGATGTCCCGTCTCGAAATTCCAACGACTAGGAACATTGAAGGATGTACTCATAGACTACCCAGGCCCTACTAGTATGATCTACATCATAGCCCTGGAAGTCGAGCACACATCCTAAGGGCTTTATCAACATGTAATAGAGAGACTGCAAGTATACATGTTAAGATAAAGAGCAACCAGATAGCGTACTATCATGTCGAGCAAGAAAGTCCTACCTATATATGTCGCAGCATCCACTACAATATACATCCCATGTACAGTAATGGCCTCTAGGGCATACATATAACTAACAATCTCCCACTTGCACTAGGGCCATCTGTTGCAGTGGTTGTAGTATCTTATACTCAACCATCCCATAAAAGTCTCTCTCTGGGAAAAGGCCTTTGTGAGTGGATCCGCCGTGTTGTCCTCTGAGTCTACTCTCCTAACCTCGATCACCCTGGAGATCAACTATCTCCATGATCAGGTGATGCTGCCTCAGAATATGTCTGGGTCACTGATGGGACCGGGGTTCCTGGGCCAAAGCCACACTTCCATTGTCACACAATGGTAGCAACCTAGTTCATCTTATGAACCAATATGCACCCAAACTGCCTCTTTGGTAGTTTCTTTGATAGCGATGTCACCAGCCTTTATCATCTAGTTTGCCACGGTATCTAGCTTGGAACTCTTCCAACATACCGTCACTCCACTGAGGGTAAAGACAATGCCTGCGACTGACATTCAGTCGTCCTTATCACCCTGGAACCTTTCCATTGATTCTCCCCAGGATCAACTGATACCATCTCACTACAACTAGTGAGAATCCTAACATCCATTTAGATCTATCTTATAGATCCAAAACCCAGGATTTAGGAGGTATAACTTTGATCCTATGTGGAGAATCCATGTAATAAGAGGAAATTGACCGAGCGTAGTATAGGAAACTCTTTTCCTATTAAGAGTATGTTATCCACGTACTCTACGAGGATCACCACCTCACTCTCTACTACCTTTTTGTATACACAAGGTTCGTCTACCATTTTGATGAAGTCAAACTCTTTGACTTTCGCATCAAAACAGACGTTCCAACTCCGCGATGCCTGCTTTAATTTGTAAAGCAACTTGCACACGTTTCCGCTGCTCCCACTGTTTACGAAGCCCTCTGGCTGTGTACTTATAGACGTTCTCTTCTAAATCAGTATTTAGAAAAGCAGTCATGACACCCAACCACCAGATATCGTAGTCATGGTATATAGCAATGTTAAGTAGGATACGGATGGACTTAAGCATAGCCACTGGAAAAAGGTTTCATCATTATCCACGCCTGGTCGATGATGAAAACCATTAACAAGTCTTGCTTTGAAAGTCTCAACTTTTCCATCTACACCAAGTAATCTTCTCAATATATACTTGCTTCTGATGGGGATTTAACCCTTCAGATATAGCAGCCAAAGTCCATACTTTGTTGGTGTACATGGATTCCATCTCAGATCGCTAAGCATCCAGCCATTCTTACAGAGTCCCCACTCTTGATGGCCTGCTCGAAACTAGTTGGGTCATCATCTCATGATGCAATCCTCGCTCCCACTGTCATCGAGAAACCGAAGTATCTCTCAGGCGGATGAGGAACCCTGCTAGATCGGCGGAGAGGCTGAGGTTCGTCGGAGTCTATTGAATCCTCTGGTTCTATCAAATTATCAGCTGTAGTTTTTTATAACTGGATCTCCTTCCAGTTGTACAGAACTGACTTTGCCTCGATCTTGTCCGGATTTTGCTTTTTACATAGGCCGGACAATCCCAAATCTTAATTTACTTAAGAGATCGGTGTAGGGTTCCCGGGCACATCAAGCGGTTGTCACAAGGCATCAACCATGCCAAACAAAAATTTTACATGTGCCGAAGAACCCTTATACGGATCGTTGGCTAGAGTTTAGGCGAAAAAGAAGCAACTAGTTATCAACATAACTAATGAGTGAAGAAAATACAACCTTTGTAGTTTCTTTGCTCCACCTCCATAGCTCCAAGACGATGTCCCTCCGCTTCGGTCGTCGGATCCCGGACTCCGGTGATGGTTTCGTCGGAGAAATAATCGGGCTAAGTCGAAGACTACGATGCCGAAGAAGATCTACGTCGAGGCAACTCAAACTCGAGCTCCGCCTTCACCAAGTCAAGAACTTGTGAAGACAACACACTCTTCAACAAGGCATGTTGTAGAGAATGAAGAAAGAGGAGATGGGTTGACTTTAGATTTTGTTTTCTCACTCATTTGATCATTTCACCATTGGAGATTTCAAGCTTTCTTCTTCTTGATGATGAAGAAGAAGAAGCATGAAGGAACATGAATGGACAAGAAGAATCTCATGAGAATGGTGTGAAACATTTTCCAATGGGAAAAACAATATGATATGTATCATAATGCTAACTTGGGTTAGTTGTAGAGATGGAACCATGGTTGGATGTATGGTTGGGTCAAAGTCAAGAGACAAAATGGTGTAAGCTTCAATGCTTTGTCAATTTTCATGAAGATAAAATAATAGCCACCAATTTATTCTTGCCCCCCCCCACTATTCATTACAAATGAAATGAATGGAAAAATTATAAGAAAACCCTAACCAATATACAACCATGGTTTGATCCTTACAACTAACTTAAGTTAGCTTATATCAACAAACATAATACAATCAAGTGCACATGAAAATATATCACATATACAATGTTCACAACAAGTGAGAAAAACCATCTTAAGTGAACCAATATTAGTTAATGTAAAATAATATATCAAATATATAATTATACATTAAATCATTAAATCAACACTTGATTTAACGATCCGGTCATATCACATATAACCGACTAATATGAATAGTAACAAATTATCGAATCAACACTTGATCCGATAACCCGGCTATATCACATATAACCGATCAATGTTACATATCACGAGAATGGAATACAGTATCACATACACGTATTATTCTCGGTCCCACACATATCTCATATGTGCTCCTCTTTCGTTTTGCTCGAGCCAGGAAACCTCTGTGTAGGACTCTAAAGACTCGTCAATACGCCGGTAGCAGGTGATGATCATATCAAACACCCACAAGCCGCAAGCAGTCTGCCAAACGTAACGGCCACCCGGGTATTGAGCGATCAGAAGATCGACGAGCTAGCCCGCTCACACTCCTGTGAATCCAACCAGTAACACTACCGTACAGTCCGGTCTGATCGTCTGATATGTCGCATATCTCGCCTAGGGGTGGTAAACGTCAGACCCCAATAGCTTGATAAGTCGTGTCGATATGAGGTCTATAACAATTCGAGAAACTACTGGTAACACTTACCGGTAAATCTCAGCAACCCTGGCCAGGGATTTCCTGTTATAGCCAATCGAACACAGCGCAACATCAACTCCCTATACCGGGAGAGACGAATCCCCTCCTATCGCTCATTGCCTCCATGTGACTCGGGACTGTACACAAAAACCACCGTTTTGCACGCCCTCATTGACGTGGTAAGATGGAAATCAAAGCACAGTGGGAACCACACAAGACTCTATGACGATCTCGGGTCAACAGACTACTCTGTACCAGTGTCACCAGAGAACTGCCATCTGACGTGAGGTATAGTACCATCTGGGAGTTCTCGGCGAGTCCGTCCAGTGTACCCAGTCTCTTTTGAGCACCCGTATATCATCTCCGATGTCAAACACCAATGGATATGGGATCATCCATCGCCCATCTGTATGGGTCGAGAAGGTATACGCTAGTCTACTCTGGTATATCGATGCCCCGTCTCGATACACCCACGACTAGGGACTTTGAAGGATGTACTTATAGACTACCATGTCCCCACTAGTATGATCCGCATCACAGTCCAGGTAGTCAAGTACACATCCTAAGGGCTTTACCAACATGTAACAGAGAGACAATCAATGTACACGTTAAGGTAAAGAGTAACCAGATAGCATACTATCATGTCGAGCAAGAAAGTCCTCCCTATATATGTCCCAGCATCCACTACAATATACATCATATGTACAGTAATGGCCTCTAGGGCATACATATAACTAACAATCTCCCACTTGCACTAGGGCCATCTGTAGCAGTGGTTGCAGTATCTCATACTCAACCATCCCATAAAAGTCTCTCTCTGGGATTAGGCCTTCGTGAGTGGATCCGTCGTGTTATCCTGTAAGTCTGCTCTCCTTGCCTCGATCATCTTGGAGATCAACCATCTCCATGATCAGGTGACACTGCCTTAGAGTAAGTCTGGATCACTGATGGGACCAGCGTTCCTTGGCATAAGCCACAACTCCATTGTCTCACAATGGTAGGAATATAGTTCATCTCATGAACCATTATACATCCAAACAGCCTCTTTGGTAGCATCTTAAGTAGCGCTGTATCCTGCCTTTATCGTCTAGTATGTCACGGTATCTAGCTTGGAACTCTTCCAACATACCGTCCCTTTACTGAGGGTAAAGACAATGCCTGCGACTGACATTCAGTCGTCTTTATCACTCTGGAACACTTCCAGTGATTCTCCCCAGGATCGATTGATACCTTCTCACTACGACTAGTGAGTATCCTAATATCCATTTAGATCTATCTCATAGATCCAAAATCCAGGATTTAGTAGGTATCATTTTGATCCTATATGGAGAATCATTGTGATAAACGGAGATTGACTGAGCGTAGCATAGGAAACTCCTTCCCTATCAAGAGTATCTCATCCACGCACTCTACGAGGATCGTCACAATACTCCCTACTACCCTTTTGTTTATACAAGGTTCATCTACCATTCTGATGATGTCAAACTCTTTGACTAATCCATCAAAACAGACGTTCCAACTCCGCGATGCCTGCTTTATCACATAAAACATCTTGCACACGTTTCCGCTGCTCCCACTGTCTACGAAGCCCTCTGGCTGTGTACTTATAGACGCTCTCTTCCAAATCATCATTTAGAAAAGCAGTCATGACACCCAACCACCAGATATCGTAGTCATGGTATGTAGCCGTGGCAAGTAGGATGTGGATGGACTTAAGCATAGCTCCTTAGAAAAGGCTTTATCATGATCCATTCCTGGTCAATGATGCAAACCTTTAACAAGTCTAGCTTTGAAAGTCTCAACTTTTCCATCTACACCAAGTAATCTTCTCAAGATATACTTGCTCCTGATGGGGATTTAACCCTTCAGATATTGCAACAAAAGTCCATACTTTGTTGGTGTATAAGGAATCCATTTCAGATCGCTAAGCATCCAGCCATTCTTACAGAGTCTCACTCCTGATGGCCAGCTCGAAACTAGTTGGGTCATCATCTCATGATGCAATCCTAGCTCCCACTGTCATAGAGAAACCGAAGTAACTCTCAGGTGGGTGAGGAACCCTACTAGATCAGCGGAGAGGCTGAGGTTCGTTGGTATCTACTGAATCCTTTGGTTGTACCAAATCATCTGTTGTCATTTGTATAGCCGGAACCTTTCCAGTTTTACATAACAGACCTTGCCTCGAGCTTGTCCGGATTTTGCTTTTAGACATAGGCCGGACAACCCCCAAATCTTAACTAGCTTAAGACATGGGCTCTTCCCTTTCCATATCACATATGAAATGGTAGGCAACTGATTTGATTCGAATCCTATTCAATAGGTATTCAACTTCTTAAGTGCATAACACCCCAAAGGAAATAGGTAACTCAGTAGTACTCATCATAGAGCGCACCTTATCATATAGGGTGTATTTGCTCCACCCCGATATACCATTGTGCTATGGTGTATTCGGAGGAGTAATGATGAGAGAGAATTTCATTCTCCTTTAGAATAGTCCAGGAATTCCATGCTCAAGTATTCTCCTCCTTGATCTCATCAAAGGATATAATACTTATACCCGTATATCTTGGTTCTCTACTTCTTTCTTATATTCCGTGAATATCTCAAAAGGTTCGGACTTGTGTTTCAACAGGAACATATGTCTGAATCTAAAGAGATTATCAGAGAACGTAATGAAGTATAAAGAACCATTCCTGGTATGTGTAGACAGGGGACCTACATACATCAACATGTATCATCCCAAGAGTTCATTAACTCTTTCTCTGTTTCCAATAAACAGAGCTGTGGTCATCTTATCTCTGTGACATGACTGGCGAGTTTCACAAGATGTAAATTCAAACAAATTTAAATATGCATCTTTATGTAACTCCAGCCAGTCGGGTCGCATTGATATGACCTAGTCTACAATACCTCAAGAAGGATCCGTTCATTTCTGAACTGTTCTTCTTGTGTGTGTTCCGTATACTAAGAACTGTAGTTTGATTTAGAACTTCAATGCTTTTAGATAGCGTGCCTGAACCGATCAACTTTTGATATAGGAAATGTTCAAAACATTATCCAACAATACAAAATTCTATCATTTCTTTACTAATAAAGAGAGTGATATGATTTTTTATATCAGGTTCGGTATCTAATAACATTCGTTCAGAATCAATGTATTCAGATAATACAGGGTGACAGTGACCGACAGACTTGGCTGCAACACTTGCCCCGTTTTCTGCCTCATGAAACTTATCACCCGTTCTCAGTTTTTCTACCTTTTTGTAGCCCTATGTAACAGATTACATATCTGGGATCCTGATCCGGTATCACATACCCAGGATCGGGAGGATACTGAGAAACAGTTCTTTGTAATGAACACACCCGAAGATGATGCATCAACATGCACTCTCTTCGTTTGGGTGGCACGGGAAATCTGGTATTCCCCAATTTCCTGCTCTGTCTTATAACAATTATAAGTTAGAGCGGGACCAACGTTCCCAGCTCAGTATTACAAGCGGGTTCGGTCAATAATCCGTATTATTATCTTGATTAAGGCGTGATATGGTCGCTACCGGGAGAGAGAGAGAAGAAAACACTCAGCGTGCGCTCTTGCAAGATCAGATTGGTTATGTTTTATCTAATCAGGATGGCTCCTACTGCTTTTTATCAAATCTTCCTTCAAACCCTAAAAGGAAAGACTAGCCGGGATTAATTACATACTACAAGTTCGCCAATCTTTCAGCCAGGCCAGTGTCGGTACTTTGAGGGAGGTCCCCCGTGCTTTCGCACGAACCTAATTAATGTAAACCTCGTTTTCCCAGAGGCATAACCTCGTTAACACCTTTCTAGACACCTACTTGATCGGCTAATTGCAATGTGCAAAACTCTCCCAGGAGTAACTCTTACTCACAGCGGGTATCGGGATCCAACTATCTCATAGAAGGTATGCAATCTCATTGCAAATTTCAACACTTGAAATTCCCGATAATATTTTGCCCCTAGCACCCTATGACCTTGACGGAGGCCAACAAACCATAGGCTACTAGTCAAGTTCAACCCGTCATTTCTTGATCGAATCAAACCCACCCGCACGACCCTTGACGGAGGCCAACAAGGTCGTACGACTACCCTAACTCAATCTGCATCATATGCATAAGCAGATAAATACCGGTTAGCTACCGCACACTGCGCCTTGACGAAGGCCAACAAACGCAGCACGAATACTAAACATCACTTATCTGAAATGACGGAGGGCTACGACAGGTTTTTTTTTTGAAAACCTATTGCGTAATGAACATGATATCGTTGTAGGATCGAATGAAGTTTAGAAATGGAGTGATTTTGAGGCCTTTCCAGTTTTGCTAAAGGGGTCACTCCCGGTGAAGGGATCGTCGGCCCTTTCCTCGTCGTATGAGGTGCGGGATATATCACATATATCACTGTGCAAAGCAAAAACTCTTAAAAGCAATCAAAAACAAACCGAGTGTGTAGCATCTGCCAGTTGTTGCTAAAGGAGTCACTCCCGGTGAAGGGATCTCGGTCCTTTTCTTATCGAATAAGGTGCAGGATATATCACATATACCGCTGTGCAAAGCAAGAACTGTAGCTACCTGTTTTAATTTTGAAATTCGATTCCTCAACATCTTAAGGTTTCTTTTCTTTCATTAATCACATTAATGAAGTCCCATCATTTAAATACCTAAACATCACAGATAGATATGACGTACACTTATGCCATCCGCATTCGCCTCGATGTCCCCTCGTGCACCGTTAGGTTAGGTAACTAACGACAGAGCAGGGCAGGGCTAGCGCGGGTGTAAAACATAAGTAACGTCTATATAATATATCATATATATCATATACTGTATCTATCACAGAACATCACATGATCACATCACAGATATCGCAGCAGAAGAATCAAATGAAATATTGGATATACTAGGACGTCCGTATTTTCAATACGAGCCAGTACAAAACACGGATTCCACGGTCGTGATGAATAGCCAATCCCACACCCCTAGACCCCTACGAGAGCGGCGAGCAACCCTACCAATTCTAGAGTTAGGAGACCCGGACTCGACTCCTCGAGTTGGTCTCCCACTGGACTCCAGAACCCGGTTACTTGTGTCGTCCTCCTTGGGTCTATCCTAGTGCGGAAAAGTAAATAATATACAACCGGTGACATCTTCCGCAACATGGAAGTGCCCCAAATAAAAGAATATTACATACAAGTTTTTACATGAATGAAAATGAAAAACACTCATCTCACATAAAAACCCCCGGCTATTCAAACACGACGATCCAATATAACATATCCAGCAACACATAACATCACATGTCATCAACGTAAGTAAGTATGCATACCCCAATTGTCGTTGACGTATAGCAACGAAACCGGCGATATCGCCATACTATACTTACGGTCACAGAAAAGAAAGTGTAAAACTACAACAGTTGGAATCCGCAACATGCATAGACATCACATGCCTAATCAAATGAATTACTTAGACATCACATGCCTAACAATTATAAACCCCGCATTTTAGTCTCAAAATCGAAAACACTTTCCAATATCAAGTCGGTCAATTCAACAAGATTCCCGACATCTTGATCGAATGCTCGTCGCAAACTTCAACAGGCGGCCGCACCCCCAATACCGTCGACAAAGTGCACCAAGGCGGAACACCGCTACTGGGAGCACCCGAACGGATGCTTTCGGCGACGGGGTTCTCCTACAGTCACTTGGTCGGGGCTATGGAGTGAGGCTGTCTATTAAGTTTACCCGGCGAGTATCCGCGTACACTACGTGATTGCGACGGACTTTTGATCGCATCAAAATTCCGTGGCAACCGATCAAGTGAGACTAAAGTGCTATGTTTATAACATTCATTCAGTTATCTCATAACTTTTTGTGAATTCCAATTATTGTATCCCATTCCGGATAAATAGAAAATGTCAAACTTTCCGATCGAACAATCGAACATCCAAGTTTTCCCGATACAGTCCAACACATGAAACAAGTTCAAAGATATTCACTTCGTGCCTCAGTACCAACGGTCCAGCCGTAGAAGGGTCAAGCCAACGCCTCACATGTGGCACGCCGTACTGCCCCAAACCCGAAGGTTCAAAGGGCAGTTCAAGACGGTCACATAATCGAGTTATGGTTTGTTGTCTTCTAGAGGGTCCATCGCGTTACTTGCACTACTTAGAATGTCTTTAAACCACGGAAAAATCCAACACTTGGAAATTTCCCAACAGGGGAAAAATTGGGTATTTATATCCGGTCGAACTTTTCAACATGTTCAAAAAATTTATCCCAAAAACACATAGACAGAATTAGACTTTCCGATCGAAACAATGATTCCCAAAACAACTCAGAACAACTCAACTCTTGAGTTCAGATCAAAATATTCCAGGAAAATAAGCACTGCAGTTTAGGAGTTACTGTGCAAATTTAGGCACGTGGGGTGAACAGTTAGCCGCGGAAGCGCCGCACAAGCCCTGCTTGTGCCGCCCTTCCGCGCTACAACAGTGGATTTAGAATACCAAATTTCACAGTTATTCTCAAAAAAGCCTGCTTGTTTTTCTGGATATTTTTAATTCCCAAAAATCAACATTTTTGAAAAAAGTACAGAGAGCGATTTTGCAATGGGATTTTGGTTCGATCGGATTTCTAATTCCGTCCAGGGATCGCCTAAGGCTCTAGCTAGGCTCTGATACCACTGTAGGGTTCCCGGGCACATCAAGCGGTTGTCACAAGGCATCAACCATGCCAAACAAAAATTTTACATGTGCCGAAGAACCCTTATACGGATCGTTGGCTAGAGTTTAGGCGAAAAAGAAGCAACTAGTTATCAACATAACTAATGAGTGAAGAAAATACAACCTTTGTAGTTTCTTTGCTCCACCTCCATAGCTCCAAGACGATGTCCCTCCGCTTCGGTCGTCGGATCCCGGACTCCGGTGATGGTTTCGTCGGAGAAATAATCGGGCTAAGTCGAAGACTACGATGCCGAAGAAGATCTACGTCGAGGCAACTCAAACTCGAGCTCCGCCTTCACCAAGTCAAGAACTTGTGAAGACAACACACTCTTCAACAAGGCATGTTGTAGAGAGTGAAGAAAGAGGAGATGGGTTGACTTTAGATTTTGTTTTCTCACTCATTTGATCATTTCATCATTGGAGATTTCAAGCTTTCTTCTTCTTGATGAAGAAGAAGAAGAAGCATGAAGGAACATGAATGGACAAGAAGAATCTCATGAGAATGGTGTGAAACATTTTCCAATGGGAAAAACAATATGATATGTATCATAATGCTAACTTGGGTTAGTTGTAGAGATGGAACCATGGTTGGATGTATGGTTGGGTCAAAGTCAAGAGACAAAATGGTGTAAGCTTCAATGCTTTGTCAATTTTCATGAAGATAAAATAATAGCCACCATTTTATTCTTGCCCCCCCACTATTCATTACAAATGAAATGAATGGAAAAATTATAAGAAAACCCTAACCAATATACAACCATGGTTTGATCCTTACAACTAACTTAAGTTAGCTTATATCAACAAACATGATACAATCAAGTGCACATGAAAATATATCACATATACAATGTGCACAACAAGTGAGAAAAACCATCTTAAGTGAACCAATATTAGTTAATGTAAAATAATATATCAAATATATAATTATACATTAAATCATTAAATCAACACTTGATTTAACGATCCGGTTATATCACATATAACCGACTAATATGAATAGTAACAAATTATCGAATCAACACTTGATCCGATAACCCGGCTATATCACATATAACCGATCAATGTTACATATCACGAGAATGGAATACAGTATCACATACACGTATTATTCTCGGTCCCACACATATCTCATATGTGCTCCTCTTTCGTTTTGCTCGAGCCAGGAAACCTCTGTGTAGGACTCTAAAGACTCGTCAATACGCCGGTAGCAGGTGATGATCATATCAAACACCCACAAGCCGCAAGCGGTCTGCCAAACGTAATGGCCACCCGGGTATTGAGCGATCAGAAGATCGACGAGCTAGCCCGCTCACACTCCTGTGAATCCAACCAGTAACACTACCGTACAGTCCGGTCTGATCGTCTGATATGTCGCATATCTCGCCTAGGGGTGGTAAACGTCAGACCCCAATAGCTTGATAAGTTGTGTCGATATGAGGTCTATAACAATTCGAGAAACTACTGGTAACACTTACCGGTAAATCTCAGCAACCCTGGCCAGGGATTTCCTGTTATAGCCAATCAAACACAGCGCAACATCAACTCCCTATACCGGGAGAGACGAATCCCCTCCTATCGCTCATTGCCTCCATGTGACTCGGGACTGTACCCAAAAACCACCGTTTTGCACGCCCTCATGGACGTGGTAAGATGGAAATCAAAGCACAGTGGGAACCACACAAGACTCTATGACGATCTCGGGTCAACAGACTACTCTGTACCAGTGTCACCAGAGAACTGCCATCTGACGTGAGGTATAGTACCATCTGGGAGTTCTCGGCGAGTCCGTCCAGTGTACCCAGTCTCTTCTGAGCACCCGTATATCATCTCCGATGTCAAACACCAATGGATATGGGATCATCCATCGCCCATCTGTATGGGTCGAGAAGGTATACGCTAGTCTACTCTGGTATATCGATGCCCCGTCTCGATACACCCACGACTAGGGACTTTGAAGGATGTACTTATGGACTACCATGTCCCCACTAGTATGATCCGCATCACAGTCCAGGTAGTCAAGTACACATCCTAAGGGCTTTACCAACATGTAACAGAGAGACAATCAATGTACACGTTAAGGTAAAGAGTAACCAGATAGCATACTATCATGTCGAGCAAGAAAGTCCTCCCTATATATGTCCCAGCATCCACTACAATATACATCATATGTACAGTAATGGCCTCTAGGGCATACATATAACTAACAATCGGCTCTTCCCATACCATATCTCATATGGAGTGGTAGGCAGTGATCTGACTCGAACCTAATTCAATAGGTATGCAGCTTCTTAAGAGCATAACCCCCAAAAGGAAATAGGTAACTCAGTAGTACTCATCATAGAGCACACCATATCATATAGGGTGCGATTTCTCCGCCCCGATACACTGACGTGCTATGGTGTATACGAAAGAGTAATGCTGAGAGAGAATCTCATTCTCCTTTATAATAGTCCAAGAATTCCATGCAAAAGTATTCTCCTCCCTGATCTCATCATAGGACATAATACTTATACCTGTATTTGGTTCTCTACTTCTAACTTATATGCATTGAATATCTCAAAAGCTTCAGACATGTGTTTCAACAAGAACATGTGTCCGAATCTTGAGAGATCATCAGTGAATGTAAGGAAGTACAAAGAACCAGTCTTGGCATATGTAGACTGGGGACCTCTATACATCACTATGTATCAGTCCTAAGAGTTCACTAACTCTTTCTCTGTTTCCCGTAAACGGAGCTATGGTCATCTTATCTTTGTGACATGACTGGCATGTTTCATAAGATGTAAATTTAAACTGATTTAAATATGCATCTAAATGTAACTTTAGCTTATCGGGTCACATTGATATGACCTAGTCTACAATACCTCAAGAAGAAATCGTTCAATTCTGAACTCTTCCTCTTGTGTGTGTTCTGTACATTAAGAACTGTGATCTGATTTAGAATGTATATGCTTTCAGATAACGTGCCTGAACCGATCAACTCTTGATATAGGATATGTACAAAATATTATCCAACAATACAAAATTATATCCTTCTTTAGTTAATAGAGAGACTGATATGATGTTGTATATCAGGTTCGGTATCTAATAACATTCATTCAGAATCAGTGTATTCTGGTAATACAGGGTGATAGTGACCAACAGACTTGGCTGCAACACTTGCACCGTTTTCTGTCTCATGAAACTTATCACCCGTTCTTAGTTCTCTACCTTTCTGTAGCCCTATTTAACATATTACATTTCTGGGATCCTGATCCGGTATCTAACACCCAGGACGTAAAGGACATCGAGAAACAGTTCTTTGTAATGAACACACCCGAAAAAGATGCATCATCATGCACTTTCTTCGTTTGGGCGGCATGGGAATCCTAGCATTCCCCTATTTCTTGCTCTGTCTTATAACAATTCTATGTTGGAGCAGGACCAACGTTCCCCGGCTCAGTATAACAAGCGGGTTAGGTCAATACATCCATATTATTATCTTGATTAAGGCGTGACATGGTCGCTTTCTGGAGAGAGAAGGAAGAAAACACTTTGCGTGCGCCCTTGCAAGATTAGATTGGTTATATATTTTATCTAATCAGGATGGCTCCCACTGTTTTTATCAAATCTTCCTTCAAACCCAAAAACGAAAAACTAGCCGGGATTAATTACACTCTACAAGTTCGCCAATCTTTCAGCCAGGCCAGTGCCGGAACTTTGAGGGAGGTTCCCCGTTCTTTCGTACGGACCTAATTAAAGTAAACCTCGTTTTCCCAGGAGCGTAACCCCGTTGACACCTTTCTAGAAACCTACATGATTGGCTAATTGCAAAGTGCAAAACTCTCCCAGGAGTAACAATTACTCGCAGTGGGTATCGTGATCCTACTATCATATAGAAGGTATGCAATCTCATTGCAAATTTCAACACTTGAAACTACCGATAAAGGTTTTTACCCCTAGCACTTATGACCTTAACTATGATCAACAAATCATAAGCACTAGTCAAGTTCTACTCGTCATTTCGTGATTAATTAGACCCACCCACATGACCCTTAACTAAGGTCAACAAAGTCACGCGACTTTCCTAACCAATCGCATCATATGCGGTGTAGGAAGACATCACTTAGCTACCGTACACTGTGCCTTGACTATGGTCAACAAACATAGCACGAATTAAGCACTCTACTTCCTAAAATGACGGAGGGTTGCGGATGGTTTTTAATAAAACCTTTGACGCTTTGAACTTGATCTCGCTGCAGAATCAAATGGTTTTTAAATGGAGTGTTTTTTAGGCCTTTCTATTTTTGCTAAAGGGGTCACTCCCGGTGAAGGGATCGTCGGCCCTTTTCTCATCGAATAAGGTGAATGATATATCATATATACCGCTGTGCAAAGCAAAAACTATAGAAACAATCAAAAGACAAACCGAGGGTTGTAGCATCTGCAAGTTATTGCTAAAAGGGGTCACTCCCGGTGAAGGGATCTCGGCCCTTTCCTTATCGAATAAGGTGCAGGATGTTCTACAAGGAACACCGCGATGCAAAGAAAGAACTGTAGCTACCTGTTTTATTTTTGAAATTCGATTCCACAACATCTTTTAGGTTTATTTTCTTTCATTAATCTCATTAATGAATGTCCCATCATTTAAGTCCACCTAAACATCACAGATAACGTACACTTATGCAATCCGCATTCGCCTCGATGTCCCGTCTGCACCGTTAGGTTAGGTAACTAACGGCAGAGCGGGGCAGGGCTAGCGCGGGTGTAAAACATAAGCAACGTCTATATAATATATCATATATACTATATACTATATCTATCTGAACAAATCACATGATCACATCACAGATAACGCAGCAGAAAATATCATATGAAATATTGGATATACTAGGACGTCCGTGTTTTATTTTGATCCTGTATAAAACACGGATTCCACGGTCGTGATGAATAGCCAATCCCACACCCTAGCCCCCTACGAGAGCGGCAAGCAACCATACCAATTCTAGAGTTAGGAGACCCGGACTCGACTCCTCGAGATGGTCTCCCACTGGACCCTTGAACCCGGTTACTTGTGCTCCCCTCCTTGGGTCTATCCTAATGCGGAAAATTAAATAATATACAATGGTGACATCATCCTCATTTCAGAAGTGCCCCAATAAAAGAATATTACATACAAGTTTTTACATGAATGAAAATGAAAAACACTCGTCTCACATAAAAAACCCCGGCTATTCAAACACGACGATCCAATATAACATATCCAGCAACGCATAACATCACATGTCATCAACGTAAGTAAACATGCGTATCCCAATTGTCGTTGACATATAGCAACGAAACCAGCGATATCATATATTACACTTACGGTCGCAGAAAAGAAAGTGCAAAACTACAACAGTTGGAATCCGCAACCCCTTTAGACATCGCATGCCTAATCAAATGAATTCCTTAGACATCGCATGCCTAACAATTATAAACCCAGCATTTTAGTCTCATTGTCGAAAACTCTTTTCAATATCAAGTCAGGAAATTCAACAAGATTCCCGACATCCTGAACGAATGCTCGTCGCAAACTTTAGTAAACGGCCGCACCCCCGGATGCCGTCGAAGAAGTGCACTAAGGCGGAACACCGCTGCCGCGAGCAACCGAACGGATGCTTTTGGCGACGGGGTTCTCCTACAGTCACTTGGTCGGGGCTATGGGGCATGGCGGTCTATTAAGTTTACCAGCGAGTATCCACGTACGCTACGTGATTGCGACGGACTTTTGATCACATCAAAATTCCGTGGCAACCGATCAAATGAGACTAAAGTGTTAGATTTATAACATTCAAATGTTGTTGATTCCAAATATTGTATCACATTCCAGATAAATAGACAATGTTAAATTTTCCGATCGAACAATCAAACACTCAAGTTTTCCCGAATAGCTCAACACTTGAAATAAGTTTAAAAACATCCACTTCATGCCACAGTACCAACGGTCCAGCCGTAAAAGGGTCAAGCCAACGCCTCACATGTGGCACGCCGTACTGCCCCAAACCCTAAGGTTCAAAGGGCATTTCAAGATGGTCACATAATCGAGTTAAGGTTTGTTGTCTTCTAGAGGGTCCATCGAGTTACTTGCACTACTTAGAACATTCTTAAACTACCGAAAATTCCAACACTTGGAAATTTCCCGTCAGGGGAAAAAGTGGGTTATTTATATCCGGTCGAACTTTTTAACATGTTCTAAAATACCCGGAAAAACATAAACAAAGTTAAACAATCCGATCGAAACATCGAGTCCCCAAAACAACCCAGAAAAATCAACTGTTGAGTATAGATTAAAAATTCCCAGAAAACAAAGGAAACTGCTACGGGCATTACTGTAGAAACTGAAGCGCCTAATCTTCACATACAGCCGCGGAACCGCCGCCAGAAGTAGGGTAAGGCCGCGGTTCCACGGCGCTACTGTAGAGTTAGCGTGTCGTTTTCTGCAGTTTGCCTTAGAATTTCCTGCTCTATTTTCTGAGCATTTTTAATTCACAAAAATACACTGTTTTGAAAAATGTACAGAGAAGGGTTTTATTCAGGGTTTCAGGGTTCGATCGGGTTTCTAACTTCGTCTACAGTTCGCCTAAAGCTCTAGCTATGCTCTGATACCACTGTAGGGTTCCTAGGCACACTCATGAGGTTCCACAAGGCATCAACCATGCCAAAATCAAATTTTTGTGTGCCTAACAACTCTATGCAAGATCGTTAACTAGAGGTAAGGCAAAACTATAAGCAAGCAAACAACTTTACTAATAAGTGAAAGGGATTACAACCTTTGTAGATCCGGTCCTTCACTTCTAAAGCTCCGTGTTGACGTCCCTTCGCTGCGATCATCGGGATCCTGAACCCTAGCGTTGGTTTCAACGGAGAAAAGAGCGGGCTAGGTCGTTGACTTCGAGACGAAGATGATCTACGTTGGGGAGACTCAAACTCAAGCTATTCCTTCACTTGGTCAAGAAATTTGTGAAGAGAACACCCTATACAACATGGCAAGTGGTAGAGGATGAAGAAAAAGGAAGTGGGTTCACTTTAGATTTTGATTTTTCACTCTTGATCTTCACTTAGAAATTTCAAGCAAGCTTTCTTCTTCTTGAAGAAGAAGAAGAAGAAAGAAAAAAAGAATGAATAATGAATAAATCAAGTGAAGTCTATCATCTTGCAACCATGGGTGAGTTAACTTATGTAGAGAGTAAACTATAGTTTAGGTTGATGGTTAGGTCAAAGAAAAAAACAAAATGGCTAGACTTTTTCAAAGATGCTAAGAAGCTTCATGAAGGTTTAAGCCAAAACAAGAAAAACCACCATTTTGTTTTTTCTAAAAATAAATAAGATAAATAAAACCCTAACCATTAACCTAAACATGGTGTAAGTCATACACACACCCAAGTTTGCATGTATCATCAATCATGATACAAACTAGTGCACAAACATATATCATATATACAACTTGTGCACATTAAGTGAGAAAATCAATCTTAAGTGAACAAATACTAGTTAATATAAAGTAATATATCAAATATATAATTGTACATTAAATCATTAAATCAACACTTTATTTAACGATCCGGTCATATTACATATAACCGACTAATATCTAGTGTATCAATGTATCGAATCAACACTTGATTCGGTAACCCGGCTATATCTCATATAACCGTCCAATGATACAAATCGCGAGAATAGAATGCAGTATCACATACTGGTATTATTCTCGGTCCCGCATATATCTCATATGCGCTCCTATTTCGTTTCGCTTGAGCCAGGAAACCCCTGTGTAGGACTTTAAAGACTCGTCAATACGCCGGCAGTAGGTGGTGATCATATCAATCACCGACAAGCCGCAAGTGGTCTGCTAAACGTAACGGCCACCCAGGTATTGAGCGATCAGAAGACCAACGATCAAGCCTACTCACACTCCTGTGAATCCAACCAGTAACACTTACCGCACAGTCCGGTCTGTTCGTCTGATATGTCGCATATTTCGCCTAGGGGTGGTAAACGTCAGACCCCAATAGTTTGATAAGTCATGCCGATGTAAGGTCCATAACAAGCATGAAACTAGTGATAACACTTATCAGTAAATCAGTGCAACCCTGTCCAGGGATTTCCAGTTATGGCCAATCGAGCATAGCGCAACATCAACCCCCAATACCGGGAGAGAAGAATCCCCTCCTATCACTCATTGCCTCCATGTGAATCGGGACTGTACCCAAAAGCCACATGTTTGCACGACTCAGTAGAGCCGCGGTAGGGTGGAAATCAAAGCACAGTGGGAGACACACAAGACTCTATAACGATCTTGGGTCAACAGACTAAGCTGTACCAGTGTCACCAGAGAACTGCCATCTGACGTAAGGTATAATACCATCTGGGTGTTCTCGGGGAGTCCGTTCAGTGTACCCAGTCATCACTAAGCACCCCCATACCATCTCTGATGTCAAACACTAATGGATATGGGATCATCCATCGCCCATCACATGGGTCGAGAAGATATACGCTAGTCTACTCTGGAATATCGATGCCCCGTCTCGATATTCCCACGACTAGGAACATTGAAGGATGTACTCATGGACTACCCAGGCCCCACTAGTATGATCTACATTATAGTCCTGGAAGTCGAGCACACATCCTAAGCGCTTTATCAACATGTAATAGAGAGACTGCAAGTATACATGTTAAGATAAAGAGCATCCAGATAGCGTACTATCATGTCGAGCAACAAAGTCCTACCTATATATGTCCCAGCATCCACTACAATATACATCCCATGTACAGTAATGGCCTCTAGGGCATACATATAACTAACACTATCGTCAGTAATCAGCTCCCAGGTGACATGAGTACAGCTTAGTCAGCTGACTTGACACTGTCACTTCGCCTCCAGTGTGTTCCCACTGTTCTTTGATTACTGCACTACCACGGCTCAAAGGAGTCGTGCAAACTGGTAGTAGTTGGGTGCAGTCACGAAGCACTTGGAAGCTGTGACGGTCAGACAGGATTCGTCTCTCCCGGTATTGGGGTTTGATATCGCGCTGTATCTAGGAGAGCCATTACGCAAAGTCCCTGGCCAGGGCTAGCGAGATATACTGGTAGAGTTTCCTCTGTTATCTCAGGGTGTTCTGGGCTACACTCCGACACGACTTGTACCGCTATTAGGGGACAGACTTTTACCGCCCCCTAGGCCCGACATACGATACTATTAGACGAACAGACCGAACTGTACAAAGATTGTCACATTCAGGCTCAGTAGGAGTTCGGATGGGTTCACCTCATCAGTCTTCTTATCGGCATCTACTTGGGGACTGTTACGTACAGCTAGTACCGTTTGCGGCTTTGGTTAAACGCACTGCCAGCGTAGTGTCGAGTCTTTAGAAACCCACACAGAAGGCTATTCGTCTTTGGCCAAAACAGAGTAGAGGTCGCATGGTTTTGCGACAGGGTTCGTTCACATCCGCACACTTGTGCACGTTTGGTGTCCGGGCAGTTATTACTAGCGGGCTTTGGTTTAAGCCAGATCCTAGTATATGTTCTGGGATTGGTTTTATCTCATTGTATTTGTGTTCCTCGGAATACGGGTGCGGGTGTGTATGCACACAGAGGCAGAGGAAGAGGATTCTCATTAGGGTTATTGACCGTTGACTTTTTCTAAACCCTAATGAGAATAAGAAATATGATTAATAATATTAATTATGGATTATTGTGCCATGGTTGAGTTGAACATTTGACTTTTGTTGACTTGTTGACTTTATTGACCATTGTGGACTTGTTGACCATCATCATTTCATTTCAATGATGCTTCTTGTTCTTTGCAAAATGCATTAAATGCATGAAATGATAATGGTCATTGAAACTAACCATCACAATTCTTAATTATTATTATTATCATCATTATTCTTACTTTTGTGAGCATGGTTGTAAATTGTTATCTCATTCTCACTTGCTCACTCTTTCTCATCCAAAAGCTCATCCTCTTCCTCTCTCTCAAAGCTCTCATGTCTCATGTGTTGAGAAGCATGAGCTATTGAGATAAAACCTTCATAACTTCACTCTACTCACTCTAGAGTTCTAGGTTTAGCAAGCCAAGCACTTTAGTTACCTCTAAGTTAAGGTAGGAGCTCAAGGTAGAGGCCTACGGGTGGATCCTTCTTCGACAAAAAGAAGACTACGAGACGAAGCTGTTCAAACCACTCCAAGAAGCAATAAGAGAAGGAGTTCAAGACCTAGGTATAACCTCCTAACCGAGTAGTTAAACTTGTAGCTAGTTTGCTAGGTTTTTGTTTAGCAAAGATCCTCTTTTTAGTCCACGTTGCCTTGTGTCGAAAAATCGTTTTTTACCGTTTCCGCCTCCCCGTAAGAACCTGGGTGAGCAACGTGGACTTACAGTGGTTTCAGAGCCTAGCTAAACAACAACTAGCATGTTTGCAAAGTATTTAGAATTTCGATCCGAGAAAAAATAGCAAAACACGTCCGAAAACTAAACTTTCGGCCGATTTTTAAAACTTCTTCAAAAATAATTCTACATATCTTAAAAATCGGCTCAGGGTTTTCTAAGAATACACAGCAAAAATGAGCCTATGACTCAGTCAACTCACCATGGATCCGCGGCGAAACCATGTGTTTTGCCGCGGATCCGCGGCCGAGTTGACTCGGCCGCGACTCGGGTTTGCTGCAGTGTGTTCAGTATTATGTTTTGGGATTTTCAAAGTATTTTGTTTCTGCCCAGATTTTCCAGAGAACAAAGTTGTGTTTGGGGTAGTTACAAATCCGTATTTTTGATCGAAGTTCTGTAGACTTTAGCTAATGGGTTATATCTGTGATGTGATATATGCACTCAACGTCAACTAATCGCTATACGTCGATTAGTGGGGGTTGTGCATATCTGTGATCTGTAATGTTGTTGGATTGTGTATATGAACTCATTGGATTGTCGCGGATGAATAGCCGGTGGTTGTGAGATGAGAGTTTTCTTTATCTTTCATTTGATGCAATATGTAAATTGATGTAATATTATTTTATGGCCGCACATCCGAGATGAGGTTGTAGCCGCCACTGTATATTATTTCTTTTACTGTTTTTGCTCCTAGGATAGACCCAAGGTGGGGTGCACAAACTACCGGGTACCTCGAAGTGCCGAGTGGACTACTCACGTTGTTGAGGGAGGTTGCTTCACTTCGGGTACTTGGCGGGTAGTTTGCCGCACCCGTAGGGGTCTAGGGTGGGGTTTGGCTATTCATCGCGACCGTGTAATCCGTCTTTCGTTGTATGCTCGAATGAAACGCGGATTTCTAGTATATCCAATGTGTTCATCTGTGATCTGGAGTGGCTATCATTGCAACTGACGAATGTATATATCTATATATGATATCTAGTAGGCGTTGCTTATGTTTTGCATCCGCACTAGTTCAGCCCCCGCTCTGTCGTTAGTTAAGTAACTTAACGGGTAATGACGGGGCCCCATGGCGAATGCGGATGGCATAAGCGTACGTCATATTTTCGTTGTTTTCTCCAATAGTAGGATTAATTGATGAGACGCATTAAATTAATGCAAGAAAATAAACCAAAGTAAAGTCGTTGGAACAATTTCAAAACCACTCGGTTTCTTTTCAAAACAGAAAACTTTTAAAAACGCGGAGCTTAAACCACTCCTTTTAAAAGCTATCAAGATTCCTTCGATTATATCAAGTTCACTAAGTTCACGGTTTCGCCAAAACCATTCGTAGCCCTCCGTCATTTCATATGAATATTCAATAGTATTCAAGCTATGTTTGTTGACCTTCGTCAAGGCATAGTGATTGGTAGCTGTTGGGTGTTCATATGTAGCATAGATAGATGCGTTGGTTTGGGACAGTCGTATTACCTTGTTGACCTTCGTCAAGGGTATATACGGGTGGGTTCAAATTAACCTGGACAATGATGGGTAGAACTTGACATGTGACTTATGATTTGTTGACCTTCTTCAACGTCATAAGAGCATGGGGCAAAAATCCACATCGGGAGTTTCTAAAGAAACTGAAACTTGCTAGTGCTGCATACCATTTAGAGTGTGATGATTCTGGTAGGATTCCTTCAGTTTTATCACACGATGATATTTGGATCCCGATCCTACTGTGAGTATCCGCTACTCCTCGGGAAACTTCTCACTTAACGATCAATGCTATAAACCAAGTCGGTGTCTAGAAAGGTGTTAGCGGGGCTACGCCCACAGGGAAAAGAGGTTATTTAATTAATGAACGTCGCGAAAGCATCGTAAAATCTCCCTCGAAGTACCGACACTGGACTGGCTGAACGGTTAAGCAAGTATTTTACAGTGAGATTGATCCAGACTAATTCTTCTTTTATGGTTTGAGGAAGGATTCGAGAAACAGTGGGAGCCATCCTGTTTAGATAAATTAAAAAGCAATCTAAACTTGCAAGAGCATCACGCTAAGTGTTTTCTTCTCTCTCTCTTAATTGCAGCGACCAGGTGACCAGACATAGGTTACATCTAGATAATAAAATGACTGAATCTGACTGTTATGACTGGAAAAGGTCTGTCCAGATGTCCATTACCCATGATAAGCTGGGGCACCTCTTAACTAATCAAACCTCTGCTGTCTCAGGACCAGTTTCCCCTGTCACGGATATTGATATCCGTAAGACATCGGAAAAAGACTGTGTGAATGCCAAGTGCCTCGTGTTGGCCTCAGTTGATGGTGCATACCAGAGGCAGCACGAGAAGATGGACTTAGTTTTTATCTTCCTCCATAACAAAGATTTATATGGAGAGCAATCTCGTATCGCAAGATATGAGACCTCGAACGAATTGCTTCAAACGAGGTTGGCTTTCGGGTCATCTGTAGGGGACAACGTCCTTACAGAAACTAGCTATTTTGATCAGCTCACGGACCTGAAGACCACGTTGAAGAACGGGTCGAGTACTTACTTGATTCTACAGTCTCTGCCCTCTACTTAGACCCTGAAGGAAACCAGGGAAGTAGAAGGAAAAGGAAGGGCAAAAGTTTCGGGGCTGGATGTAGTTAGGGAGGGACGTTCCTATTGTTACGGGAATGAACATTGGCAGAACGATTGCAGGGCTAGCAAAGCCAATAGCCAGGATTCGAAGCATGTTGTGGCTTCGGCTTCGGGTGTGTTTGTAATAGAGAACTGTATGTCAGTTAACCCAACTTCCTGTGTATTCGATACCGGATCAGGATCTCACATCTGTAATTTATTACAGGCTCTGAGAAACCGTAGAGTTATCAGGATAGGTGATATGACTCTCAGGGTTGCCAACGGAATGAGCATGGACGCTGAATCCGTAGGGTAATATCATCTTGGACTGACAACTGGGCAGATATTGATTCTGTGTAACTGTTTGTATGTACTTAGTGCGACTTGTAATATCATATCTGTATCCTTACTTTCTAAGGAAGGATATGATTTTACTTTTGTAAGCGATGTGGTCCACATCCACCTAAGTCAAGTTCTGATTGGGTCAGGTACATTAGAAAATGGGATATACATATTGAATCAAGCTCAGGTTTTCAGTGTCCAGAACACACTTAAAAGAAAGTCTCCGGAAACAAATCAGGCTTTCTTATGGCATTGTAGACTGGGTCACATTAATGAGACATGGTTAACAAAGTTACATAAAGAGGGATACTTGAATCCGTTCGAGTATAAGTCTTATGCCACTTGTGAATCTTGTCTCATGGGAAAGACGACAAAGACGCCGTTCACTGGACACGGAGTAAGAGCAAGCGAGCTCTTGGGACTCATACACAGTGACGTGTGTGGTCCAATGTCTACAGATGCGCGAAGTGGTTATTCATACTTCATTACTTTTACGGATGATTTCTCTAGGTATGGACATGTCTTCTTGATGATGCATAAATCTGAGGCCTTTGAGAAATTTCGGGAATACAAGAATGAAGTTGAAAAACAAACAGGCAAAAGTATCAAGACACTGAGATCTGATCGAGATGGTGAATACTTGAGTGCTGAGTTTCTGGGCTACTTAAAAGAGAATGGAATTCTCTCTCAGCTTACTCCTCCATACACACCACAACACAACGTTGTATCAGAAAGACAGAATCGAACTCTAGTGGATATGGTTCGTTCCATGATGAGTAAGGCTGAGTTACCGCGATCTTTCTGGGGTTATGCACTTGAAACAGCTGCATATCTATTGAACAAGGCTCCAACCATGACTGTGCCTACCACCCCATATCAGATGTGGAGTGGGAAGAAACCATGTCTTATGTATCTTAAGACATGGTGATGTCCAGCTTTTGTAAAGAAGCAGCATGCGGACAAGCTCGAGGCACGCTCAGTACTGTGTAAGTTTGTGGGATACCCCAAGAACTCCAGGGGGTTTCTTTTCTATTCCGCAGAGGAACAAAAGGTTTTTGTTTCTCAGCATGTCCATTTCTTGGAAACTGAATTTTTAGAAAGTCAGATAAGTGGGAGCGCAATAGAACTGGAAGAGATTCCAGAACCTCAAGCTATTACTGAAAGCTTGGAAGAACCAGCAATTTCAGGAGAACTGGACATCCCAGCGCCACCCCGCAGGAGTAGTAGGCAGTCTCATCCGCCCGAGAGATACTACAGTTTTCTCGTAGACGGGGATCGAGAGGATTGCGTCATTGAAAATGATGAGCCTACTAGATTCCAGCAAGCCATTCAGAGATGTAACTCAGTAAAATGGCTGGATGCAATGCGGACCGAGATGTAGTCCATGTACACCAACAATGTTTGGACTTTGGATTTTGCTCCAGAAGGGGTAAAATCCGTAGGCTGCAAATGGATCTTCAGAAAGAAGATTGGTGTAGATGGGCAGGTTGAAACCTATAAAGCTAGACTTGTTGCAATGGGTTTTCGTCAAAGACCTGGTTTGGTTTATGACGAGACCTTTTCACCAGTAGCTATGCTCAAATCCATTAGGATCCTTCTTGCCATTGCTGCCTTTTACGATTATGAGATCTGGCAGATGGACGTAAAGACGGCTTTCCTAAATGGAAATTTGGAAGAGTGCGTCTATATGGATCAGCAGGAGGGATTCATTCAGAGTGGGAGCAGCGGTAAAGTGTGCAAGTTGCTTATGTCCATCTATGGACTGAAGCAGGCATCGCGGAGTTGGAACATCTGCTTTGATGATACTGTCAAAGAATTCGACTTTATCAAAAAACCAGATGAACCATGCATTTACAGTAAGATTGTAGGGAGAACTGTGGTATTCCTCGTCTTGTACGTGGATGACATTCTCCTAATAGGAAATGATATTCCTATGCTACAGTCAGTCAAAGGATTTTTGTCACAGAGGTTCTCCATGAAGGACCTGGGCGATGCCAACTACATTTTGGGGATCCAGATCTATCGTGATAGATCTAAGAGGATGTTGGGACTTTCGCAGTCCTGGTACATCAACACCATACTGAAACGATTCAGTATGAAAGATTCTAAGCACGGTAATCTACCGGCTTGTCACGGAATCACCCTCTCCAAAGAGATGTCTCCCAAAACTGATTTGGAAAGGGCTCGCATGTCATCTATACCCTACGCATGTGCGGTAGGTTCTATAATGTATGCGATGTTGTGTACCAGACCAGATGTAGCATACGCATTGAGCGTTGTAAGCCGGTATCGGTCAGACCCAGGGGAGAAACACTGGATAGCAGTAAAGAACATTCTCAAGTACCTGAGAAGGACAAAGGAGATATTCTTTGTGTATGGAGGAAAAGACCTCCAGATCGAGGCCTTTGCTGACTCCAGCTTCCAGACTGACAAGGATGACTCTAAGTCCATGTCGGGTTATGTCTTTACCCTCAATAGAGGGGCGGTTTGCTGGAAGAGCTCCAAGCAGGAAACCGTTGCTGACTCAACTATGGAAGCGGAGTACATAGCTGCTTACGATGCCGCAAAGGAAGCTGTCTGGATGAAGAAGTTCCTCACGGAACTTCAGGTGGTTCCTACCATTGTTGATCCAATACCGCTGTATTGTGACAACAACGGCGCTATAGCTTTAGCAAAGGAACCCAGGTCCCATCAAAAGTCCAGGCACATTTTGAGGCGGCACCACCTGATCAGAGAGATCGTAGATTGCCGGGAGATCGAGGTGAAGAGAGTAGATTCGTAGAATAACACTGCAGATCCATTCACGAAGGCCATACCCCAGACTCAGTTCGAGCTGCTGATCGAGATGATGGGTCTTCGATACGCCAGTACATGGCCTTAGTGCAAGTGGGAGATTGTTAGTATGTATGCTCCAGAGGCCATTACTGTATCATACTAGTTTGTATATTACTTAATGGAAGCTTGGGATATTCACAGTTGTATACACAATCTAGCTCAAAATGGAAGTATGCTACTTGGTTTGTTTCTACTTTAATATGTGCATGTGTTTCTTTTAGCATATCGCCTATACACATTAGTAGAGCCCTTAGGATCTTTGCTTGATTACCAGCGTTGTGATGGCAGTCACACTAGTGGGGGCTGGGTAATCTACAAGCACATCCTTATACAGGTCCCTAGTCGTAAGATTATCAAGGCAGGGCATTGATACTCTGGATTAGACTAGCGTATGCACTTCTCACCCCAGCAGGGGAGATGGTCTGTCCCACAGCCATTAGTACATCGTACTTGAGATAGTATGTGGGTTCTCGTTAGGTTACGATTACACTGGACAGGACTCGGTGGGAACTGTTGGTTTGGTATTATACCTATCGTCAGTTATCAGCTCCCAGGTGACATGAGTACAGCTTAGTCCGCTGACTTGACACTGTCACTTCGTCTCGAGTGTGTTCCCACTGTTCTTTGATTACTACCCTACCACGGCTCAAAGGAGTCGTGAAAACTGGTAGTAGTTGGGTGCAGTCCCGAAGCACTCGGAGGCAGTGATGGTTAGACATGATTCGTCTCTCCCGGTATTGGGGGATGATATCCCGCTGTGTCTAGGAGAGCCATTACACAAAGTCCCTGGCCATGGCTAGCGAGATATACTGGTAGCGTTTCCAGTGTTATCTCACGGTGTTCTGGGTTACACTCCGACACGACTTGTACCGCTATTAGGGGACTGACTTTTACCGCCCCCCTATGCCCGACATGCGATACTATTAGACGAACAGACCGGACTGTACAGAGATTGTCACATTCAGGCTCAGTAGGAGTTCAGATGGGTTCACCTCATCTGTCTTCTAATCGGCATCTACCTGGGGAGCGTTACGTACAGCTAGTACCACATGCGGCCTGTGGTTAAACCCATTGCAAGCGTAGTGTCAAGTCTTTAGAATCCTACACAGAGCTCTATTCGCCTTTGGGCAAAACAGAGTAGAGGTCGCATGGTTTTTCGACAGGGTTCGTTCACATCCGCGCACTTGTGCACGTTTGGTGTCCGGGCAGTTATTACTAGCGGGCTTTGGTTTAAGCCAGATCCTATTATATGTTTTGTGATTGGTTATGCAGCTTCTCAAGTGCATAACTCCCAAAAGGAAATAGGAAACTCAGTAGTACTCATCATAGAGCGCACCATATCAAATAGGGTGTGGTTTGCTCCGCCCCGATACACCGACATGCTGTGGTGTATACGGAGGAGTAATGCTGGGAGAGAATCTCATTCTCCTTTAGAATAGACCAGGAATTCCGTGCTCAAGTATTCTCCTCCTTGATTACATCAAAGGACATAATACTTATAACCGTTTTTGGTTCTCTACTTCTAACTTATATTATGTGATTATCTCAAAAGTTTCGGACTTGTGTTTCAACAGGAACATATGTTTGAATCTTGAGAGATCATCAGTGAATGTAATGAAGTACAAAGAACAGGTCCTGGCATATGTAGACAGGGGACCTTCATACATCAGCATGTATCAATCCCAAGAGTTCACTAACTCTTTCTCTGTTTCCAATAAACAGAGCTGTGGTCATCTTATCTTTGTGACATGACCGGCAAGTTTCACAAGATATAAATTCAAACTAATTTAAATACGCATCTAAATGTAACTTCAGCTAGTCAGGTCACATTGATATGACCTAGTCTACAATATCTCAAGAAGGATTCATTCATGTCTGAACTCTTCCTCTTGTGTGTGTTCTATACTAGAAGAACTGTGGTTTGATTTAGAACGTCTATGCTTTTAGATAACGAGCCTGAACCGATCAACTCTTGATATAGGAAATGCTCAAAACATTATCCAACAATACAAAATTATATCCTTCTTTACTAATAAAAAGAATGATATGATGTTGTATATCAGGTTCGGTATTTAATAACATTCGTTCAGAATCAATGTATTCTAATAATACAGGGTGATAACTGTAAGTCCACGTTGCTCACCCTGGTTCTTACGCGGAGGCGGAAACGGTAAAAAACGATTTTTTGACACAAGGCAACATGGACTAAAAAGAGGATCTTTGCTAAACAAAAACCTAGCAAACTAACTACAAGTTTAACTACTCGGTTATGAGGTTATACCTAGGTCTTGAACTCCTTCTCTTCTTGCTTCTTGGAGTGGTTTGAACAGCTTCTCCTCGTAGTCTTCTCTTTGTCGAAGAAGGATCCACCCGAAGGCCTCTACCTTGAGCTCCTACCTCAACCTAGAGGTAACTAAAGTGCTTGGCTTGCTAAACCTTGAACTCTAGAGTGAGTAGAGTGAAGTTATGAAGGTTTTATCTCAATAGCTCACGCTTCTCAACACATGAGACATGAGAGCTTTGAGAGAGAGGAAGAGGATGAGCTTTTGGATGAGAGAGAGTGAGCAAGTGAGAATGAGATAATAATTTACAACCATGCTCACAAAAGTAAGAATAATGATGATAATAATAATAATTAAGAATTGTGATGGTTAGTTTCAATGACCATTATCATTTCATGCATTTAATGCATTTTGCAAAGAACAAGAAGCATCATTGAAATGAAATGATGATGGTCAACAAGTCCACAATGGTCAACCGGTCTACAAAGTCAACAAGTCAACAAAAGTCAAATGTTCAACTCAACCATGGCACAATAATCCTTAATTAATATTATTAATTATATTTCTTACTCTCATTAGGGTTTAGAAAAAGTCAAAGGTCAACAACCTTAATTAGAATCCTCTGCCTCTGCCTCTGTCAACTGTGCATACACACCCGCACTCATGTTCCGAGGAACACGAATACAATAAGATAACCTATTGAATAAGGTTCCAATCAAATCAGTTTCCTACCACTTCATATGTGAAATGGAATGGGAAGAGCCCATATCTTAAGTATGTTAAGATTTGGGGTTGTCCAGCCTATGTCTAAAATCATAATCTGGACAAGCTCGAGGCAAAGTTAGTTCTGTGGAAGTTTGTTGGATATCCCAAGCATTCGCAAGGGAATATCTTCTACCACATTGAGGAACAAAAGATATTTTGTTTCTCAACATTCCACCTTTCTGAAAGGGAATTTCTTGTGAAGAAATTAGTGGTCAGGAGGTAGAACTGGAAACAGTTTCAACTATACAAACCGCAGCTGATGATTTGGTAAACCTGAAGGATTCAATAGTATCCAACGAACCTCAGCCTCTCCGCCGATCTAGTAGGGTTCCCCACCCACCTGAGAGATACTTCGGTTACTTTATGACAGTGGGAGCGTGGATTGCATCATGAGATGATGACCTAACAAGTTTTGAGCAAGCCATCAGGAGTGGGGACTCTGTGAGAATGGCTGGATGCTTAGCGATCTGAGATGAAATCCTTATACACCGACAAAATATGGACTTTGGTTGCTTTATCTGAAGGGTTAAATCCCCATCAGGAGAAAGTATATCTTGAGAAGATTACTTGGTGTACATGGAAAAGTTGAGACTTTCTAAGCTATGCTTAAGTCCATTCAGATCCAACTTTCCACGACTACGTACCATGACTACGATATCTGGCGGTTGGGTGTCATGACTGCTTTTCTAAATGATGATTTGAAAGAGAGCGTCTATAAGTACACAGCCAGAGGGCTTCGTAGACAGTGGGAGCAGCGGAAACGTGAGCATGATGTTTTATGCGATAAAATAAGCATCGCAGAGATGGAACATCTGTTTTGATGTGATAGTCAAAGAGTTTGACTTCATCAAAATGGTAGATGAACCTTGTATATACAAAAAGGTAGTAGAGAGTATGGTGGTGATCCTCGTAGAGTACTTGGATGACATACTCTTGATAGGAAAGGAGTTTCCTATGCTACGCTCGGTCAATCTCCGCTTATCACAGGGATTCTCCATATAGGATCAAAGTGATATCTCATAAATCCTAGGTTTTATATCTATGAGATAGATCTAAATGGTTGTAAGGATTCTCACTAGTCATAGTGAGAAGGTATCAATCGATCCTGGTTAGAATCACTGGAAAAGTTCCAGGGTGGTAATGTCGACTGAATGTCAGTCGCAGGCATTGTCTTTATCCTCAGTGGAGGGAAGGTATGTTGGAAGAGTTCCAAGCTAGATACCGTGACTTACTAGACGATTAAAGGAAAGATACGTCATTACCAAGGATGCTACCAAAGAGGCAGTCTGGATATATATAAGTTCATGAGATGAACTTCGTTTCAACCATTGTATGACAATGGAGTTATGGCTTTGGCCAAGGAACCCCCTTCCCATCTGAAATCCAGATATAATTCTTAGGCAGTATCACCTGATCAAGGAGATGGTTGATCTCCAGGATGATCGAGGTTAGGAGAGTAGACACAAAGGACAACAGCGCGGATCCACTCACAGAGGCCTTTTTCCCAGTAGAGACTTTTATGGGATGGTTGAGTAAGAGATACTTCAACCACAGCTAATTGTTGGGTATGTGATACCACAACAGATGGCCATAGTGCAAGTGGGAGATTGTTAGTTATATGTATGCCCTAGAGGCCATTACTGTACATACGATGTATATTGTAGTGGATGCTTGGACATATATAGGGAGGACTTTCTTGCTCGACATGATAGTACGCTATCTGGTTGCTCTTTATCTTAACATGTACTCTGATTGTCTTTATGTTACATGTTGATAAAGACCTTAGGATGAATACTTGACTACTAGGACTATGATGCGGATCATACTAGTGGGGACAGTGTAGTCGTCAAGTACATCCTTCAAATGTTCCTAGTCGTGGGAGTATCGAGACAGGGCATCGATACTCCAGAGTAGACTAGCGTATGCGCTTCTTGACCCATATGATGGGCAATGGATGATCCCATATCCATTGGTGTTTGACATCAGAGAAGGTATACGGGTGCTCAGTGGAGACTGGGTATACTGGACGGACTCGCCGAGAACTCCCAGATGGTATTATACCTCACGTCAGATGGCAGTTCTCTGGTGACACTGGTACAGGTTAGTCTATAGACCCGAGATCGTCATAGAGTCTTGTGTGATTCCCACTGTGCTTTGATTTCCATCATACCACGTCAAAGATGGTGTGCAAAAAGGTGGCTTTTGGTTGCAGTCCCGAATCACATGGAGGCAATGAGCGATAGGAGGGGATTCGTCTCTCCCGGTATAGGGAGTTGATGTTGCGCTGTGTTCGATTGGCTATAACTGGAAATCCCTGGCCAGGGTTGCTGAGATTTACTGGTAAGTGTCATCAGTAGTTTCTCGAACTATTATGGACCTCATATCGACACGACTTATCAAGCTACTGGGGTTTGACGTTTACCACCCCTAAGCGGGATAGGCGACATATCAGACGAAGAGACCGGACTGTACGGGAGTGTTACTGATTGGATTCGCAGGAGAATGTACAGGCTTGCTTCTTGATCTTCTGATCGCTCAATACCTTGGTAGCTGTTACGTTTAGCTGACCTCTTGTGGGTGTTTGATATGATCATCATCTACTGCCAGCGTATTAACGATTCTTTAGAGTCCTACACAGAAGTTTCTTGACTCAGGAAAAAAGGAGTAGGAGGACTTATATGATATGTGCGGGACTGAGAACAATACGTGTATGTCATACCGTATTAGATTCTCGCGATATGAGATATCGGCCGGATATATGTGATATAGCCGGGTCATCGGATCAAGTGTTGATTCGATGAACTGATACAGATTATATTAGTTGGTTATTTGTGAAACTGTCGGATTATCGGATCAAGTGTTGATTTGATAATTTAATGTATAATAATATATTTGATATATTGAATTACATTAACTAATATAAGCTCACTTATTTATTCATTTTCTCACTCGGATAATACATTGATATATATGCGATATATATTAATTATATTATTTTCTTTTGTTACAAAAATATATTATATATGTGATATATAATATTGTAACAAATTATGATTTCTAATGCAACATGGTTAGTGGAGATTAATCATGGTTAGGGTTTGATTTGGGTTAAACTTTTCTAGAAACTTCTAGAAGCTTTTACTCTGTTTCTTGCAAAGTTATTATGGTTGATATTTTGTGAGATATTTCCTAACCCAACCCACACCTTTTAACCCTAGTTAACTCTCTACATTGGTTAGCTTTTTCTTTGGTCAACCATGGTTGCATTTGTAGTTATCATAACAATTCATTATTCATCACAAAAGGATTATTCATTCATCTTCTTCTTCTTCCTCCTAGCAAAGCTTTCTAGCTTTGGGTTTTGTGATGGATTAGGGTGAGATTATGAAAACAAATGAGAGATAAAATCCTACTTCATCATCCTAATCTATCCTAGCCATTTAGATTAGGATGTTCACTTCATTAGTGGGTGAGATCTTTTGTTAAAAAAAACTTCAAGGTAGATCATCTTTGTTATCGAAGATCGGAAGCAAGCTTGCATCTTTCTCTTCGTGGAGCCTCTCTAGAGTCTAGGTACTCGATGATCGCAGTGAAGGGACCTCAACACGGAGCTTTAGAAGTGAAGGACTGGACTACAAAGGTTGTAATCCCAAACTCTTAGATGTTAGCACATATTTAATCGGACACCAGTATGTACTAACATACGTCATCTACACCATATCGCCTGAACCGTGAAAACCCTCTGTGTGGGACTCTAAAGACTCATCAATACGCTGGCAGTGGGTTTAACCATAAGCACGTCAGCGGCACTAGCTGTATGTAACAGATACCCAGGTATTGAGCGAAAGGAAGGCCGACGAGAAAACTCATCCAAACCCCTACCGAGCCTGATGTTGGATATAGTGCCCTCAGAGTCAATTATTGGAAAAAAGGAACGTGATTGCAATGATTGAGGGAGTACCTATACCGGTAGGACAGTCTTACTCAAGATGATAGTATGCTATCTGGTTTATCTGTATTATCATGTACATGGTTTAGGTGACCTTGCAGATCACTATTACACGTTGATGTAGCCCGTAGGATTCTTTCTTTACTACCAGCAGTATGATGGTGATCATATATGTGAGAGTTGGGTAATCTATAAGCACATCCTTAAAGTGGTCCCCAGTCATGGGAGTTTTCGAGACTGGGCATCGATACTCCATTAGTAGACTAGTGTATACAGTCGAGACCCCGACGAGGGGCGGTGGCCGGTCTCATAAGCCATTGGTGTCAGTTGGTTCATCTAAGATGTATACAGGTGCTCATTGGGTTATGAGTACACCGGACAGGACTCGCCGGGAACATGCTAGTTGGGATTATACCTGACGTCAGATAGCAGTTCCCTGGTGACATGTGTACAGGTTAGATCATCGACCTGATATCGTCATTTGTCTCGTGTGAGTTCCCACCGTGCTTTGATTACTACCCTACCACGACTCAAAGGAGTCATGCAAACCGGTTTTAGTTGGGTACAGTGCCGAGCCACTTGGAGGCAGTGAGCGGATCGTCAGGGGTTTCGTCTCACCCGGTATTGGGGGTGAGATCGCGCTATGTCTAGGAGAGCCATTACACGAAGTCCTTGGCCAAGGCAGGAGATTTAGTGGTAGGTTTTCCAGTAGTATCTCAGGGTGTTCTGGGCTACACTCCAACATGGCTTGTACAGCTTTTTGGGATCTGACTTTTACCAACACCCTAGGCCCGACATGTGATACTCATAAACGAACGGACCGGACTATACGGATATTGTCACTAACAGGCTCAGCAGGGTGTCTGGATGAGTTCACTCATCGACCTCCCTTTTGGTAATTACCTGGTAGCCCGTTACGTACGGCTAGTACCACTGACATGCTATTGGTTAAATTCACAGCCAAAGCATTGACGAGTCTTTAGAGTCCTCCATAGACAGTTTCTCAAGTTTCGGGCGAAACGTTGTAGAGGATGTATGATATATGGCCAGGTTCGATCATATACATGCAGTAGTGCATGGATCATGATCGGGCGGATCATACTAGTGGGCTTTGGTTTATGCCGGATCCTAGTATTAGATTTGTTGGATTACTTTAGTCTCATCGCATTCGCATTCGGTCGGAATGCGGATGCAGGTGTGTATATACAGGTGATGGGTACTCTTGTGATCCATCACGAGTTTAGTTTAGTAGATGCCATTCTGTTTTTATTGTTGCAAACATTTAGATTAATATTTGCATATGGAAATAATGAGCTCAAAATCATGATTAGGAGCATTAATTGTGACACATGCACAAGTGACGACTCATGGTCTCTTTACTTATGCATATATCACATTATTGTTTATTTGATGGGTTGAAATGATAAGTGGAGAGAGAGAGAGAGCAGCCATATGGTTGTGGTTAGCTCTTGTATTTTTCGTTCTTGCTCACTCTCATTATCATCTCAACACGAAAGAAAAAGAAAAGGAAACTTCTTGTTCTTCTTCTTCTTTCTTGAGCTCACTATCTCCTCACTAATGGCATCCACTAAATCCTCCATCCATACACTCTCATGTGTTGAGAATCAATGGATGCTTGAGACAAAGTGATCACACACATTCTCTACATCAAGTTGGACACGTCGGCTAGCAAACATCGTGTCCGAGTTGCTTCGGAAGAAGCGGGATCCCTTAAAAAGACTCGAAGATGTGGTGCCCTTTCCGACGAGGAGACCGAAGATCGGAATTGCCGCGAGGAGCTTGGGATGGTGGCCAACGACCAAAGGACAGGGATCGATCTATATAGCCTTTCTATCCCTTCTCTAGTTAGCTAGTTATAGGTTAATGGTTCGATCCGGGATTAAAGTCTGCGATATCGCCGGTTTCAAGTTAAGAAAAAGTTTTCGTTTCCGCGTTTTGGCATCGGACAGACGGCCGGGGCGCTACCGTAGACTTACATGGTATCAGAGACACGCCATTAACCTTTACTAGCTTGCTCTAACATCGATCGAACGAAATTTTCCAAAACCGCATTTCCAATTTTGCAGTTTCTGTAGAAATTTTTTTTGGTCTAAAAATTATTTTCAGTACGTCAGAAAATCAGGAAGGCTTTTTTAAGAACACTGTTGAAATTTGGAAAATTTATTCTACTATAACGCCGCAGAACCGCAGACATACCCACATTTTGGCCGTGGTTCCGCCGCAGTTAAGATGCTTCTCTGCACCATTTCTTCTACAGTGGTCTTTAAACTTGGAATTCGGGTTTCTGGAATATTTTAGTTTTAGCCCAGATTATTTTGAGTGCTGGATTTGTGGTTGGGGCCCACTTCGGGAAATTTTTTCGATCGAAAATTTTAAATATGTTAGTTCACAGTGCTTACTTTATACCTGTGACCGTGAATGTCATTCGAGCGGTAAATCTTGTCTAATTGCTATAGCTCTTTTAGACGGATTTGCGAACATGACATTCACGTTGATGTTCTCTGTTGTGCTGTGATGTTGCGGATTTGTCGTGGTGGATAGCCTGGAGCAATGGTAGTACAGTTTGGTATTATTTGTACATTTGATTTTGCGAGGCGAGCGTCCGACATGTGGACTGCCGTCACTGCCTGTTTATATATTATTCTTTTGGGGCACGACCGGGCTGAGGTCGATGTACCCGTTGTATATATTTTACTTTTTGTACTAGGATTACCCCGCGGTAGGGTGCACGGATAGCCGGGTTCTAGAGGGCAACGATCCCGCATCTCATGGCTTTGAGACGGAAGGGGATTTACTCTAGAATTGGCGGGCTATTCGCCGCACTCGTAGGGGGTATAGGTTGACCCAAGGAGGGGTGCTCAAGTTACCGGATTCCGTGAAGTGTTGGGTGGCCCATTCACTTTGTTGAAGTGGGTTGCCTCTCTTCTGGTTTTGGCGGGTAACTTGCCTCACCCGTAGGGGTCTAGGATTTCATTGCACAGGCTATCCACACGACCAGGGGAACGTTGGGTTTCAGTTGCGGCTCTATGAAACACGGGGCTCCCAGATTATCTGTATAGATCTGTGATGCTTATTACATTTCTGTGATGTTGAATTTTATCACGCCTTGAGCGATTATTATATATTGTTATATATATACTAGTAGATGTTGTATATGTTTTACACCCGCGCTAGTCCAGTCCCCGCTCTGTCGTTAGTTAAGTAACATAACGGGTGATGACGGGACCCAGTGGCGAATGCGGATGGCATATACGTACATCATATTTTCGTTCTTTTGTGGTGTGATTAATTGACGGGACTGCATTGATTCGGATCATTGCAAGCTAAACAAACCTATTCTGATGTTGTTGGAACATTTTTCAAAAAGCTGTTATTGCAAGGACGTTCTCTTTTGTTTTGCACAGTGGTATTCGGTTATGAATATCCAGCACCTCAGTCGACGAGGCAAGGGCTGAGATCCCTTCACCGGGAGTGACCCCTTGGACAGAAGTTTGCGTCAGGGTAATAACTTCACTATGGTCGATTACTTTTTGCTTTGCATCGTGGTATTCAGTTGGAATATCCTGCACCTCATTCTACGGGGAAAGAGCCGAGATCCCTTCACCGGGAGTGACCTCTTTAGCAAAGGTTTTCGCCACTATATTTTTTATAAAAAGCTATCCGGTTCCTTCAACGATATCAAGTTCATTACGTTAAAGGTTTTTCGCCAAAAACCATTCGTAGCCCTCCGTCATTTCAGAAAGGCAGCACTTAATATTCATTCTATGTATGTTGGCCTTCATCAAGGCATAATGTATGGCAGCTATTTGTTACTTTTCTGTTGCATAGATAGATGCGTTAGTTTGGGACAGTCGTACTACTATTTTGGCCTTCGTCAAGGGTATTTACAGGTGGGTTCAAATTAACCTGGATAATGACGGGTAGAACTTGACATGTGACTTATGATATGTTGGCCTTCGTCAAGGTCATAAGAGCATGGGGTAAAAATCAATTCGGGAGTTTCTAAAGAAACTGAAACTTACCAGGCATGCGCATACCTTCTGGAGTGTGATAACGTGAGTGGATTCCGTCGCGTTATCATGTGATGATAGTTGGATCCCGATTCCTACTGATGAGTTGGTTTACTCCTCGGGTGATCCCGACTAATTCTTCTTTCAGGTTTGGAAGAGAATTTGAGATTACAGAGGGAGGTTTCCTGATTAGATAAAGTGATAACCATTCTGATCTAGGTTAGAGTGCACGCAGAGTGTTTCTTTTCTCTCTCTCTCTGGCAGTGACCATGGCCCGACCCTAGACTATGACTCAGTGACCAAGATTAACCGAACCTTCTTAAAACATTGGCTTTTGGATTGTCTGAGTTGCATACATCATTGCCACTCCTACTTTTACCCTTTTCTTCAGAACACCCCATATTACTACGAACATCCATTTCCATTGGATAAAACCATCGTATGGTTATATACGAACTCGAAGGAACTTGTTCCATATTCGAGGATGGTTTCCGGTTCTGAAGAAAATGAATAGAATTATTCAGTTGCCTTTTCCTTTTACCTTCTCTCAGGTTGCGAGTGCTCCTTTGATTAGGACAGTACACCTATTACGCTGATTGGATAGTCTTCTTCCAAACCATAGGCAGGTGCCGAAAGGTAGGGAATGTAGAAAACCGATTAGCCTAACGATGGTGTACAGAAGGTAATAAGTAAAGACAAATAAAGGGATTAGTAAGAGGGCAAAGTAAATTGCGACTGCTATCATTCACGACCAAACCAAGTATTTCATCGCCACTCCTACTTCACCTTTGTATTTCTCCAGGACACTCCGTATCACTACGAAGATCCACAGTTATTTGGATACTCCATCGTATGGTTATATACGAACTCGAAGGAACTTGTTCCAGTTCGGGGATGGATTCTGGTTCAGGAGAAATAGGAACAAGGTTTTATTCAATTGTCTTTTATCTTTACCTTCTCTCGGGTTGCGAGTGCTCCTAGGATTAGGACAGTACACTCATTATGCTTATTGGATAGTCTTCTTCCAAACCATAGGCTGGTGCCGAACGGTAAGGAAGGAAGAAAACCATTTAGCCTAAAGGGGTGTACAGAAGGTAATGAGTAAAGATAGATAAAGCGATTTGGAGAGATGGCAAAAAAAATACGGTTACAGTCGTGAATCTGATAATGGAAGAGGCATTACTAGGAATACCCGGATACCCCTTCGAAACATTTACATGTTTCAGTTTTACTGTGCATTGTTAATAGAAAACTGATTTCCCAATTAGACACTTACTCCAGGGTATGTATTTACCAGGTATAATTCTCACATCTGTATGGTTTTACAGATGATGAGTAGGAGTAAGTTATTGGGAATTAGGAGATCATCCTCATTATATCGGGATTCGTTGTAATTGGTGATATTTGAGGAAATCGCCTGGGTTGTTTGCCGGACGACAAATATTTGGTTTTGAATATTCGTTGTTATGCACCAATTTCAAATTGATATATCTGTACGTTTATTTTTATAAAGTGAGATATAACCTTTTGAAATTATGTCAATGACATTTACCTATATCAATTAATGGTTAGGTAAGGAGCATTAAACAACGGTGTAATTCTTCTTAACCATAAGTACAGTTTTCTACCTACGACGCACAGGGTTTGTGTTATTCAACTCAGGGGACTTATACAGAGTATTGTATATTGTCCAGTGTCCGTTAGGACAGAGGGGTTCGTCCTCGTACTATACTCTGTTTACTTATGACTTCTCTGGTTTTTGACAGGTGTTTCGTAGAAACACAAGGTCGTAGTTTTTAGAAGTTATAGATATAAGAGTAAAGTAGAGAACCAGGTCTTGCAAGTATCGCGATTCTTCTAGGTGATCGAAAATGAAGAAACTTTTGTATGGTATTCAGTTGATAGTAATGGTTTTGAGAAACTTGTTTCTCTTTCAGGTTACTCATGTTTTGGATGCGCTCCTATGTTGAGTAACGCTGATCGGCCTCCTTCCATTTAGTTGACATGCACTGGAGACAGCTGCATGATTTGAATCTGGTTCCAATTAAATCAGTGCCTCTGTTTCTATATTGGATATAGAACGGTTCATATCTTAACGATGTTAAGGTACGGGGAGTTTTCCGGCTTATGCTTAAAACCAGACTCTGGATAACTCAAGGCACGTTTCTTTAATGGCTGTTTATGGGTTGACCCGGGTTATGACGAGAGTTGACTTTCTACCATCTGGAAGATCAATAGTGATATTGTTCTTGACTCTCCACAGTTTTAGTAATATGGATTTTTTCAGAAAACAGTAGTGGGAGTATGGTAGAACTGGAAGTGATTCCAGAACCGCAAACGATTACTGAAAATTTAATACGACCTAAAGATTCAATCTGGATTGACATTCCATAGGCCACTTCGCAGATATGGTGGGTAAGCTCAGGCACTCGAGAGGTACTTCAGTATGCTCAAAGACGGTGACAGGGAGGTTCTTGTTTACCCAGACTCGATACTACTATTGTTCCAGACTATGAGACCCGGTAGGAGGATGAGTATAGCGTCATTCTGAACTGGCTTTAGAAGTGCACGTGTATATTATTCTGCCAGAGGGTTGTCGTAGTCAGTGGGAGCAGCGGAAGCATAGTGGACAAGTGGCTTATGTCTATTTATAGACTAAAGCAGATATAGCGGAGATAGATCATCTATTTCTGATGTGACAGTCATAGGTTTGACTTCATCAGAATAGGAGATGGATCTGTTAAGAAGATAGTAGGGTGTGATGTCCTGGTATTTGGATGAAATACATATAGTAGGAAGTGATATTCCTGCAATACGATCGGTTATGCTTTAGTTATCACACAGTGGTTTCTCCACATAGGATATAGATATAATATCAGACATTCTGGTTACTAGATCTATGGTTTTAGATCTAGATTTGGGAAGTGTCCCAATCTGGGTACTTAGACAGTATTCTAAAGGTGTTTTAGAATGGACGACTCCTGGAACGGTAGTGTACCTGCAGGTGATGGAGTCACCCTCTCTGAAGGTGTCTAACAGACTAAAGGGGAGAGGGATGTGCATGATTTACACATCACTTGATTAGGCAATTGAGTCAATCATGAGATGTCAAGTACCACACATGACATTGTTTTTTGCACTAGATGCAATAAGTTGATATTAATCCTATCCTGGAGAAACGTTCGGAAGCAGTTTTAGAACATAAGTGGATGTTCTAGGGATATGATAACAACAGCCTCTTTTAGGAGACAGTTATCATTCCAGGCTTCCAAGGTGACCTGGATGACAGAGTGACTGTCAGACTTATAGTTTTCCCTTTGACGAGGGGCAGTAGTTTGGATAGGTGGTCTAAGCAAATACTGAGGGAGGCATGGCGCATGATACTGATTAAATTTAGTTTACGATACAGTCTAAGAAGTTTGGATTTGGAGTTCATTTATGAACTAGGTCCCATCAGACATCCAAACATATTCTAAGATAGGTATTGCTTATTTCGGGAGATGGCTTTCTCCGCGAACTTGAGATAAAGAGAGACATAGAAAGAAACATCAGGGCAGATCCACTCACAGAGGCTATTCCTCGAACGCAATAGTTTCGCAAACGGGCTTTGTGAGACTGATTAGTAGAGGAGTTGGGTGTTCGGTATCACACAGGCTGTGAGTATGCGGCATCGCAATAATTAGCCTTGAGTCGAAGTGGGAGATTGTTGGATATAGCGCCCTCAGAGTCAATTATTGGATCACAGGCCCGTGATTGGAATGATTGAGGGAGGACCTATACCGGTAGGACAGTCTTACTCAAGATGATAGTATGATATCTAGTTTATCTGTATTATCATGTACATGCTTTAGGTGACCTTGCAGATCACTATTACACGTTGATGTATCCCGTAGGATTTTTGCTTGACTACCAGTAGTATGATGGTGATCATATACGTGAGAGTTGGGTAGTCTATAAGCACATCCTTAAAGTGGTCCCCAGTCGTGGATGTTTTCGAGACTGGGCATCGATACTCCATTAGTAGACTAGTGTATACAGTCGAGACCCCGACGAGGGGCGGTGTCCGGTCTCACAAGCCATTGGTGTCAGTTGGTTCACCTAAGATGTATACAGGTGCTCATTGGGTTATGAGTACACCGGACAGGACTCGCCGGGAACATGCTAGTTGGTATTATACCTGACGTCAGATAGCAGTTCCCTGGTGACATGTGTAAAGGTTAGTTCATCGACCTGAGATCGGCATTTATCTCGTGTGAGTTCCCACCGTGCTTTGATTACTACCCTACCACGGCTCAAAGGAGTCATGCAAACAGGTTTTAGTTGGGTACAGTCCCGAGCCACATGGAGGCAGTGAGGGATCGGCAGGGGTTTCGTCTCTCCCGGTATTGGGGGTGAGATCGCACAGTTTCTAGGAGACCCATTACAAGAAGTCTTTGGCCAAGGCCGGAAATTTACTGGTAGGTATTCCAGTAGTATCTCAGGGTGTTCTGGGCTACACTCCGACACGGCTTGTACCGCTTTTGGGGGTTTGACTTTTACCAACCCCCTAGGCCCGACATGCGATAATCATAGACGAACGGAGCGGACTGTACGGATATTGTCACTGACAGGCTCAGTAGGGTGTCAGGATGAGTTCTCTCATCGACCTCCCTTTTGGTCAATACCTGGTAGCCCGTTACGTACGGCTAGTACCACTGACATGCTAGTGGTTAAATCCACAGCCAAAGTATTGACGAGTCTTTAGAGTCCCCCAAAGACAGTTTCTCATGTTTCGGGGGAAAAGTTGTAGAGGTCGTATGATATATGGCAGGGTTCAATCATATACGTGCAGTAGTGCACGGTTCATGATCGGGCGGATCATACTGGTGGGCTTTTGTTTAAGCCGGATCCTAGTTTAGATTTATTGGATTACTTTAGTCTCATCGCATTCGCAGTCAGTCGGAATGTGGATGCAGGTATGTATATACAGGTGAGGGGTACTCTTGTGATCCGTCACGAGTTTACTTTAGTAGATGTCATTCTCTTTTTATTGTTGCAAACATTTGGATTAATGTTTGCATATGCAAATAATGAGCTCAAAATCATGATTAGGAGCATTAATTGTGACACATGCACAAGTGATGACTCATGGTCTCTTTACTTATGCATATGTCATATTATTGTTTATTTGATGGGTTGAAATGATAAGTAGAGAGAGAGAGGGCAGCCATATGGTTGTGGTTAGCTCTTGTAATTTTCATTCTTGCTCACTCTCATTATCATCTCAACACAAAAGAAAAAGAAAAGGAAACTTCTTATTTCTCTTCTTTCTTGAGCTCACTATCTCCTCACTAATGGCATCCACTAAATCCTCAATCCATAAACTCTCATGTGTTGAGAATCAATGGATGCTTAAGACAAAATGATCACACACATTCTCCACATCACCTTAGACACGTCGGCTAGCAAAATTCGTGTCCGAGTTACTTCGGACGAAGCAAGAGCCCGTAAAAAGACTCGAAGATGTGGTGCCCTTTCCGACGAGGAGACCGGAGATCGGAGTTGTCGCGAGGAGCTTGGGATGGTGGCCAAAGACCGAAGGACACGAATCGATCGGTATAGCCTTTCTATCCCTTCTCTAGTTAGCTACTTATAGGTTAATGGTTCGATCCGGGATTAAAGTCTGCGATAGCGCCGGTGCAAGTTAAGAAAAAGCTTTCATTTCCGCGTTTTGACTTCGGACAGACGGCCGGGGCGCTACCGTAGACTTACACCTGACAGTGATAATATCCGTACAATCAGGTCTGTTCGTCTAAGAGTATCATATATCGAGTCTAGGGGATGGATAAATTAAAACCCTACTGACGCGATAATTCGTGTCAGTATGTAACCTATCACCACCTGAGAAACTATCGATCCTGGATCGGTAATTCTCCTCTGCCCCGGCCGAGGATTTCTGGTGATGGCCACCCGTGCACAATGCGACATCATCCCCAAATACCGGGAGAGGCGAATCCCCGACGATCCGCTCACTGCCTCTGTGTAGCTCGGGACTGTTACCAACAAAAACCTGTTTGCACTACTCCTTTGAGCCGTGGTAGGGTAGTAATCAAAGCACAGTAGGAACTCACACGAAACAAATGACGATCTCAGGTCGACAGACTAACCTGTACACATGTCATCTGGGAACTGCTATATGAAAATAGGTATAATACCAACTTGCAGGTTCCCGGCGAGTCCGTCCATTATACTCATAACTCAATGAGCACTTATATACTATCTTAGGTGAGGAAACTAACACCAATAGTTTGTGAGACCTTGCCACCGCCCCTCGTCAGGGTCTCTATCAGTATACACTAGTCTACACTGGAGTATCGACGCCCAGTCTCGATACTCCTACAACTAGGGACATTTATGGATGTGCTTATAGACCCCCAGCTCCCATGCATATGATCGCAATCATAATGCTGGTAGTCAAGAAAGAATCCTATGGGTTCTATCAACATGTAATAGTGATCTGTAATACCATCTAAACCATGCGCAAGATGATAAAGACAAACCAGATAGCATACTATCATCTCGAGTAAGACTGTTCTACCGGTATAGGTCCTCCCTCAATCATCGCAATCATGTGCCCGCGGTTCAATAATTGACTTGAGGGCACTATGGCCAACAATCTCCCACTTGCACATAAGGCTTATTATTGCGATGTCGTATACTCACAGCTCGTGTGATACCGAACACCCAACTTTTCTACTAATCAGTCTCACAAAGCCTGTTTGTGAAACTATTGTGTTCGAGAAATAGCCTCAGTGAGTGGATCCGCTCCGGTGTTTCTTTTTGTATCTCTCTATATCTCAACTTCGCGGAGAATAACCATCTCCTGAAATGAGCAATACCTTGTCTTAGAATTTGTCTGGATATCTGATGAGACCCAGTTCAAAAATGAACTCCAAATCCAACAAACTTCTTAGACTGTATCATCCACTGAGTTTAATCAGTATCTTGAGCCATGCCTCCCACAATATCTTCTTGGACCACCTGTCTAACATAATGTCCCTCAAAAGAGGGAAAACTAAAACTCTGACAGTCACTCTGTCATCCAGGTCACCTTAGAAGCCTGAAATGATAACCGTCACCTGAAGAGGCTGTCGTTACCATATCCCAAGAACATCGACTTATGTTGATAACTGCTTCCCAATGTTTCTCCAGGATTGGATTAATATATATGCTTATTGCAGCTAGTGCAAAAACAATATCTGGTGTGGTACTTGACATTTCATGATTAACTCAATTGTCTAAGCAAGTGATATGCTAATCATGCAGATCCCTCTCCCCTTTAGTTTATAAGACACCTTTAGATAGGGTGACTCCATCACCTGCATGTACACCACCATGCCAGGATTCGTCCATTCTAAAACACTTTAGAATATTGTCAAGTACCCAAATTGGGACACATCCCAAATCAAGATCTAGTAACCAGAAACCTTGATATTATATCCATGTCCTATGTGGAGAAATAACTTTGTGACAACCAAATGATAACCGATCGTAGTATAGAAATATCTGTTCCTATCAAGTGCATGTCATCCTAAATACCTGGACATCACTCTCTACTACCTTCTTACCAGATCCAGATCCTATTCTGATGAGGTCAAGACCTATGACTTTCACATAAAAATAGATGATCTATTTCCTCTATACTTTCTTTAGTCTATGAATAGACATAAGCTCCTTGCCTACTGCGCATCCGCTGCTCCCACTGACTACAACAACCCTCTGGCAGAGACATATACACATGCACTTCTAAAGCTAGTTCAGAGCGACGTTATACTCATCCTCCCGCCGGGTCTCATAGTCTAGAACAGCAGCAATGACAAGCCTGGGTAAATAAGAACCTCCCTGTCACCGTATCTGAGAAGACCGAAGTACCTCTCGGGTGCCTGAGGTTACCCACCAAATCTGCGGAGTGGTTAAGGGAATGTCAAACCCGATTGAATCTTTAGGTTCTATTAAATTTTCGGTAATCGTTTGTGGCTCTGGAATCACTTCCAGTTCTACCATACTCCCACTATCTGTTTTTTGAAAAAAAATCCATTTTACTAAAACTGAGGTGAGTCAAGAATAATATCACTTTTGATCTTCCTCAAGGTAGAAAGTTAACCCTCGTCAAAGCCCGGGATAACCCACAAACTGCCATTACTAAAACGTGCCTTGAGTTTATCCGGATTATGGTTCAATGCATCAGCCGGACAACTCCCTATATCTTAACATCGTTAATATATAAATTGATTCTATATACCATATAGAAACAATGAAACTAATTTAATTGGAACTAGATTCAAAATCATGCAGCTGTCTCCAGTGCATATCAACCAAATGGAATGAGGTCAATCAGCATTACTCAACTAGGAGTGCATCTATATATGAGAAACCTAAAAGAGAAGCAAGTTCTCAAAACCATTACTATCAACGGAATACCTTACACAAGTATCTACATCTTTGATCACTTTGAAGAATCCTGATACTTGCAACAAATGGTTCTTTACTTTATTCTTATACCTATAACATCTCATTATCTGGACCCTGTATTTAAACAAAATACTTGTCTAAAACTAGCGAAGTCATGAGTAAACGGAATATAGTACGAGTACCAACCCCTTTGTCCTAATGGATACTGGACAACATACAATACTTTGTACAAGTCTCCTGAGTTCAATAACTCAAACCTTGTGCGTCGTAGGTTGAGAACTGTACTATGGTTAAGAAGAATTACACCGCTGTTGAATGCACTTTACCTAACCATCAACCGATATAGGTAAATGTCACAGACATAATTTCAAAAAGTTATATCTCACTTTATAAAATAAACATATAGATATATCAGTTTGAAACTGGTGCATAACCACGGATATTCAAAACCAAAAATTTGCCATCAGGTAAAACACAGGAGATTTCCTCAAATATCACCAATTACAACGAATTCTGATATAAATGAGGATATAATCACCTAATTCATAATAACTTACTCCCACTCACCATCTGTAACATTATACAGACGTGAGAAACGAATCTGGTAAATACATACCCTGGAGTTAGAATCAAATTGGGAAAACAGTTTTCAATTAACATTGCATAGTAAATCTGAAACATGAAAATGTTTCGAAGGGGTATCCGGGTATTCCAAGTAATACCTTTTCCACTATCCAGATTCATGACAGTAACCGTATATTTCCTTTCCATCTCTTCAATCCCTTTATTTGTCTTTACTCATTACATTCTGTACACTATACTTAGGCTAATTGATTTTCTTCCTTTCCTACTGTTCGGCACCGGCCTAAGGTTTGGAAGAAGACTATCTAATAAGAGTAATAGGTGTACCCTCCTAATCATAGGAGCCCTCACATCCTGAGAGAAGGTAAAGGGAAAAGGCAACTGAATAATCCTTATTCTATTTCTCCTGAACCGGAAACCATCCTCGAACTGGAACAAGTTCCTTCGAGTTTATATGTAATTATACGATGGCATATCCAATAAATGTGGATCTTCACAGTGATACGGAGTGTTCCGGAGAAATACAAAGTGGATGTAGGAGTGGCAGTAGAATACGTGGTTTCGTCGTATATGATAGCAGTCGCAATTTCCTTTTCCTTCTTTCTAATCCCTTTATTTGTCTTTACTTATTACCTTTTGTACATCACACTTAGGCTAATTAGTTTTCTTCCTTCCCTACCTTTCGGCACCTGCCTATGGTTTGGAAGAAGACTATCCAATAAGCGTAATAGGTGTACTCTCCTAATCCTAGGAGCTCTCGTATGATGAGAGAAGGTAAAGAGAAAAGACAACCGAATAATCATATTCAATTTATCCAGAACCGGAAACCATCCTTGAACTGGAACAAGTTCCATCGAGTTCATATGTAACTATACGATGTCATATCCTATAAATATGGATCTTCATAGTGATATGGAATGTTGCGGAGAAATGCAAAGGGAAAGTAGTAGTGACAATGAGTTATGCGACACCGTGACATTCCAAAAGGAAAAGTGTTTTAAGAAGGTTCGGTTAACTTGGTTCATGAGTTTTAGTTTAGGGTCGGCTCATGGTCGCTGCCAAAGAGAGAGAGAGAGAGAGAGAGAGAGAGAGAGAGAGAAAACACACAGTGTGCACTCTAACCTAGATCAGAATGGTTAATAACTTTATCTAATCAGGATGGCTCCCACTATTTCCTCGAATTCTCCTCCAAACCAAAAGGAGAATTAGTCGGGATCATCTAAAATCACCCGAGGAGTAATCCTACTCATCAGTGGGAATCGGGATCCAACTATCATCGCATGATAACTTGATGGAATCCACTCAAGTTACCACACTCCAGAAGGTGTGCGCAAGCCTTCCAAGTTTCCTGTATATTTGAAACTCCCGATGTGATTTTTTTCCCAAGCGGTTTATGACCATGACTAGGTCAACAAAATATAAACCGCTAGTCAAGTTGAACCCGTCATTATCCTGGATTGCATTAAACCCACCTGCACGTGCCCTTGACTAGGTCAACTTGGCCGCACGACTGTCCTAAACAATAGCATTTAAAATGCAACAAACAAGCACCACTTAGCTGCCGAACACTACGTCTTGACTAGGTCAACAAACGCAGCATGAATACTAAATAATACTCGTAAGAAATGATGGAGAGCTATGACTGGTTTTTGGCGAAAAACCTTTAACGTAATGAACTTGATATCGTTGAAGGAACAGAGTGGTTTTTCAAATATATAGTGGCACAAACTTTTGCTAAAGAGGTCACTCCCTGTGAAGGGATCTCGGCTATTTCCTCGTCGAATGAGGTGCAGGATATTCGAAATTGAATACCATGATGCAAAGCAAAAGGAAATGACTATAGTGAAGTTATTACGTTGACGCAAACTTTTACTCAAGGGGTCACTCCCGATAAAGGGATCTCGGACCTTACCTCGTCGAATGAGGTGCAGGATATTCCCAATCGAATACCACTGTGCAAATCAAAAGAGAACGTCTGTAATCTCAGTTTTAAAAAACTTGGTTCCAACAACATCATATATAGGTTTGTTTTATCCTTGCATTGATCAAAATCAACGCAGTCCCATCAATTAATCACACAAGAAAAGAACGAAAATATGATGTACGTATATGCCATCCGCATTCGCCACTGGGTCCCGTCATCACTCGTTAAGTTACTTAACTAACGACAGAGCGGGGACTGGACTCGCTCGGGTGCAAAACATATACAACATCTACTAGTATATATAAATATATATATATAACATTCTTCCCAGGCATGATATAAGCAAATGTTAGTTATATGTGTGCCCTAGAGGCCATTACTGTACATACAAAGTATATAGTAGTGGATGCTTCGACATATATATGGAGGACTTTCTTGCTCGACATGATAGTATGCTATCTGGTTGCTCTTTATCTTAACATGTACATTGATTGTCTCTATGTTACATGTTGATAAAGCCCTTAGAATGGGTACTTGACTACAAGGATTATGATGCAGATCATACTAGTGGGGACAGTGTAGTCGCTAAGTACATCCTTCAAATGTTCCTAATCGTGGGTGTATCGAGACAGGGCATCGATATACGAGAGTAGACTAGCGTATAGCTTCTCGACCCATGTAGATAGGCGATGGATGATCCCATATACATTGGTGCTTGACATCGGAGACAGTATATGGGTGCTCAGTGGAGACTGGGTACACTAGAACGGACTCGCCGAGAACTCCTAGATGGTATTATACCTATCGTCAGATGGCAGTTCTCTGGTGACACTGGCTTAGGTTAGTCTGTAGACCCAAGATCGTCATAGAGCCTTGTGTGATTCCTACTGTGCTTTGATTTCCACCTTACCACGTTCAAGAGAATGTGCAAAACGTTGGCTTTTGGGTACAGTCCCGAATCACATGGAGGCAATGAGTGATAGGAAGGGTTCCGTCTCTCCTGGTGTTGGGAGTTGATGTTGCGCTGTGCTCAATTGGCTATAATAGTAAGTCCCTGGCCAGGGCTGCTTCAGAGATATACCGGTAAGTGTTATGAGTAGTTTCTCGACCCGTTATGAGCCTCACATCGGCACGACTTATCGAGTTACTGGGTCTGACATTTACCACCCCTAGACGAGATGTGCGACATATCAGACGAAGAGACCGGACTGTACGGTAGTGTTTCTGATTGGATTCACAGGAATATGAGCAGGCTTTCCTGTTGATCTTCTGATCGCTCAGTATCCGGGTGGCCGTTATGTTTAGTAGACCGCTTGCGGCATGTGGGTGTTTGATATGATCATCACTTACTGCCGGCGTATTGACAAGTCTTTAGAATCCTACACAGAGGTTTCTTGGCTCAAGCGAAACAGAGTAGGAGCACATATGTGATATGTGCGGGACTGAGATTAATACGATATGAGATACCGTATTTTAATCTCGCGATATATAACATAGGTCGATTATATGTGATATAGGTGGGTTATCAGATCAAGTGTTGATTCGATAAGTTGTTACATTTGATATTAGTCGGTTATATATGATATAACCGGATTATTAAATCAAATGTTGATTTAATAATTTAATGTATAATTATATATTTGATATATTAAGTTACATTAACTAATACTTGCTCACTTATGATTTCTTTTCTCACTTGATATGCACATTGTATATATGTGATATGTATATTTGTGTACATGTTTGAATCATGCTAGGTTACATATGCAACATAAGAAGTATGAGACTTGTACCATGCTAGGGTTAAGTTAGGGTTTATAATTTTATTCAAAGTTAAACAAATTAGTGGAGAATTAGTTTAAATGTTCAAAGCTTGTAGAAGCTTGTATGAACCTTTGACTAAGTCCACTCTTTTGTCTAGCTTAGGATATTTATTAACCCAACCATTAACCTAATAACATAGTTTATTCTATACAATGGTTAGTGCATGACATACACTAACCATGGTTGCATTCTAACCTCATCTATTATTCATTCATAACTCTCATTCATCTCTCATCTTCTTCTTCTTCATGAGCTCAAGAAAAATGTTTTCTAGGGTTTTGAGAGGTGATGAAATATTATGAGAAAAATAAATCTAAAGTGAGCCCGCTTCCTACTTCATCATCCTCTACTACTTGCCATTTAGTATAGGGTGTTTGCTTCACTAATTTCACAATTAGTGAAGAGATAGCTTGGGTTAGTATCTTCTCGACGTAGTTCATCTTCGGCCTTGAAGAATTGGATGCAAGCTTGTTCATTTCTTAATGGGAGCCTCTCTAGAGTCCGGAAGTTCATGATCGCAGCGAAGGGACTATTACACGGAGCTAATGAAGTGAAGGACATGTCTATAAAGGTTGTATTCCTTCTTCACTTGCTTGCAAAGTTGTTTACTTTTCATTCCATCGCTTTTTCTAGTAGACGATTCTAGGGTTAGGGTTAGCTAGAACGGAAAAATTTGAAATTGGCATGGAAGATGCCTCCCGAAACCATGCTGCCGTGCTAAGCAACCCTACAGCAACATCACAGAAACATCACAGAATAACGGATAATCTAAGAGCCCCGGGTTTCCTTTGAGCCGCAAATGAAAACCCGACGTTCCCCGGGTCGTGTAGATAGCCTGTGCAATTAAAACCTAGACCCCTACGAGCGTGGAAAGTTACCTGCTAAAACTAGAAGTGAGGCAACCCCAATCAACAACATGAATGGGCCATCCAGCACTTCATGATATCCGGTAACTTGGGCACCTCTCCGTGGGTCAACCTATACCCCCTACGAGTGCGGTGAATAGCCCGCCAATTCTAGAGTAAAGTCCCCTCCGTCTCAATGCCATAAGATGTGGACCCGTTGCCCTCTAGAACCCGGCTATTCGTGCACTCCACCATGGCGTAATCCTAGTAAAGAAAAGAAAATAATATGTACAAGGGTGGCATCGATCTCAACCCGATCGTGCCCCAAACAAATAATATACAAATTGGCAGTGACGACAGAACACATGTCGGACGCTCGCCCCGCAAAATCAAATATACAAATGAATCTAAACTGTACTACCATTGCACCACTGGCAATCCACCATGACGATCCAACCACAACCACATCAGAACACAAAACATCAACGTGAATGTCACGTTCGCAAACCCGTCTAAAAGAACATATAGCAGTTAGACGGATTGTACCGCTCGAATAACATTCACGGTCGCAGATAGTAATGCATGTACTGTAAACACACAATTAAAATTTCGATCAACTAAATCTTTCCAAATTGGCCCCAAATGTATAACCAGCACTCAGACAAATCTGGGCCAAAACCATATATACAAAAAATCAAATTTCCATGAACTAAAGCCCCCAAAAAAATTGGGGCACTGTAGCCCAAAAAGCGTGGCGGAACCGCTGCAAAATGTGCCATTTTTCTCCAGTTCCGCCGCCGAATTTTGGAGTTACGTGCCCAAATTTTTTCCACAACAATAGTTTTTCCTGCACATATTTTTAAGATATCCAAGAAAAATTTCTGAACAACTTTCAAATTCGACAGCAAGCACATCAAATGAAAATTTGATTCGGAAAAATTTGTCGATCGATATTCTCAATTTGTGCAAACAAGCTAGTATGGGGTTAAAGGGTTGGCTCTGATACCAAGTTGGGTTACAGCAGCGCCCCGGCCATCAAACCGTGACCAAATGCGGAACAAAAATTTACAAAACTGGCGCTACCACAATCCGATGCCCGGATCTATCCTAAACCCTATATTAGCAAACAATATAAAGAGTTAGAGATGGTTATACCGAATGAGCTAAGACCTTCGGGTCTTCAACCATCATCCTAAGCTCCTAGTGGTCGCGGATCGAATTTGGTTGCCAGTCTTCCTCCATCTGCGATAATCCACCCGAGGTAAACGACGCAAGCTTCAGCCTCGCCAAGTGAGGTAACCGACGCTCCAAGATTGCTAGCAATGAAGAGTGGAGGTTAAGGATTATTTCACTAGAATTTTCTCTTATAAAAAAAGCTCAAAAGAGTAACCATAGAAGATGAAGAAGAAGGTGAAGAAAACAATGGCATGTGCAACTAAAGAAATGGCTAAGTCTCCAAGTGAGTGAGAATGAATCAAGTGAAGAAAATAAAAATGAGCATGGCCCATCCCAAGCAAGTGGTTTCCCCCTCCTTCTCTCAATCATACACACACACGAAAATATCTCTTCATTTTACCAATAAACAAATGCATGCGATACCTCTCTACATGCTCAAGCCCATGCTCATGCCAACTCACCCCTCCATCACATTTCCAAAATGATTTTCTAAAAAGAAAATCTAATAATGAGGTGGCCACCTTCTAGAAGCTATTCCGTATAAATACGGAATACAACCCAGTATACGTATTGAAATACATATACGCGTATTCGTACAAAAATACGAATAGCTAAGAGACAAAATGAATAGTGAACAATAATACTAGAATACATATATATAAATTATTAAATCAAAACCCGATTTAATAATCCGGCTTAATCTAAGCCGCTAGTATTATCAACCATCCAATTAAAGTCTGTGCAGCATGTATACATATTTAATCGGACACCAGTATGTACCAACATACGTCATCTACACCATATCTCTTGAACCGTGAAAACCTCTGTGTGGGACTCTAAAGACTCGTCAATATGCTGGCTGTGGGTTTAACCACAAGCACGTCAGCGTTACTAGCTTTACGTAATGGCTACCCAGGTATTGAGCGAAAGGAAGGCCGACGAGCAAACTCATCCAAACCCCTACTGAACCTGACAGTGACAATATACGTACAGTCCGGTCTGTTCATCTAAGAGTATCTCATAACAAGTCTAGGGGGTGGATAAAGTCAGACCCCTACTAACATGATAATTCGTCTCGATATGTAACCCATCACCACCTGAGAAACTATCGATCCTGGATCGGTAATTCTTGTCTAACCCGGCCGAGAATTTCTGGTGATGGCCACCCGTGCACAACGTTACATCAACGCCCAATACCGGGAGAGGCGAATCCTCGACTATCTGCTCACTGCCTCTATGTGGCTCGGGATTGTACCCAACTAAAACCTGTTTGCACGACTCCTTTGAGCCGTGGTAGGGTAGTAATCAAAGCACAGTAAGAACTCACACGAGACAAATGACGATCTCAGGTCCACAGACTAAACTGTACACATGTCACCTGGGAACTACTATATGACAATAGGTATAATACCAACTAGCAGGTTCCCGGCGAGTCCGTCCAGTGTACTCATAACTCAATAAGCACCTGTATACTATCTTAGGTGAACAAACTAACACCAATGGCTTGTGAGATCTTGCCACCGCCCCTCGTCAGGGTCTTGATTAGTATACACTAGTCTACACTGGAGTATCAATGCCCAGTCTCGATACTCCCACGACTAGGGACATTTAAGGATGTGCTTATTGACCCCCAACTCCCATGTATATGATCTCCATCATAATGCTGGTAGTCAAGAAAGAATCATATGGGCTCTATCAACATGTAATAGTGATCTGTAATACCACCTTAAGCATGTACATGATGATAAAGACAAACCCGATAGCATACTATCATCTCGAGTAAGACTATTCTACCGGTAGAGGTCCTCCCTCAATCATCGCAATCGCGTGCCTGCGATTCAATAATTGACTTGAGGGCACTATAGCCAACAAATCATGATATATATGTAATTGAAAGAGGAAAAATATAAGATTTATAGTGGCATGATATGAGGTCGATATCGATGTGACATGAGATCGATAAATTCGATACAAGATTAAGATAGATGTGTCATGAGATCGATAAGATATTGTGTACGGGACCATCGAACCGTACCCTTATTGATGAATAGGACGATAGAATCCCTATTCTGTTTTATGACCCGATACGATGGATTACCGTACGCGATGTGTTATACCGGATGATTGATCCACGCTCGTGATTGAGGATGATGATCGAGGATATTCCCATATTGGATACTATGAGGCTGAATCGCCGAAGTAAAAGTGTCAGCTGTGTTGGGATTTGCCGGTGCTTCGGCCATCAAACTATGGCCAAATACGGAACAAAATTTTCAAAAACTTAGGCGCAAAAAAAATCCGCACAAGATCAAACATTAACCCTAAACTAGCAAGCATATGAAGAGGAGTTAGATGGTTATACCGAAGGAACCAAGTCCTTCGGGTCTTCAATTATCATCACAAGCTCCTAGTGGTTGCGGATCGAGTTTAGTTGTCGGTCTTCCTCCATCTACGACTATCCACCCGATAGAAACGATCCAAGCTTCAGCCTCGCCAAGCGAGGCAACCGACGCTCTAAGGTTTCTAGCAATGGAGAGTGGAGGTGTATGATTATCTCACTATAATTTTCTCTCATCACTAATGCCCAAAAGAGGAACCATAGAAGATGAAGGAGGTGAGCAAACATGTGGCATGAGCAACTAAAGAAAATGGCTAAGTTTTCTCCAAGTGAGAAATGAGCAAGTCAAGAAAAAAATGAGCAAAGCATGCGTCTAAAAAATGATGGCATCCACCCTTTTTCAATCATCCAACAAAAATATATCATCTCATTTTGCAATAAAATAAAGCCATGCCATACATCTTTACATGCTTAACAATATTCATGCTATGTCACCCCTCCACCTCATTTGTAAAACAAATGTTTTTCTAAAAAAGAAAATCATACAAATGAGGTGTCCATCATCTAGAAGCTATTCCGTATATAAAAGGAATACAACCCGGTATACATATCGAAATACATATACGCGTATTCCTACAAAAATACGAATAACCTAGAAAGAAAATGAATAGTGAACAATAATACTAAAATACATATATACATATATAAATTATTAAATCAAAACCTTATTTAATAATCCGGCTTAATCCTAAGTCGCTAGTATTATCAACTGTCCGATTAAAGTCTGTGCGGCCTGTACACATATTTAGTAGGACACCTGTATGTACCAACATACGTCATATACACCATATCGCCTGAACCGTGAAAACCCTCTGTGTGGGACTCTAAATACTCGTCAATACGCTGGTAATGGGTTTAACCACAAGCACGTCAGTGGCACTAGCTGTACGTAACAGCTACCTAGGTATTGAGCAAAAGGAAGGCCGACGAGCAAACTCATCCGTACCCCAATTGAGCCTGACAGTGACAATCTCCATACAGTCCGGTCTGTTCGTCTAAGAGTATCGCATATCGAGTCTAGGGAGTGGATAAAGTCAGACCCCTAATAACACGATAATTCGTGTCGGTATGTAAACCATCACCACATGAGAAACTACTGATCCTAGATCAGCAATTGTTGACTACCTTGGTCAAGGATTTCTGGCGATGGCCACCCATGCATTGCGCGGCATCAAACCCTAATACCGGGAGGGATGAATCCCCAACGATCCACTCACTGCCTCCATGTGGCTCGGGACTGTACCCAACTAAAACCTTTTTGCACGACTCCGAGCCGTGGTAGGGTAGTAATCAAAGTACAGTGGGAACTCACACGAGACAAATGATGATCTCAGGTCGACAGACTAAGCTGTACTCCTGTCACCTAGGAACTTCAATCTGACAATAGGTATAATACCATCTAACATGTTCCCGGTGAGTCCGTCCGGTGTACTCATGACCTAATGAGCACCTGTATACTATCTTAGGTGACTAACTGACACCAATGGCTTGTGAGACCGGCCACCGTCTCTCGTCGGGGTCTCCATAAGCATACACTAGTCTACTGTGGAGTACTGATGCCCAGTCTCTATACTCTCACGACTAGGGACATTTAAGGATGCGCTTATAGACCACCCATTTCCCACGTATATGATCGCCTTCATAATGCTGGTAGTCAAGCAAGAATCATATGGGCTCTATCAACATGTAATAGTGATCTGTAATAACACCTGAAGCATGTACATGAGGATAAAGACAAACTAGATAGCATACTATCATCTCGAGTAAGACATTTCTACCGGTATAGGTCCTCCCTCAATCATCATAATCCCATGCCTGCGACTATGATAATTGCATAGAGGATACTAGAGCCAACAATCTCCCACTTGCACTTAAGGCTAATTATTACGATGTCGCATACTCACAGCCCGTGTGATACTGAACACCCAACTTCTCTACTAATCGGTCTCGCAAAGCCCGTTTGCTAAACTATAGCGTTCGAGAAATAGCCTCAGTGAATGTAACAGCTCCAGTGTTTCTATATTTATCTCTCAATATCTCAACTTCGCGAAGAAAGACTATCTCTTGAAATGAGCAATACCTGTCTTAGAATTTGTCTGGATATCTGATGGGAAACAGTTCACAAATGAACTCCAAATCCAGCAAACTTCTTAGACTGTATCGTCCACTGAATTTAATCAGTATCATGTGCCATACCTTCCTCAGTATCCGCTTGGACCACATGTCCAAAATACCGTCCCTCAAAAGAGGGAAAACTAAAACTCTGACAGTCACTCTGTCATCCAGGTCACCTTGGAAGCCTAAGTCTGGAATGATAACCGTCTCCTGAAGGAGGCTGCCGTTACCAAATCCCTAGAACATCTACTTATGTTCATAAACTGCTTCCGAACGTTTCTCCAGAATTGGATTAATATATAAACTTATTGCTGCTAGTTCAAAAACAACGTCTGGTGTGGTACTTGACATATCATGATTGACTCAATTGCCTAAGCAAATGATATGCCAATCATGCACATCCCTCTACCCTTTAGTCTGTATGACACCTTTAGAGAGGGTGACTCCATCACCTGCAGGTAGACCACCATGCCAGGAGTCGTCCATTCTAAAAAACTTTTAGAATAGTGTCAAAGTAACCACATTAGGAAACTACCCAAATCTAGATCTAAAACCATAGATCTAGTAACCAGAATGCCTGATATTATATCCATATCCTATGTAGAGAAACTACTTTGTGACAACCACAGTATAACCGATCGTAGTATAGGAATTTCACTTCCTATATAGTGCATGTCATCCAAATATCAGGTAATCACACCCTAATACCTTCTTAACATATCCATCTTCTATTTTGATGAAGTCAAAGCCTATGACTGTCACTTCAAAAATAGATGATCTATCTCCGCTATACCTTCTTTAGTCTATAAATAGACACAAGATACTTGTCCATTATGCTTCCACTGCTCCCACTGACTATAACAACCCTCTGGTAGAGTCATATACACGTGCACTTCTAAAGCTAGTTTAGAACGATACTATATTCATCCTCCTGCCGGGTCTCATAGTCTAGAACAACAGTAATGGAAAGTCTGGGTAAACAAGAACCTCCCTGCCACCGTTTCTGAGGACACCGAAGTACCTCTCGGGCGCCTAAGGTTACCCACCATATCCGCGGAGTGGCTGTTGGTTATATGTATGCCCTAGAGGCCATTACTGTACATACAATGTATATTGTAGTGGATGCTTGGACATATATAGGGATGACTTTCTTGCTCGACATGATAGTATGCTATCTGGTTACTCTTTCCCTTAACGTGTACACTGATTGTCTCTCTGTTACATGTTGGTAAAGCCCTTAGGATATGTACTCGACTACTGGGACTATGATGAGATCATACTAGTGGGGCCACGGTAGTCGACGAGTACATCCTATAACAGTTCCTAGTCGAGGGTATATCGAGATAGGGCATCGATACACCAGAGTAGACTAGCGTATACGCATCTTGACCCATATGATGGGCGATGGATGATCCTATATCCATCGGTGTTTGACATCAAGGATGGTGTACGGGTGCTCAGTGGAGACTGGGTACACTGGACGGACTCGCCGAGAACTCCCGATGGTATTCTACCTCACGTCAGATGGTAGTTCTTCGGTGACACTTGTACAGAGTAGTCTGTTGACCCGAGATCGTCATAGAGTCTTGTGTGATTCCCACTGTGCTTTGATTTCCACCTTACCACGTCCAAGAGGGCGTGCAAAACTGTGGATTTTGGGTACAATCCCGAATCACATGGAGGCAATGAGCGATAGGAGGGGATTCGTCTCTCCCGGTATAGGGAGTTGATGTTGCTCTGTGTTCGATTGGATATAACCGGAAATCCCTGGCCAGGGTTGCTGAGATTTACTGGTAAGTGTTGTTGATCTTCTGATCGTTCAATACCCGGGTGGCCGTTACGTTTAGCACACCGCTTGCGGCTTGTGGGTGTTTGATATGATCATCACCTACTGCCGGCGTATTGACGAGTCTTTAGAGTCCTACACAGGGGTTTCCTTGCTCAAGCGAAACGGAGTAGGAGTACATATGTGATATGTGCGGGACCGAGATTAATACGATATGAGATACCGTATTCTATTCTCGCGATTCGTGACATTGATCGGTTGTATGCGATATAGCCGGATTATCGGATCAAGTGTTGATTCGATAAGTTGTTACTTTTGATATTAGTCGGTTATAGCCGGATCATTAAATCAAGAGTTGATTTAATAATTTAATGCATAATTATATATTTGATATATTATATTGCATTAACTAGTATGAGCTCACTTATGATTTATTTTCTCACAAGTTTGTGCACATTGTTTATATATGATGTATGCAAGTATACATGTTTGTATCATGCTTGAGGATACATCAAAGTTGGATGTATGAGACTCATACCAAGATTAGGGTAAAGATTAGGGTTATTGTTTTATCTTAAGATTTAACAAAAGGGTTTAACTTAGTCAAAGTAATCAAGCTTGAAGAAGCTTGGAGAAGCTTTGACAAAGTCCACTCTTTTGTCATTTCTTTTGATATTCTTTAACCTAACCTTTAACCTAAAGCCTTGGTTAATTCTCTACATGAGTTAAGCATGAGGGCTTAACTCAACCATGGTGCCATTATATTTTTGGATAAGTTTTCATTTGGATAGAGAATTCTTTCTTCTTCTTCTTCATCATCAAGCTCCATCCAAAAGCTTACGAGCTCCAATGGTGCCATGAGCAAAAGAGTGAGAAAATCAATTCAAAAGTGAGCCCACTTCCTACTTCTTCATCCTCTACCACTTGCCATGTAGTAGAGTGTGTTCTCTTCACAAAGTTCATGACCTAGTGAAGGAATAGCTTGAGTTAGTGTCTCCCCGACGTAGATCATCTTCGGCCACGAAGTCATCGTAGCAAGCACGTTCGTTCTTCTCGTGGAGCTTCTCAAGAGTCCGGAGTTCACGATCGCAGCGATGAGGACGTCTACACGGAGCTAATGAAGTGAAGGACCAGATCTGCAAAGGTTGTAATCCCTTTCACTTACTAGTAAAGTTGTTTGCTAGCTTTTAGTTTCGCCTATCCTCTAGTTAACGATCTTCATTAGGGTTTCTCGGCACAGAAATTTTTGAATTTGGCATGGTTGATGCCTTGTGGAACCTCATGAGTGTGCCTAGCAACCCTACAGTGGCTAATGGAATGTCAAAAACCATTTGAATCTTTAGGTTCTATTAAATCTTCTGTAATCATTTAAGCTTCTGGAATAACTTCCAGTTCTACCATACTCCCACTATGTTTTCTGAAAAGAATCCAATTCTACTAAAATCGGTGGCGAGTCTGTAAGTCGATGTGCAACACCCCACGAGTTGCTGGGAGGCGGAAATATGAAAAACAATCTTGTTTTGAAGCATACATCGACTAACCGAAGATCTTTGCTAAACGATAATTAACAACAACCATAGAGTTCTAAGCTACTATGTAAAGAGATTATACCTCGGCCTCCATTCCGTAATAGATGATCCACCCGAGTACCCTAATCCAAGCTACACCTCAAGACTTGAGGTAACTTAGTTTCTATAGTTGCTAACCAAAGTAACTAAGATGATGTAGAGTTAGGTTATGGAGTGTTTAGTCTATCCCAATCCTTGGTCTCAACTCATGAGTGGTAGGATTAGAATTTGAAGAAGGAGTGAACTTGAGGAGAGAGAAGGTGGAGATGATAATATAAGAATGAAAAGCTTCTCACTTGAATATATGAAACATAATGAATTATCAAAAAAATTAATATAAATGATTATTCACCATGCTTCATTAATTCAATAAGAGTGATTCACTATGTGAGTCATTAAGCAATAAATGATGCATTAATAACATAGTGAATCACACTACTGAGTCACAATTTGCATTAAATGAAAATGCCACCTTAACCTCCTTAGTCACCCTCCTTCTAGAAGCTTCTCGGAAAATTACGAGAAAGCCTCTCGCATCCGTGAAAACACGGAAAAACTATAGACTGTATAAATCCAATAACCCGATACTATAATCTGGCTTAAACCAAAGCCGGCTAGTAAAAACTGTTCGAATGTCGTACGTGCGTTTTAAACACGTATGCGTCCGAACCCTTTGTCGTAAAACCGTACGACCTCTATATCATTTTTCTGGAGTTGCGAAAACTTTGTGTGGGACTCTAAAGACTCGACTACTACGCTGACAGTGGGTTTAACTACAGACCGCAAGCGGCACTAGCTGTACGTAACGGTCCCCTGGTAGATGTCGATAAGAAGGCCGGTGAGGATACCCATCCTAACTCCTACTGAGCCTGTGCGTGATAATATCCGTGCAGTCCGGTCTGTTCGTCTAAGAGTATCGCATGTATGGTCTAGGGAGGTGGTAAACGTCAGACCCCTAATAACCGTACAAGTCGTGTCGGTATGGCTCTATCACCATCCGAGAATCCACTTATCAATCTATCAGTAATTCTCAATCAGCCCTGGCCAGGGACTTATGGTAATGACCAACCAATCACTGTGCGATATCAACTCCCTATACCGGGAGAGACGAATCCCTAACAGTCACTCACTGCCTCCACGTGGCTCGGGACTGTGCCCAACTAAAACCTGTTTGCACGACTCCTTTGAACCATGGTAGGGTAGTAATCAAAGCACAGTGAGAACTCACACGAGACAAATGACGACTTTAAGTCAACGGACTATCTGCACACATGTCACCTGAGAACTGCTATCTGACGTTAGGTATAAATACCATCCAGTCGGTTCTCGGCGAGTCCTGTCCGGTGTACTCACACCCAGTGAGCATCTGTATACAATCTTAGGTGCACTCCACCAATGGCTGCGGGACCAATCCATCGCCCCTCCTCAGGGTATAGATATGTATACACCAGTCTACTCCGGAGTATCGATGCCCAGTCTTGTTACTCCTGCGACCAGGGACATCTAAGGATGTGCCTATTGACTATCCAGCTCCCACTAGTATGACTGCTATCGTAACGCCGGAAGTCAGGCATACACCCTATGGGCTTTATCAACACGTATATATATATATATGAATACTACGCAAAATATATCATATGTCAAGATAAAGACAAACCAAATAGCATACTATCATATTAAGCAAGACTATTATGTACATACATATCCCCAGTATCCTTTACAATGAAGGCATCTAGGGCATATACATTCAACAATCTCCCACTTGCACTAAGGCCTATAATTGGCGCAATGAGTACCCACTGTCTTCACTATATCCTGTTGCTGGAGTACCGCATGCCCAACATCTCAAACAGCCTCTCGAACTGAACTTGAGGGATGGCCTTTGTGAATGGATCTGCCGTGTTGTCTTTTGTATCCACTCTCCGTACCTCGATCTCCCGACGATCAACGATCTCCCTGATCAGGTGAAAACGCCTTAAGATATGCCTGGATTTCTGATGGGACCTGGGTTCCTTTGCCAATGCTACGGCCCCATTGTTATCACAATACAGAAGTATTGGATTGTGTAACATTTCAAAAAGATAAAATATTAATTTTGGGAATTTTTATAATTTAATATTATTTTATTGAATATTTTAATATTTTGGAATTATTAAATACAAATAAATGGGGAAAAATTTTGGAAAATTCTAAAATAGGGTAAATTAGAGAATTATGACATTTTAAAGTTTTTGTGATTAATTTGACACTAATTTAGTGCTAATCGTGATTAAAAATCGCTAATCGGTTTTTAGCTTTTTTGTGCAACACATGCACATATCACTTTTTCACACTTGTGCATTTTCTTGCCATGCTTTTCATTTGGGTTTACTATTTGAGTGAGAAGGGTTTTAAAAGAAAAAAGAAAAGGAAAAGAATAAAGAAATGGGTAGTTGGTGAGAGAGAGAGAGGTATAGGCTTCATTGACTAAGGACTTAACCATTTCTCCCCTCATTTCCCTCCCTCTTCTCCCTTCTCCTGCTGCTGCTCCTGCACCTCCTTTCCCTCCCCTCTTCAAGCTCCAAAACACCTCTAAAACAACCCCAAAAACCAATCTCCATTTCATTAAATGTGTGCACAATCCCTAGATCTACACTTGGTGCTAAAGAAGCAAGGATTTTGGCCACTCGGGGCAACTCAAGAAAATTCTTGAGTTGTCAAATGAGGTATTTTCTGGACCTTAAACTTAGTTTATGCATTTCCTTTACCCTCATATTAAGATCGAATCGATATTGTGTGATATTGTGGACTTGTGGATAACCTAGTTAGGGTTGTGATGATTTATGGGTTGTAATATGAAATTGAGGTCAGTAGAGGTTATACCATCACCCTAGTGTATGAATTGGAAACCCAAAACCTGAAGCTTAAACCATAATACGGATTTTAGAAACCGATATCGGGGAATTTATGAAATCTGTGAAGGGTATATTGAATATGCTATCACCCGAGACACCCTAAATTAAAATTGATTGGACAGTGACACGTGCAGGCATCCAGGAAGCTACCACCAAGACCCCAGCCCTTACTTCCATTTCCAGGCCGCAAATTCCTCCATTCTGGCCGCAAATTGCGGCCAGACCATGATGGAATTGGCTCGTTTTGGTTTTGGTGTTCCCTTATCTGTAGTTTAGACCCCTAGTATATTTAGATTTGTATAAATTGACCTAGGGTGAAATATGGGACATATTTCCTAAGTTGCTGTTTTGGATTCGTGTTTCCGTATTCCGTATTTTTGATTCTGAAATTTTGTCTTGTGTTTTTACCTTGAATATTTGGCGTTTATACGACGATATAGAGGATTTATTGATGGTTTTAAAGGCGTGCCATAGGTTCTAACCTATAGGCCTCTTATCGTATCATTTTGGATTTCATGTGCCGTTTTAGCTTTGATTTGGTTTTAATGCGCATATACGATACTTTGATGTGTAGGTACCCCATGAAGACATCGGGACGACAAGCAAGCGCGTGGCGACGTCCACAAATGAAGACGCTAGGTGAGTAGATTATATCTACTGGGGGAAGTCGGGTGGATGGCGTATAGCACCCCCGCAGTCCGTAGTTGTTAATATATATGATAGTTAGGTGTATTATGGATAGTGTAGGGTTAGAAGTGACTAGTGTAGTTCATAGTCGCGAACCCTAGAATAGAATTACACCTACACGCACACCCTTGCATATTACCTATACTTACACGGTGTTAATGATGATAATGGATGACTTTGGAGATGAGTCGATGATATTGGGCTTTGTGCCGCGAGATCGGTGATGTGGTATGATTCGTATTTGGGATACGAAATGTGATTCTTGCGGGTTTGGGATGTGTGTTTACCCCCGCATTCATACTTTGTAGTTGGTATCAGTTGTACTAGACTTAGATCAGTACCCCAGCTTATATGATATGATATGATGATTGTGATACCTGAAGTGTGATGAGATAGTGTGATATTGACCTGTACCCAGCTATTTGGATGTCGTACGACGATTTACCGTATGAGCTTTACATTGATGATAGATCCGCACTCATGACTTGAGGATGTCATATGATACTGTATCGTACGCGATACTATTGAGGCGGAATCACCGACTATTATATCTATATATATATCGACTCAGATGTTAGGCGGTTTCCTTACCTGTAGCTCAGCTTGTTAGTTCAGCTGTATAGTTTAGTGTAGTTGTTAGATTAGATTAGACTCCTACCAATTTCAAAACTAGCGGGTCGTGGGTATTTTAAAAGACAAGTCAAGGGATCTACGGACATTTCAAAAAGGCGTATCTTTTCATAAAAACACCGTAGCCCATATTTTCAAAACCCCATGATTCGTGATATTTCAAAAGGCACCATTTGTAGGACTTATATTAGATTAATGCAGATTTGTTATAGTTGCATCTAGATTCAGCTCCCACTCTTTTTGTGGTTCGCTTTGCATCGCATTCTTATATTATGTTTCATACTCCATTATTGATATCATGCTGTTAGGACACCAGCACCATTACCGATGTTGCGTATATACCACGTACACTTACTTGCCGGCTCACACACATCTTCATCGGTAATTGCCATGTCACGTACACCTTAGAAAATACTATTGCATGTCATAACTTATTAGCTAATAGTTTAGACATTGTAGTTATTATCTGCTACTTCATGCATACTGTTATTCATTGTTATGCCGCATTCATGGATTCTCATGCATATATTCACTATTTTACGTGTTACTGAGGTTTTGGATTTGGATTTCCGTGAGATTTTCTGGATTTGGAGGAAAACCGCAAAAACACAGATAAACATTTTCTCTCTTTTAAAATAAAAAGTGCGGTTTTCCCATGATGTATGAGTCGTCCACCATGAGTTTGCTGATGGATTTGGAAACCCGATTCGAGGAGACGGATGAACCGTTTCGGGTACATGGTGGACCCGGTGTGGTACCCCGGGGCAAGATGAATGTGGTGATGACGTTGAGCCTGGCAGGGGAGCACTACCGACCGGTGATTTTACCTGACGCGTCGGATATCCGGAGGATACCGTCGTGGTCTTGAGATTGATGGTAGGGGCCGGTCTGGACTGACGGCGCCCTAGATTTTGTGATTGGGATACAGAGATATCGGGATATTTGGATTACGTTTTTTGCCGATGTTAGGCACTGTTTTATGCTGATTTCATTATGATACCTCATTTTAAAAATACAAAGGAAATCTCACTAAAGTATGAAAACAGTTTCTTCATTTACATGTATTATGTTCTCATGCATTCATACCTCATTCTTATGTTATATTGCTACCTGAGGCACTGACACAGGCACAGGAGATTACACTCGGGTTAGATATTTACCCTATCCTTGTTATAGGCTGCATGTTTTATATTGAGGATTTTCTACTGATCGTTTTGACCTAGGATTATGTCTTGCGTTCGGTTTCTGCTTGTAGTTATTCTCTATTCACGAGTTGGCAACTCACCCCCGTTGTGCCACAGTTCTTGCTGGTTTTTCCGTACAGGTTCCTTTGCGGCATTTCTGGCACATTGCTTCCTTGAGGGTGAATTGCATTTGGTAGGTGGTTTCTTTTGCATCAAGAACCACCATTGTACTTATATTATTCTTTGTATCTAGAATTTCCATCAACCAAATTTGTATATTGTTTCAGACTCAGACTTTAGTGATGTATTATTTGGCCTTAGAGTCGCGCTTAGTAGTATTGCGGTTTTCATGCTTACTGTGTTTCTTTTGGGATCCTCGCCTTTCGGCGTTGTATATTATATTGCATGTGTGGTTGTGACCGTCAATTGACGAAGAGCTAGCTCCCGCTTGGGGATGCCTTTTATCATTGTATATATGTTATGCTTGTTGTACTCCGTTCGGGGCCAGTATTTACAAAAGAAACTCTGCCGAAATTTTTAGAAAAGACTTTACCTTTTAAAAATGCACCTTCGGCTTAGTTATTTAAAAACCTTGACTTCAAACATATTTTTCTTCACTTCTTTAAACCAGTTTTCTTTACTTACTCTTAAAATGGTTTTAGATTTATGGGCTTTGGCTTACTTGGATCAGATGGAGTCCTATAGATTTCATATGGTTCAAGGGCCAGTCACGTGCTTTTTCGGGTCGTGACAAAGTTGGTATCAGAGCGCTAGGTTGACCTTGGTTCGAGTCTAAGTTTGACTATATGGAGCCTAGGGCGTTTATATATATACGGAACTTAGGCTTGACCTTACGGAACTTAGACTTAGTCCAGGGGGTATTAGACCCGAACTTTCGTCGTATAGGATGACCCTTGGTTGATGGAATTGGTGACTAAAGTAGAGTGACGTACCGTTGGTATGTTCCGCGGCATACTTACGACACGCCACTCCGCTTAAGGAACCTTAGGATGTACATATTTTCGAGATCAGTGATTCTCTTTATATCCATGATTATACATCCATTTGAGATCCCCGATTCTATTAGTCCATGATCATACCTTCATTGATGTTGTTCCTTCTTATGATCATGTATCCACTCTAGATCTGTTGTTTCCTTTCTTGCCATTGATCTGCTCTCTTCGATACTCGATTGAGGTTCCTGTCGCCATGTTTGAGCGCAGTTTGGGCTGCTGCTAGGGTTACGGTCAGTGCGAGCTCGTCTGGTACGAGGGCTGACCATTGTGTTTTCTGGTGACATGGGAACGTCTCGAGTTAGTATTGGTGATTGTGACCTCTAGTGGAGGCGAGTGCTTGGTTTTGCACCAGATGATCGGGCCATTGTTAGAGCTGCCAGTTGAGAGAGGACTATTGATGTACGGCATACCTCAGAGATTATGGTGTCGCCTACCGTGCAGACAGATGGACCCGCTGTTGCTGAGATTGACAGGATGTCGCTTCCGGAGCTTACGAGCTGAGATTGTCGGAGCTTCCAGGCAGATGTGTGGTAGATGATAGCTAGTCTACTCGATTTGAGAGACGAAGGTGATTCGTCCGATTTATGCGCCGGAGCGGGCCCAGTTGAGTTGAAGATTTCCAGTGTGGAGAGTCTTACTCAGATCTAGAGCAGACCGATTCAGAGATGACCGCCAATGTATCGCCTTTCTTGGAGGATTGAGGCGTTGTTCGGCGTACAGGTGAATGAGCCAGTTGTTGCTGCAAATGAGGAGATATCACCCAGATGGTTGGAACTACTGCAGCATGAGCTTATACTTAGAGATATGATGGACGGTCGCTAGTCACCTGAGGACTAATGACTAGGGCATGTGGTTCGTTCGGTTACCGATGCGAGGTCATTAGATAGATTGTTTCCAGCTAGAGACGACTTCGCGCAGATTCGTTGAGAGTCGATAGAGACGATCGAATGTCAGGAGCCCATTTTCCAAGTTTAAAGTATACGGAAAGACATGCAGATGATTCTATGGACCCTCTAGAAGAATGAAACCCTAACTCGACTTAATGACCGTGTGAAAGCCTTTGAACCTTAGGGTTTGCGGCAGTTCCGCGGCGCCATTAGTGAGGCTTGGGTTTGCCCTTCTACGGCTGGACCACCGACGCTGAGGCATGTACTCGATACTATTAAACTGTACTCGAGATGTTGATCTCTTGGGGGATTATAAGGTTCTGACGAGTCGATTGAATGTTTCGACATCATTCGAATATCATGTGATGGGATGCATTGCTTGGGAGACTCCAAATACGAGTATAGCCGTTGGAGCATAGTCCATGCAGCCACGATGAGACGAGTCCGAATCAGTCGACATTGAAGCAGAGTCAAGAAAAGAGTTCGCAAGAGATTTCGACGAGATGACGTCCCACTCCGCTGACATTAGAGATGTGATACGCACCCAGAGGCGTTGTATATGGATATATCTTCCAGAAAGAAGCGCGATAAGTATGCAGCCGTTCCGGAATAAGAATTTGCTTCAGCAATGGATGATGACTTCCGGGCAATCCTGCAGGAAAGAGATTTGAGAGAGAAATCTCGATAGGACCTTTCTGGAATGCGATACGAGAAGACATAGACCCAAGAGTGGTCATATTACGCGCACCCAGCAGGCCAGAGTTGGCATTGTCGATGAGGTAGTTGACCAGATTCGGATAAAGAAACTTACCCAGATGCGTTGCGAATTGATCAAGGACGGACGAGTTTTGAGTATTCCTCCGATGGTTGGGACGTGTTCCCGAGGACCTGTTCGGCCTGACATCTTCTACAGAATGATGATGCTACAGAGTACGCGATTTCGAGTCCGTGTGAGAGACTTCAGATTGACCGTGGCCGAGAACAATGCAGTGCGTAGATATGCATGGCGTGACGTCATAGTGGACGACGATAGAGACAGGTGGAACCAGAGGTTCGAGCTAGACGCTGACGAGCTGTCATTACTTCCCGTCGAGACTAGAGACCTGATATGCTTACAGAGACGTTGGGATGTGACCAATTTCCGAGAAAATATTGTGCTGAGGACACAGATGTCTATTGAGCGAGAAGAGGTTATGCAAGAGAGCCAGCCTCCGTACAGATCGGCATAGGCATGATTGGAAGAGACCCTGAGCAGGATTCCTTCCAGGACATTGCTGCAATGATGTTTGCACCCAGGATCAGATGTGTAATGTGCATTCAGAGAGCCAGAGGCCGACGCCAGTGATAGGCTGCCTCACGAGTGGTCATGAGGATTGACCGAGAGACGACCAGAGAAGTGCCAGAACGGAATCGTCCCCGTTAGCACACCTGACAGGGCCGATGAGCCGATTGACTGCGAGATAGGTAATCCGCAGAGAAGATAAGGACCCAGAGTCAGAGGACGCCAGACCGTGAGCAAGAGGCAAGTAGATATCTTGCGCTGCTAGCAGTGGATGCACCGACTCCTTCTCGACCTCGAAGGAGGAACTACCGACGACGGTACTATGATTTGTGATTTTGTGATTCGATTATCATGTATCTGTCATTTTGGATTTCGGTATTTTGGGCGTTCTGTTTGCATGATTTAGTTTTGATGACTGAGTTTCATGATATTTGTTTCATGCACCAACTGGATATTTATATTTTGCGCATAGTTATTACATTCGAGGTATTGATTGTGAATTCACGCCCATCTTATACAGTGATTTGATTTACACTTCCAGCAGAGTTTTCATGCACCTTTAGTGTTTTGATATACGATTTTGGTGCACGCCAGATGCACTAAATCGGGATTCTTCGTGCATGTTACATGCACCTGATTTGGTTGCTGTCAGGCACACACGTTGCCTATGACAGATGTTTCGTGCACACCCGTTGCACCTAGATGTTGTTTTGTACACCTGTATGACACATATATGGATTTTGATTCCTTGCGCACCAGACGCAAAGGATATTCTTATATATATACATTTTGTGGATTGATTTTTCGTAGAGCAGTACTCTTTGATGATATTCTCTATGTATTGATGTCTTCGGAGCCCCGACAAATTGGAGTATTATTAAAATTGTTTTTGTATTGGGGGTTTAAATTTAAATTCGGGGACCGAATTTCTTTAAGGGGGGTAGATTGTAACATTTCAAAAAGATAAAATATTAATTTTGGGAATTTTTATAATTAATATTATTTTATTGAATATTTTAATATTTTGGAATTATTAAATACAAATAAATGGGGAAAAATTTTGGAAAATTTTGGAAAATTCTAAAATAGGGTAAATTAGAGAATTATGACATTTTAAAGTTTTTGTGATTAATTTGACACTAATTTAGTGCTAATCGCGATTAAAAATCGCTAATCGGTTTTTAGCTTTTTTGTGCAACACATGCACATATCACTTTTTCACACTTGTGCATTTTCTTGCCATGCTTTTCATTTGGGTTTACTATTTGAGTGAGAAGGGTTTTAAAAGGAAAAAGAAAAGGAAAAGAATAAAGAAATGGGTAGTTGGTGAGAGAGAGAGAGAGGTATGGGCTTCATTGACTAAGGACTTAACCATTTCTCCCCTCAGTTCCCTCCCTCTTCTCCCTTCTCCTGCACCTCCTTTCCCTCCCCTCTTCAAGCTCCAAAACACCTCTAAAACAACCCCAAAACCCAATCTCCATTTCATTAAATGTGTGCACAATTCCTAGATCTACACTTGGTGCAAAAGAAGCAAGGATTTTGGCCACTAGGGGTAACTCAAGAAAATTCTTGAGTTGCCAAATGAGGTATTTTCTGGACCTTAAACTTAGTTTATGCATTTCCTTTACCCTCATATTAAGATCGAATCGATATTGTGTGATATTGTGGACTTGTGGATAACCTAGTTAGGGTTGTGATGATTTATGGGTTGTAAAATGAAATTGAGGTCAGTAGAGGTTATACCATCACCCTAGTGTATGAATTGGAAACCCAAAACCTGAAGCTTAAACCATAATACGGATTTTAGAAACCGATATCGGGGAATTTATGAAATCTGTGAAGGGTATATTGAATCTGCTATAACCCGAGACACCCTAAATTAAAATTGATTGGACAGTGACACGTGCAGGCACCCAGGAAGCTACCACCAAGACCCCAGCCCTTACTTCCATTTCCAGGCCGCAAATTCCTCCATTCTGGCTGCAAATTGCGGCCAGACCATGATGGAATTGGCTCGTTTTGGTTTTGGTGTTCCCTTATCTGTAGTTTAGACCCCTGGTATATTTAGATTTGTATAAATTGACCTAGGGTGAAATCTGGGACATATTTCCTAAGTTGCTGTTTTGGATTCGTGTTTCCGTATTCCGTATTTTTGATTCTGAAATTTTGTCTTGTGTTTTTACCTTGAATATTTGGCGTTTATACGACGATATAGAGGATTTATTGATGGTTTTAAAGGCGTGCCATAGGTTCTAACCTATAGGCCTCTTATCGTATCATTTTGGATTTCATGTGCCGTTTTAGCTTTGATTTGGTTTTAATGCGCATATACGATACTTTGATGTGTAGGTACCCCATGAAGACTTCGGGACGACAAGCAAGCGCGTGGCGACGTCCACAAATGAAGACGCTAGGTGAGTATATTATATTTACTGGGGGAAGTCGGGTGGATGGCGTATAGCACCCCCGCAGTCCGTAGTTGTTATTATATATGATAGTTAGGTTTATTATGGATAGTGTAGGGTTAGAAGTGACTAGTGTACTTCATAGTCGCGAACTCTAGAATAGAATTACACCTACATGCACACCCTTGCATATTACCTATACTTACACGGTGTTAATGATGATATTGGATGACTTTGGAGATGAGTCGATGATATTGGGCTTTGTGCCGCGATATCGGTAATGTGGTATGATTCGTATTTGGGATACGAAATGTGATTCTTGCGGGTTTGGGATGTGTGTTTACCCCCGCATTCATACTTTGTAGTTGGTATCAGTTGTACTAGACTTAGATCAGTACCCCAGCTTATGTGATATGATATGATGATAGTGATACCTGAAGTGTGATGAGATAGTGTGATATTGACCCGTACCCAGCTATTGGGATGCCGTACGACGATTTACCGTATGAGCTTTACATTGATGATAGATCCGCACTCATGACTTGAGGATGTCATATGATACTGTATCGTACGCGATACTATTGAGGCGGAATCACCGACTATTATATCTATATATATATCGACTCAGATGTTAGGCGGTTTCCTTACCTGTAGCTCAGCTTGTTAGTTCAGCTGTATAGTTTAGTGTAGTTGTTAGATTAGATTAGACTCCTACCTATTTCAAAACTAGCAGGTCGTGGGTATTTTAAAAGACAAGTCAAGGGATCTACGGACATTTCAAAAAGGCATATCTTTTCATAAAAACACCGTAGCCCTTATTTTCAAAACCCCATGATTCGTGATATTTCAAAAGGCACCATTTGTAGGACTTATATTAGATTAATGCAGATTAGTTATAGTTGCATCTAGATTCAGCTCCCACTCTTTTTGTGGTTCGCTTTGCATCGCATTCTTATATTATGTTTCATACTCCATTATTGATATCATGCTGTTAGGACACCAGCACCATTACCGATGTTGCGTATGTACCACGTACACTTACTTGCCGGCTCACACACATCTTCATCGGTAATTGCCATGTCACGTACACCTTAGAAAATACTATTGCTTGTCATAACCTATTAGCTAATAGTTTAGACATTGTAGTTATTACCTGCTACTTCATGCATACTGTTATTCATTGTTATGCCGCATTCATGGATTCTCATGCATATATTCACTATTTTACGTGTTACTGAGGTTTTGGATTTGGATTTCCGTGAGATTTTCTGGATTTGGAGGAAAACCGCAAAAACACAGATAAACATTTTCTCTCTTTTAAAATAAAAGGTGCGGTTTTCCCATGATGTATGAGTCGTCCACCATGAGTTTGCTGATGGATTTGGAAACCCGATTCGAAGAGACGGATGAACCGTTTCGGGTACATGGTGGACCCGGTGTGGTACCCCGGGGCAAGATGAATGTGGTGATGATGTTGAGCCTGGCAGGGGAGCACTACCGACCGGTGATTTTACCTGACGCGTCGGATATCCGGAGGATACCGTCGTGGTCTTGAGATTGATGGTAGGGGCCGGTCTGGACTGACGGCGCCCTAGATTTTGTGATTGGTATACAGAGATATCGGGATATTTGGATTACGTTTTGTGCCGATGTTAGGCACTGTTTTATGCTGATTTCATTATGATACCTCATTTTAAAAATACAAAGGAAATCTCACTACAGTATGAAAACAGTTTCTTCATTTACTTGTATTATGTTCTCATGCATTCATACCTCATTCTTATGTTATATTGCTACCTGAGGCACTGACACAGGCACAGGAGATTACACTCAGGTTAGATATTTACCCTAGCCTTGTTATAGGCTGCATGTTTTATATTGAGGATTTTGTACTGATCGTTTTGACCTAGGATTATGTCTTGCGTTCGGTTTCTGCTTGTAGTTATTCTCTATTCACGAGTTGGCAACTCACCCCCGTTGTGCCACAGTTCTTGCTGGTTTTGCCGTACAGGTTCCTTTGCGGCATTTCTGGCACATTGCTTCCTTGAGGGTGAATTGCATTTGGTAGGTGGTTTCTTTTGCATCAAGAACCACCATTGTACTTAAATTATTCTTTGTATCTAGAATTTCCATCAACCAAATTTGTATATTGTTTCAGACTCAGACTTTAGTGATGTATTATTTGGCCTTAGAGTCGCGCTTAGTAGTATTGCGGTTTTCATGCTTACTGTGTTTCTTTTGGATTTGATCCTCGCCTTTCGGGGTTGTATATTATATTGCATGTGTGGTTGTGACCGTCAATTGACGAAGAGCTAGCTCCCGCTTGGGGATGCCTTTTATCATTGTATATATGTTATGCTTGTTGTACCCCGTTCGGGGCCAGTATTTACAAAAGAAACTCTGCCGAAATTTTTAGAAAAGACTTTACCTTTTAAAAATGCACCTTCGGCTTAGTTATTTAAAAACCTTGACTTCAAACATATTTTTCTTCACTTCTTTAAACCAGTTTTCTTTACTTACTCTTAAAATGGTTTTAGATTTCTGGGCTTTGGCTTACTTGGATCAGATGGAGTCTTATAGATTTCATAAGGTTCAAGGGCCAGTCACGTGCTTTTTCGGGTCGTGACAGATTGGCAATGGACGGAACCACCTGAAGTTCAGAAATGAACTTCCTTATCCATGCAGCCTCTTTTGTGGCTTCACTAGCAGCTATATTCTCAGCCTCCATAGTTGAGTCTGCGACGGTATCCTATTTGGAACTCTTCCAACATACCGACACTCTATTGAGGGTAAACACAAAATCCAAAATGGATTTAGAATCATCTTTGTCACTTTGGAAGCCGGAGTCGGTAAAAGCCTCTACCTGGAGGTCCCCATTACCGTAAATCAAGAACATCTCCTTAGTCCTTCTCAGGTTGTTGAGAATGTTCTTTACCGCTATCCAATGTTTCTCACCTGGGTCAGACTGATACCTGCTTACCACACCAAGTGCGTAAGCTATATCCGGTCTTGTACATAACATCGCATACATTATAGATCCTACCGCCGAAGCATAGGGTAAAATGCTCATGCAATCCCTTTCTTCATCAGTCTTTGGAGACATCTCTTTGGAGAGGGTGATCCCGTGACAAGCGGGCATGTTACCGCACTTGGAATCTTCCATACTAAACCTCTTTAGTATAGTGTCAATATACCTGGACTGTGAAAGTCCCAACATTCTATTAGATCTATCACGATAGATCTTAATGTTGGAGATAGTGCCCTCAGAGTCAATTATTGGATCACAGGCACGTGATTGCAATGATTGAGGGAGGACCTATCCCGGTACGACAGTCTTACTCGAGATGATAGTTTGCTATCTGGTTTACCTTTATCATCGTGTACTGCTTTAGGTGACCTGACATGTCACTATTGCACGTTGATAGAGCCCCTAGGATTCTTGCTTGACTGCCAGCAGTATGAGGGCGATCATATAAGTGAGAGCTGGAGTCTATAAGCACATCCTTAAATGGTCCCTAGTCGTGGGAGTTTCGAGACAGGGCATCGATTCTCCAGAGTAGACTAGTGTATACAGTCGAGACCCCGACGAGGGGCGGTGGCCGGTCTCACAAGCCACTGGTGTCAGTTGGTTCACCTAAGATGTATACAGGTGCTCATTGGGTTATGAGTACACCGGACAGGACTCGCCGGGAACATGCTAGTTGGTCTTATACCTGACGTCAGATAGCAGTTCCCAGGTGACATGTGTACAGGTTAGTTCATCGACCTGGGGATCGTCATTTGTCTCGTGTGAGTTCCCACTGTACTTTGATTACTACCCTACCACGGCTCAAAGGAGTCGTGCAAACAGGTTTTAGTTGGGTACAGTCCCGAGCCACATGGAGGCAGTGAGCGGATCTTCGGGGGTTCGTCTCTCCCGGTATTGGGGGTGAGGTCGCGCTGTGTCTAGGAGAGCCATTACACGAAGACCTTGGCCAAGGCAGGAGATTTACTGGTAGGTATTCCAGTAGTATCTCAGGGTGTTCTGGGCTACACTCCGACACGACTTGTACCGCTTTTGGGGGTCTGACTTTTACCAACCCCCTAGGCCCGACATGCGATGCTCATAGACGAACGGACCGGACTGTACGGATATTGTCACTGACAGGCTCAGTTGGGTGTCGGGGTGAGCTTCCTCATCGACGTCCCTTTTAGTCAATAGCTGGTGGCCCGTCACTTATTGGCTTATACCTCTGACGTGCTAGTGGATAAATCCACAGCCATAGTATTGACGAGTCTTTAGAGTCCACCACACTTTCAGTTACTCAGCTTTCGGGCGAAACGCTGTAGAGGCCGTATGGAGATATGGCAGGGTCCGATCAGATACGTGCGGTATTGCACGGATCAGGATCGGACAGTTTTGTACTAGTGGCCGTATGGTTATATGGCAGCGTTCGATCAGATACGTGCGGTATTGCACGGATCAGGATCGGACGGATATGACTAGCCGGTTTTGGTTTAAGCCGGATCCTAGTACAGTACAGTGTAGATTTTGTCTCATTGCATTTGTATCCGGACGGAATACAGATGCGGGTGTGTATGCACAGTATGGGGGTTTTCCTGTAATTTATTACGGGACCAGTTTTCTGGAGTTGCCAGTTTGCTTTCCGTTCCGGCCGGTTTTCCTTTGTTCTGTCCCGGCCGGACTTTTCCGATGGAGGGGGTTATTTGCAATTGTGCAAATAACATGTTGTAGAGGGGGTTTCTTGAAAATGTATTGATTATGATATCTTTCATCCATCTTTTGCATTAATGAGATTTGAAGTGAATAGATGTTATAAGCATGGTTGATGTTTTGTTTAGGATCACCACTTGCTTTTTCCTACACTCACCTCCCTCTTGATTCCCTTCATATCTCTTGATCACCCTCCACCATTCCCCACTTGGTTATGGCCGGCCAAATTTCTTGAGGGAGAGAGAGGGATTCATTTTGTGAGGAGATTCATTTGTTCATATCATTTTTCCATGCAAAATTGATAGCTTCATTTTCCCTCCAAAGCTCAATCTTCATTCCTCCATCCAAAGGCAACAAACCCCAAAGAGACAAAGCACTACACTTTCTATAGCACATCTTGAGCATGTCGAGTTGCCGGCTTCATGCCCGAGTTGCCTCGGTATAGAGGCGGGAGCCCGTAAAAGATGCAGGCGACGTGGTGCCCTTCCGGCGAGGAGGCGACGACCGGAGATCCCGCGAGGAGATCGGAGTAGAGATGAAGACCGGAGGACTCAGATCAGTCGGTATATCTCTAACCCATCCTCATGTTAGCTTAGACTTGTTAATGGTTTTCGATCCGGGTGTTTAGTGCGCGGTGGTGCCGGTTTGCTAAGTCCGCAAAATTTAAGTTTATCACCGTTTCCGCGTTTGGCCGTCGGAACGACGGCCGGGGCGTCGCCGTGCACTTACAGTGGTATCAAAGCCTCGCCATTAACTTCGTCTAGCTTGGTGTAATGTGTTTTTCTGTTTCGATCGATCGAATGTTCCAAAACTGCATTTTAGTTCGCATCAGTTTCTGTTGAAAATTTTTGGTCTTGAAAAATTTTTCAGGTTGTAAAATATTGATGTACTGGAAAATCTAAGAGCTCTGTAAAAATTCGACGAAGTAACTCCACAGTGGGAGCGCGGAACCGCCGCGAAAACCCCCTTCCCGCCGCCCTTCCGCCGCGCACTGTGGAGATCACTTCACCAATTTTTTACAGAGGCCTTCTGGGCTTAAAATATGGGTTTTGCAATATTAAAATTGGGCCCAGGATTTCTGTGAGTGCTACAGTTTTGATTGGGGGCCTATTTGTTAATTTTTGATCGATCGGATATTTTAAACACATTTTTCACAGTATTTACATTATATCTGCTACCGTGAATGTCACTTGATCGGTAAATCCGGTCTAACTGCTATAGCCCGGTTAGACGGATTTGCGAACGTGACTTTCACGTTGATGTTCTATGTTTATGCTGTGATATTGCGGATCGGTCGTGGGGGATAGCCTGGATGCAATGCTAGTACAGTGCTGTTGTATTATGTGCATTTGATATTACGGGGCGAGCGTCCGACATGTGGACTGCCGTCACTGCCTGTTTGTATTATTATTTTGGGGCACGACCTGGTTGCGGTCGATGTACCCGGTGTATGTATATTTTACTTTCTGTACTAGGATTGCCCCGCGGTGGGGTGCACGGATAGCCGGGTTCTGGAGGGCAACAAGCCCGCATCTCATGGCATTGAGACGGAGGGGGCTTCACTCTGGGATTGGCGGGCTATTCGCCGCACTCGTAGGGGGTACAGGTTGACCCAGGAGGGGTGCCCAAGTTACCGGATTCCGTGAAGTGCTGGGTGGTCCATTCACGGCGCTGAAGGGGGCTGCCTCGCTTCAGGTTTTGGCGGGTGACTTGCCGCGCCTGTAGGGGTCTAGGTTTTCATTGCACAGGCTATCCACACGGCCAGGGGAACGTCGGGTTTCAGTAGTGGCTCTGTGAAACCCGGGGATCCCAGATATCTGTATTGTTCTGTGATGCTGTACATTTCTGTGATGTTGCATTTTATTCACGCCTTGAGCGAAATACTATATATTGGTATATATATTAGTAGATGTTGTATATGCTTTTCATTCGCGCTAGTCCAGTCCCCGCTCTGCCGTTAGTTAGCTAACCTAACGGGTGATGACGGGACCCAGTGGCAAATGCGGATGGCATATACGTACGTCAGTATATTTTCGTTCTTTGTGATGTGATCAATTGATGGGACTGCGTTGATTCGGATCAATGCAAGTTAAACAAACCTAATCTGATGTTGTTGGAACACTTTTCAAAAAGCTGTTATTGCAAGGACGTTCACTTTTGTTTTGCATCGTGGTATTCATTTGGAATATCCTGCTCCTCAGTCGACGAGGCAAGGGCCGAGATCCCTTCACCGGGAGTGACCCCTTGGACAGAAGTTTGCGTCAGGGCATTAACTTCACTATAGCCGATTACTTTTGCTTTGCATCGTGGTATTCTTTTGGAATATCCTGCACCCCATTCTACGGGGAAAGAGCCGAGATCCCTTCACCGGAAGTGACCTCTTTAGTAAAGGTTTTCGTCACTATATTTTCTAAAAAGCTATCCGTTCCTTCAACGATATCAAGTTCTTTACGTTAAAGGTTTTCGCCAGAAACCATTCGTAGCCCTCCGTCGTTTCATATGGGTAGTCAATAGTATTCAAGCTGTGTTTATTGGCCAAAGTCAAGGCACAGTGTTTGGTAGCTGTTGGTTATTCATATGCAACATAGATAGATGCGTTGGTTTGGGGCAGTCGTATAGCCTTGTTGGCCAAAGTCAAGGGCTTGTACGGGTGGACTCAAATTAACCTGGAGAATGACGGGCAGAACTTGACATGTGACTTATGATTTGTTGGCCAAAGTCAAGGTCATAAGAGCATGGGGCAAAAATCACATCGGGAGTTTCAAAAGAACTGAAACTTGCCAGATATGCGCATACCTTCTGGAGTGTGATACCGTGAGCGGATTCCGTCACGTTATCATGCGATGAGAGTTGGATCCCGATTCCCACTGATGAGTTGGTTTACTCCTCGGGTGACCCCGACTAATTCTTCTTTCAGGTTTGGAGGAGAGTTTGAGGTACAGTGGGAGGTTTTCAGATTAGAAAAAGTGATAACCATTCTGATCTAGGATAGAGTGCACGCTGAGTGTTTCTTTTCTCTCTCTCTTTGGCAGCGACCATTGACCCGACCCTAGACTATGACTCAGAGACCAAGTTAACCGAACCTTCTTAACACTGGCTTTTGGATTATCAGAGTTGCAGACCTCATTGCCACTCCTACTTTTACCCTTTTCTCCAGGACACCCCGTATTACTGTGAACGTCCACTTCCATTGGACAAAACCATCGTATGGTTAGATACGAACTCGAAGGAATTTATTCGAGGATGGTTTCCGGTTCTGGAGAAAACGGATAGGACTATTCAGTTGTCTTTCCTTTTCACCTTCTCTCAGGCTGCGAGTACTCCTTGGGTTAGGAGTAGTACACCTATTACGCAAATTGGATAGTCTTCTTCCAAACCATAGGCTGGTGCCGACCGGTAGGGAATGAAGAAAACCAGTTAGCCTAAACGGTGTACAGAAGGTATTAAGATTAAGACAAAGCAAGGGATTAGTAAGAGGGCAAAGTAAATTGCGACTGATATTCACGACCAAACCAAGTATTTCTTCGCCAATCCTAAATCACCTTTGTATTTCTCCAGGACACTCCGTATCACTACGAAGATCCACAGTTTATTGGATAATCCGTCGTATGGTTATATACGAACTCGAAAGGAACTTGTTCCAGTTCGGGGATGGATCCTGGTTCAGGAGAAATAGGAATAAAGTACATTCAGGTGTCTTTTATCTTCACCTTCTCTCGCGTTGCGAGTGCTCCTAGGATTAGGACAGTACACCCTTTATGCTTATTGGATATTCTTCTTCCAAACCATAGGCTGGTGCCGAACGGTAGGGAAGGAAGAAAACCAATTGGCCTAAGGGGTGTGCAGAAGGTAATGACTAAAGACATATAAAGGGATTTGGAGAGGTGGCAAAGAATTATACGGTTATAGTTGTGAATCTGGATAATGGAAGAGGCATTGCTAGGAATACCAGGATACCCCATCGAAACATTTCAATGTTTTAGTTTCACTGTGTACTGTTAAAAGAAAACTGATTTCCTGATTAGACACTTGCTCCAGGGTATGTATTTACCAGGTTTGATTCTCACATCTGTATGGTTTTACAGATGGTGAGTGGGAGTAAGTTATTGGGAATTAGGTGATCATCCTCATTATATCGGGATTCGTTGTAATCGGTGATATTTGAGGAGATCATCTGGGCTGTTTGCCGGTCGGCAAATATTTGGTTTTGAATATCCGCTGTTGTGCACCAATTTCAAATTGATATATCTGTACGTCTATTTTCATAGAGTGAGATATACCTTTTGATATTATGTCGATGACATTTACCTATATCAGTGGATGGTTAGGTAAGGAGCATTAAACAGCGGTGTAATTCTTCTTAACCATAAGTACAGTTTTCAACCTACGACACACAGTGAAAGAGTTATTAGACTCAGTGGACTTATACAGACTATTGTATGTTGTCCAGTGTCCATTAGGACAGAGGGGTTGGTCCTCATACTATATTCTGTTTACTTTTAACTTCTCTAGTTCTTAGACATGTGTTTCGTTGAAACACAGGGTCTATGTTTTGAGGAGTTATAGGTATTTGAATAGAGTAGAGAACCAGGTGTAGCAAGTATCGGGATTCTTCAAAGTGATCGAAGATGTAGATACTTGTGTATGGTATTCAGTTGATAGTAATGATAAAGAGAAATTGCTTCTCTTTCAGGTTACTCATAATTGGAAGCATTCCTAAGTTGAGTGACGCTGATCGGCCTCTCTCCATTTAGTTGACATGCACTGGAGACAGCTGCATGATTTGAATCTGGTTAAATTAAATCAGTGCCTCTGGTTCTATATTGGATATAGCACAGTTCATATCTTAACATTGTTAAGGTACGGGGAGTTGTCCGGCTTATGATTAAAACCAGACTCTGGATAACTCAAGGCACTTTTCTGTAATGGCTGTTTGTGGGTTGACCCAGGCTATGACGAGGGTTGATTTTCTACCATCTGGGAGATCAATAGAAATGTTGTTCAAGACTCGCCACAATTTTATTAAAAATGGATTTTTTCAAAAACAGCAGTGGGAGTATGGTAGAACTGGAAGTGATTCCAGAACCGCAAACGATTACTGAAGATTTGATACGGAACCTAAAGATTCAATCTGATTTGACATTCCATTGGCCACTCCGCAGATAAGGTGGGTAACTTCAGGCACCCGAGAGGTACTCCGGTAGCCTCAAGGACGGTGACAGGGAAGTTCTTGTTTACCCACACTTGCCATTGTTGTTGTTCTAGGCTGCGAGACCCGGCAGGATGATGAGTATAGCGTCGTTCTAAACTTGCTTTAGAAGTGCACGTCTATATGACTCTGCCAGAGGGTTGTCGTAGTCAGTGGGAGCAGCGGAAGCATTGGTGGATATCAGGCTTATGTCTATTTATAGACTAAAGCAGATGTAGCGGAGATAGATCATCTATTTCTGATGTGACAGTCATAGGTTTGACGTCATCAGAATAGGGGATGGATCTGTTGAGAAGGTAGTAGGAAGTGATATTCCTATACTACGATCGGTTATTTTTTGGTCGTCACACAGTGGTTTCTCCATAAAGGACTTGGACATTATATCAGACATACTGGTTACTAGATCTATGGTTTTAGATCTAGATTTGGGTGGTTTCCCAATCAGAGTAATTTGACAGCATTCTAAGAGTATTTAGAATGGACGACTCCTGGCACGGTAGTGTACCTGCAGGTAATGGAGTCACCCTCTCTAAAAGTGTCTTACAGACTAAAGTAGAGAGGGATGTACATGATTGGCAGATCACTTGCTTAGGCAATTGAGTCAATCACATGAGATGTCAAGTACCACACCAGATGTTGTTCTTGCACTAGATGCAATAAGTTGATAATCATCCAATCCTGGAGAAACAGTCGGAGGCAGTTTTAGAACATAAGTGGATGTTCTAGGGATATGATAGCAGCACTCTCCTTCGGGAGACAGTTATCATTCCAGGCTTCCAAGGTGACATGGACGACGAGGAGGTTGTCAGAGTTATAGTTTTCCTTCTGACGAGGGGCAGTATTTTGGACAGGTGGTCCAAGGCAATACTGAGAGTGGCATGGCGCAGAATACTGATTAAGTTCGGTTGACGATACAGTCTAAGAAGTTTGGATTTGGAGTTCATTCATGAGCTAGGTCCCATCAGACATCCAGACATTCTAAGACAGGTATTGCTCATTTCGGGAGATGGCTTTCTCCGCGAACTTGAGATATAGAAAGACCTAGAAAGAAACATCAAGGCGGATCCACTCACTGAGGCTATTCCTCGAACGCAATAGTTTCACAAACGGTTTTTGTGAGACTGACTAGTAGAGGAGTTGGGTGTTCGGTATCACACGGGCTCTGAGTATGCGACATCGCAATAATTAGCCTTGAGTGCAAGTGGGAGATTGTTGGAGATAGTGCCCTCAGAGTCAATTATTGGATCACAGGCACGTGATTGCAATGATTGAGGGAGGACCTATCCCGGTACGACAGTCTTACTCGAGATGATAGTTTGCTATCTGGTTTACCTTTATCATCGTGTACTGCTTTAGGTGACCTGACATGTCACTATTGCACGTTGATAGAGCCCCTAGGATTCTTGCTTGACTGCCAGCAGTATGAGGGCGATCATATAAATGAGAGCTGGAGTCTATAAGCACATCCTTAAATGGTCCCTAGTCGTGGGAGTTTCGAGACAGGGCATCGATTCTCCAGAGTAGACTAGTGTATACAGTCGAGACCCCGACGAGGGGCGGTGGCCGGTCTCACAAGCCACTGGTGTCAGTTGGTTCACCTAAGATGTATACAGGTGCTCATTGGGTTATGAGTACACCGGACAGGACTCGCCGGGAACATGCTAGTTGGTCTTATACCTGACGTCAGATAGCAGTTCCCAGGTGACATGTGTACAGGTTAGTTCATCGACCTGGGGATCGTCATTTGTCTCGTGTGAGTTCCCACTGTACTTTGATTACTACCCTACCACGGCTCAAAGGAGTCGTGCAAACAGGTTTTAGTTGGGTACAGTCCCGAGCCACATGGAGGCAGTGAGCGGATCTTCGGGGTTCGTCTCTCCCGGTATTGGGGGTGAGGTCGCGCTGTGTCTAGGAGAGCCATTACACGAAGACCTTGGCCAAGGCAGGAGATTTACTGGTAGGTATTCCAGTAGTATCTCAGGGTGTTCTGGGCTACACTCCGACACGACTTGTACCGCTTTTGGGGGTCTGACTTTTACCAACCCCCTAGGCCCGACATGCGATGCTCATAGACGAACGGACCGGACTGTACGGATATTGTCACTGACAGGCTCAGTTGGGTGTCGGGGTGAGCTTCCTCATCGACGTCCCTTTTAGTCAATAGCTGGTGGCCCGTCACGTATTGGCTTATACCTCTGACGTGCTAGTGGATAAATCCACAGCCATAGTATTGACGAGTCTTTAGAGTCCACCACACTTTCAGTTACTCAGCTTTCGGGCGAAACGCTGTAGAGGCCGTATGGAGATATGGCAGGGTCCGATCAGATGCGTGCGGTATTGCACGGATCAGGATCGGACAGTTTTGTACTAGTGGTCGTATGGTTATATGGCAGCGTTCGATCAGATACGTGCGGTATTGCACGGATCAGGATCGGACGGATATTACTAGCCGATTTTGGTTTAAGCCGGATCCTAGTATAGTACAGTGTAGATTTTGTCTCATTGCATTTGTATCCGGACGGAATACAGATGCGGGTGTGTATGCACAGTATGGGGGTTTTCCTGTAATTTATTACGGGACCAGTTTTCTGGAGTTGCCAGTTTGCTTTCCGTTCCGGCCGGTTTTCCTTTGTTCTGTCCCGGCCGGACTTTTCCGATGGAGGGGGTTATTTGCAATTGTGCAAATAACATGTTGTGGAGGGGGTTTCTTGAAAATGTATTGATTATGATATCTTTCATCCATCTTTTGCATTAATGAGATTTGAAGTGAATAGATGTTATAAGCATGGTTGATGTTTTGTTTAGGATCACCACTTGCTTTTTCCTACACTCACCTCCCTCTTGATTCCCTTCATATCTCTTGATCACCCTCCACCATTCCCCACTTGGTTATGGCCGGCCAAATTTCTTGAGGGAGAGAGAGGGATTCATTTTGTGAGGAGATTCATTTGTTCATATCATTTTTCCATGCAAAATTGATAGCTTCATTTTCCCTCCAAAGCTCAATCTTCATTCCTCCATCCAAAGGCAACAAACCCCAAAGAGACAAAGCACTACACTTTCTACAGCACATCTTGAGCATGTCGAGTTGCCGGCTTCATGCCCGAGTTGCCTCGGTGTAGAGGCGGGAGCCCGTAAAAGATGCAGGCGACGTGGTGCCCTTCCGGCGAGGAGGCGACGACCGGAGATCCCGTGAGGAGATCGGAGTAGAGATGAAGACCGGAGGACTCGGATCTGTCGGTATATCTCTAACCCATCCTCATGTTAGCTTAGACTTGTTAATGGTTTTCGATCCGGGTGTTTAGTGCGCGGTGGTGCCGGTTTGCTAAGTCCGCAAAATTTAAGTTTATCACCGTTTCCGCGTTTGGCCGTCGGATCGACGGCCGGGGCGCCGCCGTGCACTTACACTTAATGCCCAAAATGTAGATTGCATCACCCAAGTCTTTCATGGAGAATTTCTGTGAAAAGAAGAGCTTTACTGATTGTAGCATAGGGATATCATTCCCTATCAGTAGTATGTCATCGACGTACAAAACGAGGAAGACTACTGCTCCTTCTACAATCTTCCTATAAATACATGGTTCATCTACATTTTTGATAAAGTCAAACTCTTTGACTGTCTCATTAAAGCAGATGTTCCAACTTCGCAATGCTTGCTTTAATCCATTAATTGATTTAAGCAACCTGCACACTCTTCCGCTGCTCCCACTGTCTAAGAAACCTTCTGGTTGATCCATGTAAACACTCTCTTCTAAATGTCCATTTAGAAAAGCAGTTTTTACGTCCATCTGCCAGATTTCATAGTCATGGAAGGCAGCAATAGCAAGCAGGATCCGAATGGATTTAAGCATAGCTACAGGTGAAAAGGTTTCATCATAGTCCAATCCTGTTCTTTGACGAAATCCTTTTGCAACGAGTCTAGCTTTGTAGGTTTCCACTTGTCTAAGTGCACCAATCTTCTTTTTGAAGATCCATTTGCATCCAACTGGTTTCACCCCAGGAGGAGCAACTTCTAAAGTCCATACTTTATTGGTATACATGGATTCCATTTCGGATCTCATAGCATCCATCCATTTCATCGAGTCAGTACTCATGATAGCCTACTGAAACTAGTAGGCTCATCATCATCGATGATGCAATCCTCTCGATCCCCATCTAGAAGAAAACCATAGTATCTCTCTGGAGGATGAGAAAACCTACTAAATCTGTGGAGTGGCGTTGGTTCGTCATGTTCTATTGAAATATGAGGTTCTTCTAAGTCCTCGGTAGCAGTTTGAGGTTCTGGAATTTCTTCCAGCTCTACCGCGCTCCCACTAATTTCTTTTGCAAGAAATTCGCTCTCTAAGAAGACAATGTGGCAAGTGACAAACACCTTTTGTTCTTCAGTGTGGTAGACCATGTACCCCCTTGAATGTTTGGGGTAACCTACAAACTTGCACAAAACCGATCGTGACTCGAGCTTGTCCGGTTTATGCTTTTTAACATATGCCGGGCACCCCCATATCTTGATATACTTGAGATATGGTCTCTTCCTGCTCCACATTTCATATGGAGTAGTAGGCACATACTTAGTTGGAACTCTATTCAATAAGTATGCCGCTGATTCTAAAGCAAATCCCCAGAAGGAAAGTGGTAACTCAGCACTAATCATCATTGAACGCACCATATCTAATAGCGTTCGATTCCTCCTTTCTGATACACCATTATGCTGAGGTGTATAAGGCGGAGTAAGCTGAGAGAGAATTCCATTCTCTTTTAAGTATTCAAGGAAACTAGTACTTAAGTATTCTCCACCTCGATCAGATCGAAGTGTCTTGATGCTTTTACCAGTTTGTTTCTCTACTTCATTTTTATACTCCTTAAACTTCTGAAAGGCCTCTGATTTATGTTTCATTAAGAACACATGCCCATACCTAGAGAAGTCATCAGTAAAAGTGATGAAGTAGGAGTGACCGCTTCGCGCATGCGTAGACATTGGACCACATACATCACTGTGTAAAAGTCCCAAGAGTTCAGTAGCTCTTGCTCCGTGTCCGGAGAATGGAGATTTGGTCATTTTTCCTTTGATACATGATTGACAAGTTGCATATGATGAATATTCAAACGGATCTAGATATCCATCTTTATGTAACTTAGTCAACCTTGTTTCGTTTATATGACCAAGTCTACAATGCCATAGGAAGGCTTGATTTGAATCTGGAGCCTTTCTTTTAAGTGTGTTTTGAATATTGAAAATTCGAGGTTGATTAAGTATGTATATGCCATTTTCCAGTGTGCCATACCCAATCAGTTCTTGATTTAGGAGAATGTTCATGACATTCTTTCAAGTGCAAAATTATATCCTTTATTAGACAACAAAGATACTGATATAATATTACACAGCATACAGGGAATACAAAAATAGCTGTACAACACGAAAACGTGCCCACTAGTCAACCCTAGGTGATACTCCCCTATTGCAACAGCATCTACATGCATTCCATTGCCCATCCGGAGAGTCATATCACCTGTCTCCAGTACTCTACTTTTTTTTAGATCCTGTAATGAATTACAGATGTGAGAACCAGAACCGGTATCAAGTACCCAGGATGTAGAGTTTACTGAAAGACAATTTTCGATTACGAACACACCTGAAGTAGATGCAACCGCTTGCTTCGTGTCCTTTGCCTTGAAGGCCGTACAGTCCTTCTTCCAGTGCCCTTGCTTGTGACAATAATGGCATTCGTTTATATCCGCTTTCACCCTTCCTGCCTTGTTCTTTCCCTGCACCCTCTTGACCCCACACTTTGGTTTGGTGGCTTTCATCTTCTTCTTCCCTTTAGCTTTCGCTTTATATTTAGAAGAGGATGATTGGCCAACATACAGAACGGGGGTCTTCTCCTTTTTCAAGGAGGTCTCTGCTACCCTCAACATGTTGAGGAGCTTTGGAAGATCGGCTTCCATTTCGTGCATGTTGAAGCTAAGCACGAACTGAGAGAAGGTGTGGGGAAGGGACTGCAAAATCAAGTCGATATACAAATCATTCGCTAGCAGGAATCCGAGGTTTGCTAGTTCCTCAATGAGGCTGATCATTTTGAGGACGTGCTCTCCTACAGGCGATCCTAGAGCTAACCTCATTTGGAAGAGTTTCCTTGAGGTCTCGTACCTTGAGATACGGGAGTGCTCTCCATATAATTCCTTTACATGGAGAAAGATGGATACAATATCCATACTCTCGTGCTGTTTCTGGAGTTTATTGTTCATGGACGCCAGCACGATACACTTAGCTCGCTCACAATCCAGATCCTAAGTTTTGCGAACTTCCTTGTCCACAACTGAGGAATCTGGTCCAGGGATAAGGGGAGGAACAGCGGTGATAACATATGCTACTTTTTCATAAGTCAGTGCAATGTTGACGTTCCTTAGCCAATCTTTATAGTTCTATCCGGTCAGTATATTTTTTTCAAGTAATAGTTTTAGTCCTGTCATGGTAGCTGCTAGAGAGAGAGAAAATAAAACACTCAGCATATGCTTCTTGCAAGTTTAGATTAGTTACTAGTTTATCTAAACATGATGGCTCCCACTGTTCCCTCAAATCCTTCTTCAAAACCTAAAAGAAGAACTAGTCAGGATTTAATCACACGTTACAATAATTGCTTAACCTTTCAGCCAGGCTGGTGTTGGTACTTCGAGGGAGGTTTTCCAACGCTTTCGCGAAGTTCCTTAATTAAATAACCTCTTTTCCCTGGAGGAATAGCCCCTCTAACACCTTCCTGGACACCTACTTGGTTTATAGCATTGATTGTTAAGTGAGAATGTTTCCCGAGAGTAATCCTACTCATCAGTGGGATCGGGATCCAACTATCATTGCATGAAGTACTAGATGGAAGCCACTCTAGTCACCAAACTCCAGAAGGTATGCTAAATCTGCAGGTTTCCTTTATGTTTGAAACTCCCGATGTGATTTTTATACCCCAAGCTCTTTTAGACCTTGACGTAGGCCAACAAGTCATAAGACGCAAGTCAAGTTCAACCCGTCCTTGTCCTGATTAATTTAGTTATATCGTACATGCCCTTGACGTAGGCCCACAAGGCTGTACGTCTGTCCTATACTAATGCATCTATCTATGCAACAAATAGGCAAACACACTGCTACCATACACTATGCCTTGACGTAGGCCAATAAGCATAGCATGAATACGATGTGCTGTCTATCTGAAACGACGGAGGGTTACGGCTGGTTTTTGGCAAAAAACCGTTAACGCAATGAAATTGATTTGATCGAAGGAACTATGATAGCTTCTATTAAAAGGAGTGGTTTAAGCTCCGCATTTAAAATTTTCTTTTTCAAGAAAACCGAGTGGCTTTAGAAATTGTTCCAACGATTCAGTTTAGGTTTTATTTTTCTTTGCATTAAAAAATAAGGTGTCCCATCTTTAACCTATCATTACAGATAACAACGAAAATACAACGTCCTCTTATGCCTTCCGCATTCGCCACGGGGTCCCGTCATCACCCGTTAGGTTACTTAACTAACGGCAGAGCGGGGGCTGGGCTAGCGCGGGTGTAAAACATAAGCGACATATAAATAGCTATCATATATAGATATTGTACATTCGTCAGACGCAATAATAGGCATTCCATATCACAGATAAACTTTATTGGATATGCAAGCAATCCGCGTTTCTTTTGAGCCTGTAATAAAATACGGATTACACAGTTGTGATGAATAGCCATTACCCCACCGAAGACCCCTACGGGTACGGAAAACTACCCTCCAAGTACGCGAAGTGAAGCGGTCTCCCTCAACGACGTGAGTAGGCCACTAAACACTTCGAAATACCCGGTAGTTTGTGCACTCCACCTTGGGTCTATCCTAGGAGCAAAAACAGTAAAAAGAAATAATACAACGGTGGCTACAACCGCAACCTGGATGTGCCCCGCAAAATAATATTACAACTTATTAGAATTACACTGAATGAATTAATACAATAACCCATCACATCACCCTGGCTAATCATCACAACAGTCCAATAGAGTTCATAATCACAAACTGTTAAAAAACATTACAGATATGTGCAACTCCTACTGAGCCTGTGCGTGATAATATCCGTGAAGTCCGGTCTGTTCGTCTAAGAGTATCGCATGTATGGTCTGGGGAGGTGGTAAACGTCAGACCCCTAATAACCGTACAAGTCGTGTCGGTATGGCTCTATCACCATCCGAGAATCTACTGATCAATCTATCAGTAATTCTCAATCAGCCATTGCCAGGGACTTATGGTAATGATGTCACGACCCGAATATTTCGACCCATGACCGGCACTTAACCATGCAACGTCTACAAGCGTAACGCGACTAAGTAAGCCGAACCCAGAAATCAAAACCATTTAAAAGCAGTGAGTGTTGAAAACATTCAATTAAAACATTAGAAAACCTTAATAGCTCAATGAAGTTCTTTTTAAAATTTAATTATCCTTAATATAATTTTGGCAGCATTTCCTTTGTAAAAGTAACCCCGAAAATCGGGTATAAAACAGGATATAAGTGAAAATGATATATAATGAAATAAAGCATCCCCAACGGGAACAATCACACCCAACGGCGGAAACCATCACCACAAGAGTAATATACGACGCCGTAGCGAAGAATGAGCAATAAGTAAACATCACCAAATAATAACCGGCAATATATAACAGTCGGCTCCCACGAGCTCGACACCAGAATACAAAAATATACATCATCGTCCTCACACTTTCACTAAGTCCAGTACATATATGGTAGATGGAGAATACAAGATACAAAAGTGTGTACAATAAAGTAACCAGATACCACAACCCACCTAATAGCAAAATAGCTCGCGCACCAGCTGTAGTGGTATCTGTAGCCAAAGATGCAAAAAGGCAGCCTGCCGCGACTACTCTGAGGGGAAACCTGCAAATACTATGGCACAACGGGGGTGAGTTTCCAACTCGTGAATAGAGATAACATATAAAGGTAATCACGAGCATGTACGTACTGCGCTACGCTATCATATGCCAGCAGGTAAATCTATATGCGACAAGCAGTAAGTGCAATAATCATGCAAATGCTCTGTCAGGTAAAATAACTATAGGAAGAGATACATGATAATCAATGCTGAGCATGGGATAAACAACATCTACATGAAATATCAATCGTGGAAAAATAATCGGTGCCCAAAACTGCACCAAAATCCCAAATAAACACAGGCGCCGGCACCCTCCTCGGCCCTCAAATCCTGTAAATCTCTGAGAATCACAAGTGTCCAACATCGGCACCCAAAAATATCATAAATACTCGTGTCCAGCATCGACACGCAAATCCTCATACATCGGGCTCCGTAAGTCTGGATCAGCCCACGGGCTCCATCTGCGGTATCGGCCCTCGGCCCCGGCAGTACGGATCATCCCGCATCCATCTCTCGACTCTGGTCAGTATCCTCCGGATAACCACCAGGTCTAACCAATCACCGGTAGGTACTTCCCCACCTCCAGGCTCAATCGGCAAAGTCCATCGATCATCTTGCCGAGGGGAACCATACCGGGTCCACCACGAACCCGCAAACGGATCATCCACTCTACGAATCGGGTTTCAAGCACACGTCTCAGCACCGAGAAAACGCGTGGTGGACGCACCAAAATATCATATCATGAGGAACCGGGTTTTTAAATAGTATATCTTTTCTTAAATAATTCCACGGTCCTCAAAACCAGAAATCACATAAAAATCCAACACCAATGAGTAGATCAAATACGATATGCTATGTACATCAAGTCATAATATAGGTACAAGGGAGAAACCGCTTTTCTTAAGATAGTTTCAGTTTTCAAGACAGCATGCGGCTTCCAATTTCTATGGAAATCATATCGAATCATATGTGAAATGAACTACAGTATAATGTTCATGGCAATTCTACAGTGAGTGTGTCATGGCAATTACTAATGGTGTGTGTGTAACATGCAAATTAGTGCTCGTGCAACATGAACCGTTAGTAATAGTGCGGTGTTCTATCAATTATAAGTTTTCATACATATAGCAGGGAATGCAGTATGCAACAACAGTATCCATGAACAGTCAATGTAGGTAAATGCAATATGTAGCTATAAAGTCCTATCAGCCCTGATGCATAACGCCATGCGGGTGATATCCCCGTAGATGTTAATCTACTCACCGAAGTCTCGCACTAAGTGTAGCCGACGACTTGCTTCCCCTTCTTCGCAGCGTCCGTCTCACTCACTTGCGAACCTAGAATTACATAATATATCACACATAAGCTCAAAACTACCAAAAACGCAATATTAAGGTCAAACTAGAAACCCACGTTGCAAACCAAGCGCGCGTGCGCGCGATATGCTAAAACGTGTGATTACGCTCCTGAAGCTAACCTGACGCGTCGCGATACACAGCACAACCCAAACCCACACACGTATCACGTGTGTCGCGAAGATTTAAAATACGGAAAATAGGGTAATAGGTCCCAGATTTTGATACAGAAAGAGTTTTATAAAAATAAATATAGCAAAACACTCCAAATACCAGCAGACACCAACCACCAAAACCCCAACCCATAATTCTCCCATCTGGCCGCAATTTGCGGCCAGAATGAGTTTTTTGGCGGCCTGGGTAGGGGGGTGGGCTCCCGGGTTTGGTGTGTGCACTCTATACCCTATACACAAGCTACAGTAAATACAATTTTATTCTGAAACAATCCGGGTAGTAGCAGTTTCAACAGAACCCAATTTCAAGTTAAAAATCACATCTTTGCACTAAAATGATACTTTAGGTATATTTGTGAAATCTGAGATAAACCCAAGTCTAAAACTACACTAATATCACATTACCAAGCTAATTAAGCCATAAAAAGTTAATTTTTATCATAACTTCACTAAATCCCTTTATATAGCACAAAACATGCATAAAATGTGATATTTTGCTAGAAATACTACAAGTTATGTAAAAGGGGTGCTAAGGGTGAGCTAATACCTTCAAAACACCTTATGAAACACCAAAAATCCCTGCTTTTTCCTCAAGTGTGCAGATCCACCACCAAACACCTCAAAAGCTCATTTTTTCCCATGGTTTGTGAAGGAAAAGTGTTGATTTGAGTAGGGTTTTATGTAGGGATCCAAAGGAAGTGAAAAGAGAAGAAGAGAAGAAGAAGAAGCTGTTGTTTTTGCTGGAAATTCTGCAGGAATTTCTGAATGAGGAGAAGAGAGAGAGAAGAGAAGAAAAATGGGGTCAAAAGGTCAACTTCTTACCTAACACCATACCTCATTTGTTTAATTGACAATTTTGAATTATAAAAGGGTTTTGACTTGTTTTGAAATGGTGGGGATAAATTATCTACCATGCATCAAATGAAGGGGGGTTAACATGATACATTTCTCATCTAGCCTCAAAATGCTAAGTGTGCATGTGTGCACTTAACATAAAATTTCTCACTTAGGGTAACATGACTAAAATAGTTAATAACCCTACAATTATATAAACACTTCACAATACAATTTAGCACTAACCAAGAAGGAAAAATAAGATATCCGTTTTTGAAAAACACACACACTAGCTAAATAACGAGAAAACATCCTAAACGAATTTCAAGGTGTTACAAATGACCAACCGATCACTGTGCGATATCAACTCCCTATACCGGGAGAGACGAATCCCTAACAGTCACTCACTTCCTCCACGTGGCTCGGGACTGTGCCCAACTAAAACCTGTTTGCATGACTCCTTTGAACCGAGGTAGGGTAGTAATCAAAGCACAGTGGGAACTCACACGAGACAAATGACGACTTTAAGTCAACGGACTATGTGCACACAAGTCACCTGAGAACCGCTATCTGACGTTAGGTATAAATACCATCCAGTCAGTTCTCGGCGAGTCCTGTCCGGTGTACTCACACCCAGTGAGCATCTGTATACAATCTTAGGTGCACTCCACCAATGGCTGCGGGACCAATCCATCGCCCCTCCTCAGGGTCTAGATATGTATACACCAGTCTACTCCGGAGTATCGATGCCCAGTCTCGATACTCCTGCGACCAGGGAAATCTAAGGATGTGCCTATTGACTATCCAACTCCCACTAGTATGACTGCCATCATAACACCAGAAGTCAGGCATACACCCTATGGGCTTTATCAATACGTATATATATATATATATATATATGAATACTACGCAAAATATATCATATGTCAAGATAAAGACAAACCAAATAGCGTACTATCATATTAAGCAAGACTGTTATGTACATACATATCCCTAGTATCCTTTACAATGAAGGCCTCTAGGGCATATACATCCAACAGAGTCAAGAACAATATAACTATTGATCTTTCAGATGGTAGAATGTTAACCCTCATCAATGCCTAGGATAACCCTCAAACTGCCATTACTGAAACGTGCCATAAGTTTGTCCTGAGTATGGTATTAAGTATAAGCCGGACAACTCCATATACCTTAACATCGTTAAGATATGAACCATTCTATATACAATATAGAAATAAAGGCACTAAATTAATTAGAACCAGATTCAAAAACTTGCAGCTGTCTCCAATGCATATCAACCAAATGGAATGAGGCTAATCAGCATTACTCAACTAGGAGTGCATCCATATATGAGTAACCTGAAACAGAAGCAAGTTCTCAAAACCATTACTATCAACTGAAAACCAAACACAAGTATCTACATCTTCGACCACCACGAAGAATCCCGATACTTGCAATACATGGTTCTCTACTTTATTCTTGTACCTATAACTTCTCAAAACATGGACTTTGTATTTCTACGAAATACTTGTCTAAAAACTAAAGAAGTCATAAGTAAACAGAATATAGTACGAGTACCAACCCCTTTGTCCTAATGGACACTGGATAACATACAATACTTTGTATAAGTCCCCTGAGTTCAATAACTCAAACCCTGTGCGTAGTAGGTTGAAAACTGTACTATGGTTAAAAAGAATTACACCGCTGTTGAATGCTCCTTACCCAATCACCAACTGATATAGGTAAATGTCATAGACATAATTTCAAAAGGTTATATCTCACTTTATAAAATAAACGTACAGATATATCAGTTTGAAATTATTGCATAACAACGGATATTCAAAACCAAATATTTGTCCTCAGGAAAAAACCCATGTGATTTCCTTAAATATCACCAATTACAACGAATTCCGACATAATGAGGATATAATCACCTAATTCCTAATATCTTACTCCCACTCATCATCTGTAATACTATACAGATGTGACAGTCAAACCTGGTAAATACATACCCTGGAGTAAGAATCTAATTGGGAAATCATTTTTCAATTAACAACTCACAGTGAAACTGAAACATGAAAATGTTTCAAAAGGGTATTCGGGTATTCCTAGTAATGCATCTTCCACTATCCAGATTCATGACGGTAACCGTATATTTCCTTGCCCTCTCTCTAATCCCTTTATTTGTCTTTACTAATTACCTTCTGTACACCGTACTCAGGCTAAATGGTTTTCTTCTTTCCCTACCATTTGGCACCAGCCTAAGGTTTGGAAGAAGACTATCTAATAAGCGTAATAGGTGTACCCTCCTAATCTTAGGAGCCCTCGCAACCTGAGTGATGGTAAAAGGAAAAAGACAACTGAATAATCCTTATTCTATTTCTCCTGAACCAGAAACAATCCTCGAACTGGAACAAGTTCCTTCGAGTTCGTATGTAACTATACGATGGCGTATCCAATAAATGTGGATCTTCGTGGTGATACGAAATGTTCCGGAGAAATGCAAAGGTGAAGTAGGAGTGGCGATGATATACGCGGTTTCGTCGTGAATGATAGCAGTCGCATTTTACTTTGCCCTCGTTCTAATCCTTTTATTTGTCTTTACTTATTACCTTCTGTACACCACACTCAGGCTAATTGGTTTTCTTCCTTCCCCATCCTTCGGCACCATCCTAGGTTTGGAAGAAGATTATCCAATAAGCGCAATAGGTGTACCCTCTCCTAATCCTAGGAGCCCTAATAACCTGAGAGAAGCTAAAAGTAAAAGACAACTGAATAGTCCTATTCAAATTCTCCAGAACCGGAAACCATTCTTGAATCTGAAACAAGTTTCTTCGAGTTCGTATGTAACTATACGATGGTCATATCCAATAAATGTGGATCTTCGTAGTGATACGGAATGTTCCGGAGAAAAGAAAAGGGTAAAAATAGGAGTGGCAATGAAGTATGCAACTCTGACAATCCAAAAGCCAGTGTGTTTTAAGAAGGTTCGGTTAACTTGGTTTATGAGTTCTAGTTTAGGGTCGGGTCATGGTCGCTGCCAGAGAGAGAAAAGAAACACTCAGCGTGCACTCTAACCTAGATCAGAATGGTTAATCACTTTATCTAATTAGGATGGCTCCCACTGTTTCCTCGAATTCTCCTCCCAACTAAAAATAAGAATTAGTCGGGATCATCTAAAATCATCCGAGGAGTAAACCAACTCATCAGTGGGAATCGGGATCCTACTATCATCGCTTGATAACTTGATGAAATCCACTCAAGTCACCACACTCCAGAAGGTATGCTCATGCCTGGCAAGTTTCCTGTATGTTTGAAACTCCCGATATGATTTTTGCCCCAAGTGGTTCATGACCTTGACAAAGGCGAACAAATCATAAACCGTAAGTCAAGTTCAACCCGTCATTATCCAAGATTAATCTAGACCCACCCGTACAAACCCTTGACAAAGGCGAAAAAGGTTATACGACTGTCCTAGATAATCGCAACACTATGCAACAGACAAGCAATATGAAGTTACCATACACTACGCCTTAACAAAGGCCAACAAACGCAGCACGAATACTAGGTACTACTCGAAAGAAATGACGGAGGGCTACGGCTGGTTTTTGGTGAAAAACCTTTAACTTAATGAACTTTATATCGTTGAAGGAATCCAAGTGGTTTTACAAGTATATAGTGGCGTAAACTTCTACTAAAGAGGTCACTCCCTGTGAAGTGATCTCGGCTCTTTCCTCATCGAATGAGGTGCAGGATATTCCAAACTGAATACCACGATGCAAAGCAAAAGGAAACGACTATAGTCAAGTTTACCCTGACGCAAACTTCTGCCCAAGACGTCACTCCTGGTGAAGGGATCTCGGCTCTTGCCTCATCGAATAAAGTGCTGGATATTCATAACTGAATACCGCTGTGCAAAACAAAAGAAAACACCCTTGTAATAACATCTTTTTAAAATTGTTCCAACAATATCGAATAGGTCTGTTTTCCTTGCATTGATCAGAATCAACGCAGTCCCATCAATTAATCACACTAGAAATGAATGAAAATAAAATGTAGGTATATGCCATCCGCATTTGCCACTGGGCTCCGTCATTACCCGTTAGGTTACTTAACTAACGACAGAGCGGGGGCTGGACTAGTGCTGGTGCAAAACATATACAACATCTACTAGTGTATATATATATATATAACATTCGTCCCAGGCATGATATAAGCAACATCACAGAATAGCGATAAGCATCACAGAACAAACAGATAATCCGGGAGTCCCAGGATTCCTTTGAACCTCAAGTGAAACCCGACGTTTCCTTGGTCATGTGGATAGCATGTGCAATGAAAACCTAGACCCCTACGAGTGCGACAAGTCACCCTCAAAAACCAGAAGTGAGGCAACCCCCTTCATCAAAGTGAATAGGCCACCCCGCACTTCAAAGAATCCGGTAACTTGAGCACCCCTGCGTGGGTCAACCTGTACCCCCTACGAGTGAGGCGAATAGCCCGCCAATTCTAGAGTGAGGCCCCCGCTGTCTCAATACCATGAGATGCAGGCCTATTTCCCTCTGGAACCCGCTATTCGTGCACTCCACCGCGTGGTAATCCCAGTATAGAAAAGAAAATAATATGTACAAGGGTGACATCGACCTCAACCCGGTCGTCCACCAAACAAATAATATACAAACAGGCAGTGACAATAGTACACATGTTGGAAACTCGCCCCAAAATATCAAATGCACAAATGAAACTAAACTGCACTACCATTGCACCCAACGCTATCCATCACGACAATCCATAGAAACCATAACCGGATTTATCGACAGAAACAAGTAACCGAATCAAGTGTGTAACCCCGTCTAATTGAGCATATAGCAATTAGACAACGTTACCAAAACATCCACGCATGCAAACGAAGTCACGACATTAGAATTCCAAAACACAATTGGCGCACATCCTAAATATACTAAGGATCAAAAACCAAGTGCACTAAACATCCAAAAAGTAGAGTTTTGAGCCAATTCGGAGGTCCGAATCGAAACGAAATGTGCCTGAACCTTCACGGGGAGTTAGAGCACGAAATTAACTTCGAGTCGAGGGCCCTAGAAGGGGTACCCCACTCTCGAGGCCACCACGAGGTGGCCAGAGGGTGAAGTAGACCCGAAACTGCCCATGCAGGGGCATTTTCGGGTCCCCGCCCCTAAGAACATCTTGTGGTGGTCTTGGGGAGTGGGCCCAGCCGTTTGGTCCCCCCGGGGTCTCACCGGTGTGCTAACTCAGCACCCCGCGGCTTCTTGGTTCAAACCGAGACCCCACGGGGTGTGAAAACATCTCAAAACTCAAAAAAACAGGACTGGTTTTTCGACAGTTTTCGATGCTTGAAAAAACGTGAATTCTAATGTTGCAACTAGCTAGTTTATGTTGTTTGGGTAGCTCTGATACCATGTTGGGTTTTGTCAGCGCCCCGGCCATCAAACCGTGGCCAAATGCGGAACAAAATTTTTAAAAAACTTAGTCGCAAACAAAACCCGCACAAGATCGAACATTAACCCTAAACTAGCAAGCATATGAAGAGGAGTTAGATGGTTATACCGAATGAAACAAGTCCTTCGGGACTTCTGTAAGTCGACGTTAGACATCCCACATGATGCGGGGAGGCGGAATAGGTAAAACAATCATTTTGTTTAACTAACTTCGACTAACTTTACGGATCTTTGCTAAACCCTAACTAACAACAACATAGAAGTGATTAGCTACTATGAAAGATGATTATACCTAATGAATCAAGTCCTTCTTGTTCTCATAGACCACCTCCTCGTCGGCCTCCTCGTTGTGATAGAAGATCCACCCGAGAGCTACTTCTCCATGCTTAACCTCTCACTTGAGGTAACTAGGCTGCTATGAGTGCTAATCAAAGTAACCTAGAGGATATAGAATAGGATTAGGGATCTATTAGTCTTGCTAACCCTTGGATCTCAATGCATGAGAGGTTAGGGTTAGTTCTTTGAAGAGAGAGAGAGCTTGAGGAGAGAGAAGGTGAGAGTGAGAATGATATGAAATAATATCTCATTTGTGAATATATATGAAGCATAATAATTATTAAATGAATAACTAATAATAATATCAACAATGCTTCATTAACTCACTTTGTGTGATTCATCTCATGAGTCATTAAGCAATAAATGCATCATTAACTCCTTTGGATGAATCACATCATAAGTCATTAAACCATTTAATCCAAATTCCACCTAAGCCTCCAACTCATCAATCTTCTAGAAGCTTCTCGACTAATTAGGAGAATGCCCCACTTATCCGTGAAAACACGGAAATACTGAGACTGTATAAATCCAATAATCCAATACTAGAATCTGGCTTAAACCAAAGCTTGCTAGTATAAACTGTCCGAACATCGTACGAGCATAAAAACGTGTATGTGTCCGAACCCTGTCGTAAAACCATACGACCTCTATATCGTTTGGCCCGAAGCAGGGAAACTCTTTGTGTAGGACTCTAAAGACTCGACACAACGCAGGCAGTGTGTTTAACAACAGACTACAAGCGGCACTAGCTGTACGTAACGGTCCCCAGGTAGATGTCGATAAGAAGGCTGATGAGGAAACCCATCCGAATTACTACTGAGCCTGATGTGACAATCTCCGTACAGTCCGGTCTGCTCGTCTATGACTATCGTATATCGGGCCTAGGGGGAGGGCAAGCGTCAGTCCCGTATAAGCGGTATAAGTCGTGTCGGAGTGAAGCCCATTACATCTTGAGAAGCTACTGGAAATCCTACCAGTAAATCTCTCTTGCCCTGGCCAGCGACTTTGCGTAATGGCTCTCCAGACACAGCGCGATATCAACTCCCAATACCGGGAGAGACGAATCCTATCTAACCATCACTGCCTCCAAGTGCTTCGGGACTGCACCCAACTGCTACCTGTTTGCCCGACTCCTTTGAGCCGTGGTAGGGTAGCAATCTAAGAACAGTGGGAACACACTCGAGACGAAGCAGCAGTGTCAAGTCTGCGGACTATGCTGTACTCATTTCACCTGGGAACAGTTAACTGACGATGCGTATAATACTATTGGATATAGTGCCATCAGAGTAAATTATTGGATTACAGGAACGTGATTGCAATGATTGAGGGAGGACCTATGCCAGTAGGACAGTCTTACTCAAGATGATAGTATGCTATCTGGTTTATCTTTATCATCGTGTACTGCTTTAGGTGACATTACTGATCACTATTACACATTGATAGAGCCCCTAGGATTCTTGCTTGACTGCCAGCAGTATGAGGGCGATCATATACGTGGGAGCTGGGGTCCATAAGCACATCCTTAAAAGGTCCCTAGTCGTGGGAGTTTCGAGACAGGGCATCGATACTCCAGAGTAGACTAGTGTATACAGCCATGACCCCGACGAGGGGCTGTGTCCAGTCTCACAAGCCACTGGTGTCAGTTGGTTCACCTAAGATGTATACAGGTTCTCATTGGGTTATGAGTACACCGGACAGGACTCGCCGGAAACATGCTAGATGGTATTATACCTAGCGTCAGATATAAGTTCCCTGGTGACATGTGTACAGGTTAGATCATCGACCTGAGATCGTCATTTGTCTCGTGTGAGTTCCCACTGTGCTTTGATTACTACCCTACCATGCTCAAAGGAGTCGTGCAAACAGGTTTTAGTTGGGTACAGTCCCGAGCCACATGGACACAGTGAGCGGATCTGCAGGGGTTTGTCTCTCCCGGTATTGGGGTGAGGTCGCGCTCTGTCTAGGAGAGCCATTACACAAAGACCATGGCCAAGGTAGGAGATTTACTGGTAGGTATTCCAGTAGTATCTCAGAGTGTTCTAGGCTACACTCCGACACGACTTGTACCGCTTTTGGGGGTCTGACTTTTACCAATCCCCTAGGCCCGACATGCGATGCTCATAGACGAACGGACCGGACTGTACGGATATTGTCACTGACAGGCTCAGTAGGGTATCAGAATGAGTTCGCTCATCGACGTCCCTTTTGGTCAATACCTGGTAGCCCGTTACGTATGGCTAATACCTCTGACGTGCTAGTGGTTAAATGCACAGCCAAAGTATTGACGAGTCTTTAGAGTCCCCCACAGACAGCTTCTCAAGTTTCGGGCGAAACGCTGTAGAGGCCGTATGGAGATATGGCAGGGTTCAATCATATACGTGCGGTATTGCACGGATCATGATCGGACGGATAATACTAGCGGGCTTTGGTTTAAGCCGGATCCTAGTATTGTACAGTGTAGATTTTGTCTCATTGCATTTGTATTCAGTCGGAATACAAATGCATGTATGTATATACAATCGCGGGGTTTTCCTGTAATTTATTATGGGATCAGTTTTTTGAAGTTGCCAGTTTGTATTCTATTTCTGCCAGTTTTCCTTTGTTCCTTCTTGGCCGGATTTTTCTGATGGAGGGGCTAATTTGCAGTTGTTCAAATTAGCATTGTGGAGGGGGTTTCTTGTAAATGGAGAGATTACGATAGTTCAAGCATCTTTGCTTTTTCATTCATCATGGTTTTGCATTAATGAGAAAGGATTCGAGATTGGATTGATTTGGATTATGATGTGAGGGTTGCTTTTGGGTTATGGTCACCATTTCCTTTTCCTACACTCACCTACCTTGTATATTTTCCCTCCTCTTCATTATGGCCGACCACTTGAGAGAGCATGTGTGATTTTTTGGTATGAGGAATTTTGATCTCATTCTCATTTTGCTTCAAAGTTCATAGCTCCATTTCAAACCTCTCTCCAAAGTTCATTCTTTCTCTTCCACTCTATCTTGGCAACTTCACAACCCCAAGAGACAAAACATTCTACACTTATCCTACAGTATCCTTAGGCACGTTGGCTCGCCAACTTCGTGCCCGAGTTGACTCGGTCCGGAGGTGTGAGCCCGTAAAAGAACTCGGCGATGTGTTCCCCCTTCCGACGAGGAGATAAAGACCGGAGATTCTGCGAGGAGATCGGGACGGAGGCCGAAGACCGAAGGACACGAATAGCTCGGTATAGCATTCTTCCCATTCTCTAGTTTTCTAGGAGTAGGTTAATTGCCCGATCCGTGTTTTTAGTGCGCGGTAGCGCCGGTTTTAATGTTTAAAGAAAAGTTTCGTTTCCGCATTCCGGCGTCGGATTGAAGGCCGGGGCGCTGCCGTGGACTTACAATGGTATCAGAGCTACGACATTAACCTAGTCTAGCTTGCTCTAACGTGTTTATAAGTTCGATCGAACGGAATTTCAAAAAACCATATTTTCAAGTCCAATTTCTGTCAAATTTTTGCAGTGGTAAAAAAATTATTTGGTACATTGTAAAAATACGAGCAGGGTTTTTTAAGCATTCTGTGAAAATTTGGTCGAGTGAAGTTACTGTTACACCGCGGAACTGCGGCCAAACCCATGCATTGGCCGCGGTTCCGCCGCCATTTTAACTCTTCACAGTACCAAATTTCTACAGTGCTCTTTGGACATGGAAATAGGGTTTCTGGTATATTCTTGGGCCCAGATTTTCTTTGAGTGCTGCAGTTCTTCTTGGGGCCCACTTCGGTAAATTTAGTTGATCGAAAATTTTAAACAAGTTAGTTCACAGTATTTACATTATATCTGCGACCGTGAATGTCATTTGATCGGTAAATCATGTCTAACTGCTATACCCTTTTAGGCGGATTTGCGAACGTGACATTCACGTTGATGTTCTGTGTTGTGCTGCGATGTTGCGGATTGGTCGTGAGGGATAGCTTGGATGCAATGGTAGAACAGTTTTGTTTTATATGTACATTTGATATTGCGGGGCGAGCGTCTGACATGTGGACTGCCGTCACTGCCTGTTTGTATATTATTCTTTTGGGGCACGACGGGGCTGAGGTCGATGTACCCGTTGTATGTATATTTTACTTTCTGTACTAGGATTACCCCGCGGAGGGGTGCACGGATAGCCGGGTTCTAGAGGGCAACGGGCCCGCATCTCATGGCGTTGAGACGGAGGGGGATTCACTTTAGAATTGGCAGGCTATTCGCCGCACTCGTAAGGGGTACAGGTTGACCTAAGGAGGGGTGCCCAAGTTACCGGATTCCATGAAGTGCTGGGTGGTCCATTCACGTTGCTAAAGGGGGCTGCCTCGCTTCACGTTTTGGCGGGTAACTTGCCGCGCCCGTAGGGGTCTAGGATTTCATTGCACAGGCTATCCACACGACCAAGGGAACGTCGGGTTTCAGTAGCGGCTCTATGAAACCCGGGGATCCCAGATATCTGTAATGTTCTGTGATGCTTATTACTTTTCTGTGATGTTGCATTTTATCTCGCCTTGAGCGAATATTATATATTGATATATATACTAGTAGATGTTGTATATGTTTTGCATCCGCGCTAGTCCAGTCCCCGCTCCGTCGTTAGTTAAGTAACCTAACGGGTGATGACGGGACCCAGTGGCGAATGCGAATGGCATATACGTACATCATTATTTTCGTTCTTTAATGGTGTGATCAATTGATGGGACTGCGTTTATTCAGATCAATGCAAGCTAAACAAACCTATTCTGATGTTGTTGGAACATTTTTCAAAAAAAGCTGTTATTGCAAGGGCGTTCTCTTTTGTTTTGCATAGTGGTATTCGGTTATGAATATCCAGCACCTCAGTCGACGAGGCAAGGGCTGAGATCCCTTCACCGGGAGTGACCCCTTGGACAGAAGTTTGCGTCAGGGTAATAACTTCACTATAGTCGTTTACTTTTGCTTTGCATCGTGGTATTCAGTTGGAATATCTTGCACCTCATTCTACGGGGAAAGAGCCGAGATCCTTTCACCTGGGAGTGACCTCTTTAGCAAAGGTTTTCGCCACTATATTTTTATAAAAGCTATCCAGTTCCTTCAACGATATCATGTTCATTACGTTAAAGGTTTTTCGCCAAAAACTATTCGTAGCCCTCCGTCATATCAGAAAGGTAGCACTTAGTATTCATGCTATGTATGTTGGCCTTTGTCAAGGCATAGTGTATGGTAGCTATATGTTACTTTTCTGCAGCATAGATAGATGCGTTGGTTTGGGACAGTCGTACTACTATTTTGGCCTTCGTCAAGGGTATGTACGGGTGGGTTCAAATTAACCTGGATAATGACGGGTAGAACTTGACATGTGACTTATGATATGTTGGCTTTCGTCAAGGTCATAAGATCATGGGGTAAAAATCACATCGGGAGTTTCTAAAGAAACTGAAACTTGCCAGATATGCGCATACCTTCTGGAGTGTGATAAAGTGAGCGGATTCCGTCACGTTATCATGCGTTGATAGTTGGATCCCGATTCCCACTGATGAGTTGGTTTACTCCTCGGTTGATCCCGACTAATTCTTCTTTCAGGTTTGGGGAAGAATTTGACGTTACAGTGGGAGGTTTCCTGATTAGATAAAGTGATAACCATTCTGATCTAGGTTCGAGTGCACGCTGAGTGTTTCTTTTCTCTCTCTCTTTGGCAGCGACCGTGACTCGACCCTAGACTATGACTCAGTGACCAAAATTGACCGAACCTTCTTAAACACTGGCTTTTGGATTTTCAGAGTTGCAAACCTCATTGCCACTCCTACTTTTACCCTTTTCTCCAGGACACCCCGTATTACTACGAACGTCCACTTCCATTGGACAAAACCATCGTATGGTTATATACGGACTCGAAGGAATTTATTCGAGGATGGTTTCCGGTTCTGGAGAAAATGAATAGAACTATTCAGTTGTCTTTTACTTTTACCTTCTCTCAGGTTGCGAGTACACCTTGGTTTAGGAGAAAGTACACCTATTACGCAAATTGGATAGTCTTCTTCCAAACCTTAGGCTGGTGCCGAACGGTGGGGAATGAAGAAAACCAATTAGCATAACGATGGTGTACAAAAGGTATTAAGTTAAGACAAATAAAGGGATTAGTAAAAGGGCAAAGTAAATTGCGACTGCTATTCACGACCAAACCAAGTATTTCTTCGCCAATCCTGAATCACCTTTGTATTTCTCCAGAACACTCCGTATCACTACGAAGATCCACAGTTTATTGGATACTCCATCGTATGGTTATATACGAACTCGAAAGGAACTTGTTCCAGTTCGGGGATGGATTCTAGTTCAGGAGAAATAGGAATAAGGTTTATTCAGTTGTCTTTTATCTTCACCTTCTCTCGCATTGTGAGTGCTCCTAGGATTAGGACAGTACACCCATTATGCTTATTGGATAGTCTTCTTCCAAACCTTAGGCTGGTGCCGAACGGTAGGGAAGGAAGAAAACCATTTGGCCTAAAGGGGTGTACAGAAGGTAATGACTAAAGATATATAAAGGGATTTGGAGAGATGGCAAAGAAATATACGGTTACAGTTGTGAATCTGAATAATGGAGGAGGCATTACTAGGAATACCCGGATAACCCTACGAAACATTCACATGTTTCAGTTTCACTGTGTACTGTTAAAAGAAAACTGATTTTCCAATTAGACACTTGCTCCATGGTATGTATTTACCAGGTATGATTCTCACATCTGTATGGTTATACATATGATAAGTAGGAGTAAGTTATTGGGAGTTAGGTGATTATCCTCATTATATCGGAATTCGTTGTAATTGGTGATATTTGAGGAAGTCACCTGGGCTGTTCGCCGGATGGAAAATATTTGGTTTTGAATATCCGTTGTTATGCACCAATTTCAAATTGATATATCTGTACGTCTATTTTTATAGAGTGAGATATACCTTTTTGAAATTATGTCTATGACATTTACCTATATCAGTGGATGGTTAGGTAAGGAGCATTGAACAGCGGTGTAATTTTTCTTAACCATAAGTACAGTTTTCAACCTACGACACACAGTGAATGAGTCACTAGACTCAGGGGACTTATACAGAGTATTGTATATTATCCATTGTCCATTAAGACAGAGGGGTTAGTCCTCATACTATATTCGGTTTACTTATTCCTTCCCTAGTTCTTAGACATGTGTTTCGTAGAAACACAGGGTCCAAGTTTTGAGAAGTTATAGGTATAAGAGTAAAGTAGAGAACCAGGTGTTGCAAGTATCGGGATTCTTCAAAGTGACCGAAGATGTAGATACTTGTGAATAGTATTCAGTTGATAGTAATGATTAAGAGAACTTCCTACTCTTTCGGGTTACTCATATCTGGATTCATTCCTAAGTTGAGTAACGTTGATCGGCCTCCTTCCATTTAGTTGATATGCACTGGAGACAGCGGCATGATTTGAATCTGGTTCAATTAAATCAGTGCCTCTGTTTCTGTATTGGATATAGAACAGTTCATATCTTACCGACAAGTGACTTATGTCTATTTATAAACTAAAGCAGATATAGCGGAGATAGATCATCTATTTCTGATGTGACAGTCATAGGTTTGACTTCATCAGAATAGGGGATGGATCTGTTAAGATGGTAGTAGGGTGTGACGTCCTGGTATTTGGATGACATACACAGAGTAGGAAGTGAAATTCCTATACTACGATTGGTTATACTTTGGTTGTCACACAGTGGTTTCTCCACATAGGACATGGATTTCATATCAGACATTCTGGTTACTGGATCTATGGTTTTAGATCTAGATTTGGGAAGTGTCCCAACCTGGGTACTTAGACAGCATTCTAAAGGTATTTTAGAATGGACGACTCCTGGCACGGTAGTGTACCTGCAGGTGATGGAGTCACCCTCTCTAAAGGTGTCTTACAGACTAAAGGTGAGAGGGATGTGCATGATTGGCAGATCACTTCCTTAGGCAATTGAGTCGATCATGAGATGTCAAGTACCACACCAGATGTTATTTTTGCACGAGATGCAGTAAGTTGATATTAATCCTATCCTGGCGAGACATTCAGAAGCAGTTTTAGAACATAAGTGGATGTTCTAGGGATTTGATAACGGCAGCCTCCTTCGGGAGACAGTTATCATTCCAGGCTTTCAAGGTGACCTGGATGACAGAGTGACTGTCAGAGTTATAGTTTTCCCTCTGACGAGGGGCAGTATTTTGGACAGGTGGTCCAGTTGGATACGGAGGGAGGCATGGCGCAGGATACTGATTAAGTTCAATTGACGATACAATCTAAGAAGTTTGGATTTGGAGTTCATTTATGAACTAGGTCCCATCAGACATCCAAACATATTCTAAGACAGGTATTGCTCATTTCGGGAGATGGGTTTCTCCACGAACTTGAGATTAAGAGAGACATAGAAAGAAACATCAGAGCGGATCCACTCACTGAGGCTATTCCTCGAACGCAATAGTTTCGCAAACAGGCTTTGTGAGACTGATTAGTAGAGGAGTTGGGTGTTCGGTATCACACGGGCTGTGAGTATGCGACATCGCAATAATTTGCCTTGAGTGCAAGTGGGAGATTGTTGGATATAGTGCCCTCAGAGTCAATTATTGGATCACAGGCACGTGATTGCAATGATTGAGGGAGGACCTATGCCAATAGGACAGTCTTACTCAAGCTGATAGTATGCTATATGGTTTATCTTTATCATCGTATACAGCTTTAGGTGACATTACTGATCACTATTGCACGTTCATAGAGCCCCTAGGATTCTTGCTTGACTGTCAGCAGTATGAGGGCGATCATATACGTGGGAGCTGGGGTCTATAAGCACATCCTTAAAAGGTCCCTAGTCATGGGAGTTTCGAGGCAAGGCATCGATACTCCATGTGTAGACTAGTGTATACAGTCGAGACCCCGACGAGGGGCAGTGGCCGGTCACATAAGCCGCTGGGGTCAGTTGGTTCACCTAAGATGTATACAGGTGCTCATTGGGTTATGAGTAGACCGAACAGGACTCGCCGGGAACATGTTCGTTGGTATTATACCTAGCGTCAGATAGCAGTTCCCTGGTGGCATGTGTACAGGTTAGTTCATCGACCTGAGATCGTCATTTGTCTCGTGTGAGTTCCCACTTTGCTTTGATTACTACCCTACCACGCTCAAAGGAGTCGTGCAAACAAGTTTTAGTTGGGTACAGTCCCGAGCCACATGGAGGCAGTGAGCGGATCTGTAGGGGTTCTTCTCTCTTGGTATTGGGGGTGAGGTCGCGCTTTGTCTAGGAGAGCCATTACACAAAGTCCTTGGCCAAGGCAGGAGATTTACTGGTAGGTATTTCAGTAGTACCTCAGGGTATTCTGGGCTACACTCCGACACGACTTGTACCGGTTTTGGGGGTCTGACTTTTACCAACCCCCTAGGCCCGACATGCGATGCTCATAGACGAACGGACCGGATTGTACGGATATTGTCACTGACAGGATCAGTAGGGTGTCAGGATGAGTTCGCTCATCGACGTCGCTTTTGGTCAATACATGGTAGCCCATTACGTATGGCTAATACCTCTGACGTGCTAGTGGTTAAATCCATAGCCAAAGTATTGACGAGTCTTTAGAGTCCCCCACGGACAGCTTCTCAAGTTTCGGGCAAAACCCTGTAGAGGCCGTATGGAGATATGGCAAGGTTCGATCATATACGTGCGGTATTGCACGGATTATGGTCAGACGGATAATACTAGCGGGCTTTGGTTTAAGCCAAATCCTAGTATTGTACAGTGTAGATTTTGTCTCATTGCATTTTTATTAAGTCGGAATACAAATGCGCGTATGTATATACAGTCGCGGGGTTTTCCTGTAATTTATTATCTGATCATTTTTTTGAAGTTGCCAGTTTGTATTCCGTTTCGGCCAGTTTTCCTTTATTCCTTCTTGGCCGGATTTTTCTGATGGTGGGGCTAATTTGCAGTTGTGCAAATTAGCATTGTGGAGGTGGTTTCTTGGAAATGGAGAGATTATGATAGTTCAAGCATCTTTGCTTTTTCATTCATCATGGTTTTGCATTAATGAGAAAGGATTTGAGATTGGATTGATTTGGATTATGATGTGAGGCTTGCTTTTGGGTTATGGTCACCATTTCCTTTTCCTACACTCACCTCCCTTGTATATTTTCCCTCCTCTTCATTATGGCCAGCCACTTGAGAGAGCATGCGTGATTTTTTGGTATGAGAAATTTTGATCTCATTCTCATTTTGCATCAAAGTTCATAGCTCCATTTCAAACCTCTCTCCAAAGTTCATTCTTTCTCCTCCACTCTATAATGGCAACTTCACAACCCCAAGAGACAAAACATTCTACACATATCCTACAGTATCCTTGGGCACGTCGGCTCGCCAACTTCGTGCCCAAGTTGCCTCGGTCTAGAGGTAGGAGCCCGTAAAAGAACTCGGCGATGTGGTGCTCCTTCCGACGAGGAGATGAAGACCGGAGATTCCGCGAGGAGATCGGGACGGAGGCCGAAGTCTGAAGGACACGGATCGATCGGTATAGCATTATTCCCATTCTCTAGTTTTCTAGTAGTAGGTTAATGGCCCGATCCGGGGTTTCTGTGCACGGTAGCGCCGGTTTTTATGTTTAAAGAAAAGTTTCGTTTCCGCATTCCGGCGTCGGATTGACGGCCGGGGCGCTGCCGTGCACTTACAAATACCAACTAACAGTTCCCTGCGAGACATTTCCGGTGTACCCGTAACCCAACGAGCACCTGTATACTATCTCTAGTATAACGTACTGATGGCTGTGGGACAGACCATCTCCCCAATTGGGATGAGAAGCGTACACACTAGTCTACTCCGGAGTATCGATGCCCTGTCTTGATAATCCAACGAATAGGGACCTGAAAATGGATGTGCTTGTAGACTACCCAGCCCCCACTGGTGTGACTCCCATCATAACGCTGGTAGTCAAGCAAGTTCCTAAGGGCTCTATCAATATGTATTCTCGATATGCTAACATATACACATATTACGATAGAAATAAACCAAGTAACATACTACCATGTTTAGCAAGACTGTTAATATTACTGTGAATATCCCAAGCTTCCATTAAGTAATATACAAGCTAGTATGATACAATAATGGCCCCTAGGGCATATACATTAAGTAAAATACAAGCTAGTATAATCCATACCTTTGACTAGAAGATGTCGTATGATGTATTATACCGTTCGAAATGTTGTGAGGCTGGATGCCGACTTCTAGATTCACTGATTCGGTCAGGTTAGATACGTATACCCGTCAACATTTGCATATGATTTACCTTATGCTGCATTCGTGTTATTCTCATTATATCGTATATACCTGTGCTAGTACACTTACACCATTATCGATGATACGTATATTACACGTACACAGATTTGCCGGCTCACACACTTCATCATCGATAATTGCCATGTCACTACACAGTAGAACTGCTGCATCAGGATATGACTCCGTGCATGACATACTTGTGTACATATACATTGTACACTTATATTTTCGTATATACCACTTTTACATCCATTCTTGCGTACATACATATTGTACATCCATACTTGCGCACATACATATTGTACATTCATACTTGCGTATATACCACTTGTACATCCATACTTTCTCACATACATATTGTACATTCATACTTGCGTATATACCACTTGTACATCCATACATACGCACATACACATTGCACACTCATACTTGCGTGTATACCACTTGTATATCCATATTGGCGCATATACATATTGTACACTCATACTTGAGTATATACCACTTGTACATCCATATGGGCGCATATACATATTGTACACTCATACTTGCGTATATACCACTTGTACATCCATATTTGCACATATACATATTGTACACCATACTTGTGTTCATACACATATGCACCATTATACGATGTTGTATTTGATTTTGGAGATTTGGGAACCGCATGATTTAATTTAAAAAATGGATTCATTTAAAAGAGCGATTTTCCCTCGATAGGTGCATATTACCGTTCCATGTTGCATGATATACGGATATGGTTACATTCTGTTATATGTCGCATACATCATGCATTATGATTATACGCATTGAGATATGATGTTTTCATGAGATTTCTGGATTTGAGAATCGTGGGTATTTTAAAGGAAAGTATGTACTGTTTTAAAAACCCGGTTTCTCTTGATATGTTATTTCAGTGCGTCCACCATGCGATTTTTCCGTTCTGAGACGTGTGATTTGTGAAACCCGATTCGAGGAGCGGTAGGCACCGTCTGCGGGTACATGGTGGACCCAGTGAGGTACCCTGGGGCAAGAAGACTCGTATTGTTAGACGGTGAGCCTGGCAGGGGAGCACTACCTACCGGTGATAGTATTTGGACTCGGTGGTTATCCGGAGGATACCGACCGGAGTAGCTAAATGGAAATGAGGGTCGACCAGGGTGTGCGCCGCTTGAGGGCCGATCTGAGGATACGGCGCCTGATATATATGGGGATTTGCGTGTCGATGCTGGACACGGGTTTCATGATGTTTTCGAGTGTCGATGTTGGACAATCAGGTTCCATGATTTTGAGGTGTCGCGAGGGACACCCGTTAATTTATATCCTCATACTTTAATTCATATGCTTTTATGATATTCACAGACATTGATTATATGGTTGGACAAGATTCACATGCATACATACATTGATTATATGGCTAGACGAGATCCACATGCACATACATTCATTATACCTTGATTTCAAAACTTCACCTCCTTTATTTTCTTAAAAAGGTTTAGATTTTTGGGTTTAAGCTTACTTGAATTACGTTACGCCTTTCGACGTTGCGTGATTTAAAGGTTTAGATTTTTGGGTTTCAGCTTACTTGAATTACGTTACGCCTTTCGACGTTGCGTGATTTAAGTGCTGGTCACGAGCTAATATTTTGGATCGTGACAAAGTTGGTATCAGAGCGCTAGGTTTAACCTTGGTTCGAGTCTATGTTTGACTATGTGGAGTCTAGGACGGGTATGTATTTCGGAACCTAGGCTTGACCTTACGGAACTTAGACTTGAACAGGAGGGGGAGGGTATTAGACCCAAACTTTCGTTTCATAGGCTGACCCTAATTGATGGAGTAGGTAGCTTGAGTAGAGTGACGTACCGTACGTATATTCCACAGCATATTTACGATACAATACTCCACTTAAGAAACCTTAGGATGTACATATTTTTAGATACTTGATTCTATTCGTTTCCGTGATCATACTCTCATTGATGTTGTTCCTTCTTACTCTCATTGATATTGTTCCTTCTTATGATCATGTATCTATTCTGGATCTGTCGTTTCCTTTCATCCCTTTGATTTGTTTTCATCGATACATGATTGAGGTTCCTGTCACCATGGTTTGAGCACAGATTGAGCTGCTGCCAGTGATGCGATCAGGTCGATCTCGTCTGGTACGAGGGCTGACCATTGTGTTTTATGGTGACATGGGAAAGTATCGAGTTAGTTTTTGTGTTGTAACCTCTCGGATGAGGCGAGTGTTTGGTTTTACACCGGATGATCGAGCCATTGTTAGAGCTGCCTATTATGAGAGGACTATTGACATACAGCCTACCTCAGAGATTGTGATGTCTTCTACCGTGCAGACAGATGACCCGGCTGTAGCCGAGATTGATAGGATGTCGCCTCCAGACCTTACGAGCTGAGATCGCTGGAGCATCCAGGCAGAGATGCAACAGGTGATAGCAAGTCTATTCGGAGTTGAGAGACGAAGGTGATTCGTTAGACTTGATGCGTCGACGCCGGCCTAGTTGAGTTGATGATTTTCAGTATGGAAAGTCTTACTTAGATCTAGAGCAGACCGATCCAGAGATGACCATTGATGTATCGTCTTTCCTGGAGTATTGAGGCATTATTTAGCATGCGGGCGAAGAGTATTCACATGTTGTATTGGCGAAGCTAAAAAGTTCGAATGAGTGTCAGAAACCCATTTTTTCTAAGTTTAAAGTGTTCGGAGGAACATGCAAGTGATTCTGTGGACCCGCTGGAAGAATGAAGCCCTAACTCGACATGATGACCATGGAACCGCTTTTAAACCTTAGGGTTTGCGGCAGTTTAGCGGTGCCATCAGTGAGGCTTGAGTTTACCCTTCTACGGCTGTCCACAGGTACTGTGGTATGTACCAGATATTTTTATACTGTGCTCAGGTGTTGAGCTTTCGGGAAATTATGGGACTTCAATGACTCGATCGAAAAGTTTAACGTCATCCGGATACCATGTGATAAGAGACTAGTAAGCTGACCAGCTTCGGATAGAGGACCTCACCCAGATGCGTTGTGAGCTGATCGAGGACGGACGAGTATTGAGTATACATCCGAGGGTGGGACGAGTTCCCGAGGACGTGTTCGGCCAGATATCTTCCACGAAGTGATGAAGATACTGAGTTGTGATTTCGAGTTCGTGTGAGAGACTTCGGATTGACTGTAGCCGAGAACATTTGCAGTACGCAGATAGCCTGACGTGACATCGAAGTGGACGATATTACAGACGAGTGGGACCATAGGTTCGTGCGAGATGTTAACGAGCTTTTTTTACTCCCCGTCGAGATTAGAGATCTGATGTGTATACAGAGGCGTTGGGATACGGCCAGTTCCCGAGGGAATGCTGTGCTGAGAATGCAGATGTCCAGAAAACGAGAACAAATTATGTATGAGTACCAGCCTCCGTACAGTTCAGCATAGACGAGATCAGAAGAGACCATGAGCAGGTTCCCTCCAGGAAACTGTTGCGATGAGATTTGCACCGAGGATCAGTTGTGTCACGAGTATTCAGAAGGCTGGAGGCTGACGCCAGTGACGTGCTGCTTTACGAGTGGTCGTGATAATTTGCCGAAAGATGACCAGAGAAGTGCCAAAGCGGAATCACTCCCGTTAGCACACCTTACCGGGACGATGAGCCGATGGATTGCGAGATTGGTGATCCACAGAGAAAATTAAGGACCCAGAGGCTGAGGACGCCAGACCGTGAATAGGAGGCAAGCGGATATTCTTGTTCGGCTGGTTTTAGGCGCACCGATTTATTTTTCGACATTGTAGGATGTGTACCTCGATGTCATTTATTACGATTTGCGTTTGTGATCCGAGTATCATGCTTAAACCGCTTGGATTTGAGTTTTGATGATTAAGTTTCGTGATATCGTATTCGTGCGCCATGGCTGCACCCACTGGGTATTTACATTTCTGCGCATAGTTATCGCACTTGATATATATTTTATACACCGTTGTGTTGATTTGCGATTTGTGCATATCCATGGCATTTGATGTCGATTTTGTACCTTCGTAGCATGTGTTTATGATTTCGTGGATTTCATACGGATGATGTGATTTTTGCACTCGGTATAGCTCGCATGTGCTTGTAGTGGATTGATACGGATATCGTACACATAGTTGCACATGTTTTTGATTTATACTCCTTGGTGCACTCGGTGTTGCTTTTTATGCGTTTGAGTTATTGATTGTATTTCGTGCATTTGATACACCAGATGTTGTTTTCGTGCACAATAGATGCACCAGATGTGTTGTCGTGCACACCCGTTGCACTGGACAGATGGTTTCGTGCACACCCGTTGCACTTAGTTTTGCTTTGTGCATATTGTGGCACCTGTGTTTGGATTTGATTTCCATGCGCACCAGACGCACGTGATTGTTGGATACGCCTTTTGAGGCTGATTTTTCTTTTGAGCACTTTGTTTTCGTTTTGGGCACCATATTATATAGTAGTCGAACAAGACTGATCTGAGAACAGTACCTGAGTATTTTGCATGCATTAAAAAAATCTAACAAGAGGTTTTCAAAAGGGAGCTATAGTCTCGCTATTTCCTACGTGTCCGTGAGCGACACGAACGTTTTTAAAAGAAAACCTTTTGGGATATTTTGAAACGGCGGAACGTATATTTAGCAATACATATATGGACATATATTATTATTTTACAAATGAGCATACGTCACTTATGCTGTGGGTTGCGCATTCACGCGGTGATTTAGAAAATATTTTGCATGTATTTTATTCAGATTTTGGAGTTTTCAAGGATGCGTACTATACACGTATCATAATATTTGATTAGTGTATATTGGATTTTAGTAGTGGATTTCGAGATCTGTATCTCTATTGTAATTCCGAGGATATGCGTGCAAATCCGATAATTTGCGTGACGCTTGACGGAGTTCGGTTTTTGAGTTTTGTACTCGCTTTCATGCGCACTTGACGCGCTATGTTGTTTTTGCATCTTCCATGATTTCGGAGCCCCGTTAATTTGAGCTGATAATTGAAATGATTTAGGAATTGGGATTTAAATTTAAATTCGGGGACCGAATTTATTTAAGGTGGGAAGACTGTAACATTTCAGAAAATATAAAATATTATTTTTGGAATTTAATATTAAAATAATATATTTCCCAAAAACTACACGATTTGCGAAATTGGGGTTTTCGAAAAAGGGTATAAATATATATTAATAATTGTGAAATAATTGGAGATTAAAATGATTTATTTATTTCACTACTAAAATAGGGGGTTTCCCCTACGGATATTGAAATCCGTAGGGGCAGATTTATGTTGGCCCTACGGATTAATCCGCAGGGCTATAAGGTTACCCTTACGGGCCAAGACGTTCAAGAATAAAAATATTAATTCTTAATTTGGTGTTTGCCCCTACGGAGCCGCAAACCAAGGACCTACATATAAATCCGTAGGGGCAACTAAATATCGATTTAATAAAGGCACAGATCGATCGCCTACGCCCGTTATCTCTTTCTTCCTCTCTCGATCGTGCGCGAAACAAAATCCCCAAATCGCCACCGCCGTTCTCGTCGTCGCCACCACCGTTCTCGTCGTCGCCGCTGTTCTCGTCGTCGCCACCGCCGTTCAGGTTAGTAAATCTTCAACTAAATTAAAGAAATTTTTGATTATTTAGGGCTAGGGTTCATGGCTGGGTCTGGGGTTGCGGTTGGAGTTGGGGTTCGGCAGGGGTTGCGGTCGGGGTTAGGGTTGGGGTTGGGGTTAGGGTTAGGGTTGGGGTTCGGCTGCGGCTGGGGCTGGGGCTGGGGTTAGTGTTTGGCATAGGGTTGGGGTTGGGGTTTAGCTGGGGCTGGGGTTAGGGTTAGGTTAGGGCGGGGCTGGGCTGGGGCTGGGGTTAGGTTGGGGTTGGGTATCGATGTATATACATGTATCATATCATGAATGATTCACTTTCATTAAATGTGGTAAAATTAAGTGTATAAAATCATGCCATATAAATAGATTGTGTTCGTGAATGGCGATCTAGTTAGGCGAACCAAAGTGTTGCATTGATGAAAGTTTACCGTAGAGGAAATTATGGCTAGCTCTATGCATTTAACCTGAATGTATCCAGTAATTACTAGCATGTATAGAAAAGTTGGTTTAATTTATGAAAAAATGGGGAGACAACATGCATGTATGCATATAGGTAACATCTGCCAATATGCCATATCCAGACCGCAATCTATTTTTGCCTATTGGCTAATATGAAAATATCGGCCCGTGTATATGACATAATCAAAGTTGTTAAATCTTGATACGGTTTGTGTTTCATTTTTTTATTTATCATATCATGTATCGTATCTGTTTCATATCGAAAGAAACAAAATTTTCTGTTACAATAACGAAATAATTATGTGTAGAACCAATTACAATTTTAAAAATGATCAAATTAGCAACATAAAGCAACGTACAAGTTAAAGCAAATTTCGGAATTGCAGCACTCAAATACATACATATAAATCATACAAACCCACGCATTTGATAATCAAATAGGGTTTTTTTCTGCCCCCCTACTTCAATATTTTTCTCTCCTCTCTCATAATTCGTATTTACCTGTAACCCCCTATACTTATAACTTACTCTTGCAACTCTCCTACTTCACTTTTAAAAATTATTCCTCCTCCGCTATCCCGGCCACCGCCACCGTGTTGCAAGAATTTTACTTGGTGGAGACTTGCATCATTAATAGAAATATGAAAGTGTAAGGACGTTCTTTACCTTCGATAGGGTTCGGTTGGGGTGGGACTGGGCTAGCTAGGGCTTGGGCTTCATCACCTAATATAGCGAAATACAAAGCGTACTTCAGTACACCTGACCTTATTGAGTTTCCTATTGAAGTTCCCGGTCAAACGGCATATGCATATTTTTATTCGCCATGAAATCCCAATTATCAAGCTATTGAGGACGAAAAGCCACCTTTGTTAGTCAAGAGTCATGGTAATAGACTTGTCATTATAGATCATAGTCAATTGTTTTTCCTATCATTTTCTTGATCCAGATGCTAATCAACTTGTTAATTAGTTACTGTTTTTATACTATATTTGTCTATATTTGTTGACAGTGAACTTTCTTTTGGATGAACGTGTTTTTTTATGCATGTTTCAGTCATGTGAATTCATATGTTGCGTATAACGCTTTATGATATCAGTATCCAACATTTGTAGTTTTAATTGTTGATTGTTATAGATGAATGCCATTGCAATAATAGTTTTTGGTTGATGAATGCTATTGCAATGTAGGATGATCAGTTCTATCAATCTTGATCTCAATGGTTTAAAATCATGTTACACATACAACACGAATGCACAACAAACGCATAATTAGAGTGCAATTCGAGATGTTCACGGTAAAACCAATATATGATACTCGATGATAATATGAAACCTTCATATTCCCATCGATACTCATATATGAAACTAAAAGCGCCACTTAGTTCCCGTCTATCGGTTAACATACGTGCAATGCTCGTCGTGACCTAGAACTATACGAAGGTTGTTAAATATCGGACAGTATAGCTCGATACTAACAACCGTCGTATTGTATACGCGACGAGAAAATTCAATCGTATGATAACCCATAGATTTGTCCCGTGTGGACAAGTTAAGAATGTATAAAGCAAACGCCTTCATTCACTTGTGTTTTCATCCGTTTCGAGATATTTCGTCGGTACCTTTCCGCTGGTTCTCCGTGTACAAAGATAGATTAGATGTTCATTTCAACATTGTTTCACAGCTTTGAAATGATTATCTATTCTATTAAAGTGTACTCGGAGAACAGCGGGGAGGTGCTGTCGAAATTTACTCGAAACGGTTGAAAGCACAAGTGATGGGTGTTCGCTCGATACATTCTTAATGGGATAGAAGCCTACCCCCGACAGCCGGAACACACACATACAACAAGAATACACAATAAACGCATAATTAGGGAGCGATTCGAGATGTTCGGGTTAAAACAACTATATGATAATATGAAACCTTCATATTCCCATCAATACTCATATATGAAACTAAAAGCGCCACTTAGACCCCGTCTATCGGTTAACATACGTGCGATGCTCGTCGTGACCTAGAACTATACGAAGGTTGTTAAATATCGGACAATATAGCTCGATACTAACAACCATCGTATAGTCTACGCGACGAGAAAATTCAATCGTATGGTAACCCATAGATTTGTCCCGTGTGGACAAGTTAAGAATGTATAAAGCAAACGCCTTCATTCACTTGTGTTTTCATCCGTTTCGAGATATTTCGTCGGTACCTTTCCGCTGGTTCTCCATGTACAAAGATTGATTAAATGTTCATTTCAATGTTGTTTCACAGCTTTGAAATGATTATCTATTCTATTACAGTATACTCGGAGAACAGCGGGGAGGTGCTGCCGAAATTTACTCGAAACGGTTGAAAGCACAAGTGATGGGTGTTCGCTCTATCCATTCTTAATGGGATAGAAGCCTACCCCCGACAGCCGGAACACACACGTACTACAAGAATACACAACAAACACATAATTAGAGAGCGATTCGAGATGTTCGGGTTAAAGCCAATATATGATAATATGAAACCTTCATATTCCCATCGATACTCATATATGAAACTAAAGGTGCCATTTAGTCCCCGTCTATCGGTTAACATACGTGCGATGCTCGTCGTGACCTAGAACTATACGAAGGTTGTTAAATATCAGACAGTATAGCTCGATACTAACAACCGTCGTATAGTCTGCGCGACAAGGACTAAGTGGCGCTTGAAGCATCCGGGATGGAGTGTTGTATGCCGATGGAAACCCAGAGATGTCTACGATGTCCCAGAATTCGAGGACAGCGATGAGGACGAAGAAGAAAGAAGGCTTAAAGTGCTCCGACCGTCTGTTTCGAAGGACGGGTTGTCTTCGACCGATCATGAAGTTACGTGGGTTAGAAATGACATCGACGATGAAATCCATGTAGATATGTATAATGCGCCCACGAAACGAAAAAGGTTATCAGTAATGTTATATTATTACTTCACATTTTACTCTCTATACATATATAGTCAATACTTTTAATGATTGTCTAATGCGTCCACAAACCGTTTATCTAGATTTGATGACGTTGTCGGGAGCAGCGAGGGGCGGCAGGAGCTCCGGCCGCGGCAGAGGCAGAGGCAGAGCGGTTCTGCCTCCCGGAGAGCTCCGTAGGGAGCTTCAGAGGGCCGGTCTTGCACCCAGATCGGAGAACCCTTCAGATGCCTCCTTCCGTGTGGATTTTGCCACACCTCCAGGTATACTGCACGCATATCCATTTTGAATGTAATATTACAGATATTCATCCCTGTTTATGTCAAAATTACTTATATTGTCAATGTTTGATTGTCTAGTTGTTGGTGATGCGTCCACATCTGGGACAGAGGCCACTCCCGCTCCTCAAGGTATGTTTATATATCATATAGTGCATGTATATTGATTTAGAATGCTATATCATAAATACACACATTCCTTTTGCTCTTACTTAGCAATTTTTATTATTGTCTAGCTGTAGGTGGTGACACCATCGCTTCTGCGGGTATGTTTATATATCCTATAGTGCATGCATATTGATTTAGAACGTTATATTATTGATCTATACATTCTTTTTGCAATTACTTATATAATCTATTTTTAATTGTCTAATTATAGGTGGTGCGTCCATATCTTTCGCATGGGCCACTCCTGCCGCTTCCATACCCTCCGCATCTTCTGCAGGTTAGTATGAATAAATTTAAAATATTTATTCATTTTACATATGCTCTATAGAATAAGTATGAACTTCATGGAAATTTAGCGTCGATGTTTATTTTCTAGTTGGAGGGGATGCGTCCGCATCCGGGACCCCGGTTGTTCCTCCCCAGAGGAACTATCGTCTCGCTCGTGCTGCTGTCCGGGCCCGGGCCTAGGCTCGTGCGATAGTCACCGGAGGTATATATCACACTTGAATTTTTGTTTAACCTTGATTTCTTAATACAACTTTGTCTTAATATTGATTGTCTTGATATTTCGTGCAGACGCATGGCCTCCCCATCCGCAGAGGGGGACTCGAGGCCCGAATCAGTCCCATAGGCTGAGGCCTGACAGAGCTAGGGGGAGGCAGCATTCCCCCTTTTTTTTACCCTTGACTATCGCTATACCTGTCCTCATGCCTAGAGGTTCGACCGGTATATGGGGGACGAGAGCCGGCTCGTGAAGAACTATCCACTTCACGTTGAGTGGGGTGAGCCGCACCAGCGCTCATTCGCCCTCTTCTTTGATCAGGCTCGGGTACGTATTAATTTATATTTTCAGTTGATATATCCGCTTATCATATTTGTTATTAACACTTGCAATCTAATAACAATGTTTTTTTTGTATTTTCAGTTGGATTACGATTTTCAGCCTGTAGCGGACCCTGATCATCCGAGGAGGGTGCTCGACCTTCATGCTCTGTACAATGGCCTGATGAAGAACATGCAGGCCAAGGTCCGATACAACAGGAATGAGCTGAAGGCCGACTGCTACACCCTGTGGATGGCGACCCCCGAGGCAGAGAGAGCGGCCCTCCTATCTACTCCGGCGTTTGCGAGAGTCGACGTAGAGACATGGCCTCTATTGTGTGAATATTTCGACTCCCAGCGCAAACAGGTATGTATTTTAAATGTAATTCATTGTTTAGGATATAATTTATTTTTTGTGTTCCTTAATTAGAAAACTAAATGTTAATGCGTTGTACAGAAACAGTCCGCTCAGAATACAGAGAACAGGAAGTCGGCGAAGAGGGGTCGCCCTACTTATACAGGTGGCTCGAAAACATTACTCGAGCCATGGAGTTATCGGTAAATTACAATAGACCGACCTTTGTGATATTCTGCAATATTGAGAGTTATTTTCTTATATTTCTAATATTAAGAGTTACTTTCTAATATTGCAGACATCTCGGACCATGGCGTCAGGTGGTACACCGAGTGTGATGTCCGCATATTTTGCCGTCCACGGCACCTCGACAGATCCCGCCACGGGCGAGCTTCGATATCCCGACGTCGCTACCCAGGAGTATTGCGTAAGTGTTAATATTTTTTCTACCTAAATTTGAAATTTTAGTTTTGGAAGGTTCAAGTTTAAATTTTATACTTATACTTTACTGCTTAATGTAGGTGTAGGAGCGGGTGGTTGAGCAGGCCGAGGCCTCGGGGATCGATTTTACCGGACAGAGCGATCCGAGGCTGCTGACCCCAGTTCTGGACATCGCACACGGAGGGCACCACTGAGGTCGGGAGAGAGGCCGGGGACTGGGCCCTAGCAGGGCCCATATGAGGTTGGACTCCACCCTGGCGGTTACTTCCTCCGTCTCCAGTGACCGACGTGTCCATCAGGAACTGGAGAGCTTGAGGGCCACCGTTCAGGAGTTCAAGGAGATGCTGATATGTATACTACTTTATAGTAAACTATCATGTCATATTATATAGATATCAACATATCCATAATTAGTACGTAGCTTGAGCTTATTTTGTTTTAGACTTAAGTTTGATTAATCATACATACATATGTAATCAAAATAAACAACGGTTTTCCAAACTAGATATCCAAACGAGGTTTCGAAATAACTTAATAATGATACGAATTCGAATAATACACAGTTCTTACACGCTTCTTACACACGTTAGGTCCAAACACGACAGGGTACCTCGACCGAGCCTCCACATGCATCTCCTTCGACTGCGGCTCCGCAAGCTACTACATCGGCTGCGGTTCCGCAGACAGCTCCTATAGCTCCACCGCCCGTTCAGACTCCCGCAGCCGCGGCTCCGCAAGCAACTACCTCGACGGCGGCTCCGCAGACCACATCGCCAGCTCCACAGGCCGCTCAGAATCCCGCTCGCGTCGAATTGCAGAGTTTATTGACCGAGGAGCATGCGCGCGTTATTCTATTGTTATTCAGAGGTGGAGCTGGACCGAGCTAGGGTAGCTTTTTGGTTCTTATTTTTTGAAACATGTATTTATTTATATCATACACATTGTACTACATTCTGAAACGTTATTGATATTGGTTTATATTTATATCATATTCAGTTTTTGGGTTTCTTTTGTATATTATATGCGTGAGATGTGATTATGAATACTGCGATATATGTTGTGTGATGATTAATTTTATATTTTATTGTTATATATATTATTGTGCACAGGGCGGGAAAAAATCAGGCAGCCCCTTTTTAAAAAAAATACAGATAATTTGTACCTACGGATTAATCCGTAGGTACACATGTTGCCCCTACGGCTATATCCGTAGGGGCAAAATATCAGCAGTAACTGATATTTCCCCCCTGATCTCAGTACCAGGGGGTTGGGGGTGCCCCTACGGACATATCCGTAGGCGCCATTGCGTCGCCCCTACGGACTTATCCGTAGGGGCTACATATCAGGATTTCTGATATTTTGCCCCTACGGATGAGTACCTACGCAGGTATCCGTAGGGGGTAGTACGTGGCCCTACGGCTATGTCCGTAGGTACAGTTAATATATATAAAAAAACCATAAATAATATAACTTTTTTTACCCTACGGCCTACTCCGTAGATGAAACAGGCCCTACACAGATATCCGTAGGGGCAAGATTTTACCCGTAGGGGCAAGTTCAGGTTTCAACTTGCACCTGCGGCCTTTGCACCTACGGGGTCTTTTTTTGCCCCTACGCACATCTCTGTAGGGGCAGTGGGTTGCCCCTACCGATAAATCCGTAGGGGCAACCCTTATTTGTAGTAGTGTTTTAAAATATATTTAAACGATTTGGCTTTTTTAAAATTTATTATATGCAGTTTGGATAAAAGCTCGATTAGTGCACTGCTAATCGCGATTAAGCCAAATCCGTGTTTCTACAGTTTTTATGGTTAGTGCACAATGACATGTTTCATTTGGTTACATGTTCATTTGTGTTGTTTTATGTTATGGTTTTATTGTGGTGAGAAAAGAAAAGAAAGGGAAAAGGTGTCATGATGACTTGAGGAGAGAAAGAGAGATTGGACATAATGATGTTGAGGCCATGCTAGGAGAGAGAATGAGAGTGGGAAAAAGAGAGAGGGAGAGTGATGTGTTAGTGTTTATGCCCTAGAGGCCATTACTGTATCATACTAGTTTGTATATTACTTAATGGAAACTTGGGATACTCACAGTTGTATTGACAGTCTTGCTAAAAATGGTAGTATGCTACTTGGTTTGTGTCTACTTTAATATTTGCATGTATTTCTTTTAACATATCACTTATACATATTTGTAGAACCCTTAGGATCTTTGCTTGATTACCAGCGTTGTGATGGCAGTCACACTAGAGGGGGCTGGGTAGTCTAGAAGCACATCCTACACAGGTCCCTGGTCATAGGATTTTCGAGACGGGCCATCGATATTCCAGAGTAGACTGATGTATACGCTTCTCATCCCATCATCGGGAGATGGTCTGTCCCACAGCCATCAATACATCGTACTGGAGATAGTATGTAGGTGCTCGTTAGGTTATGGGTACACCGGAAAGGACTCGCCGGGAACTGCAGGTCGGTACTATACCCATCGTCCGATAGGAGTTCCCAGGTGACATGAGTATAACTTAGTCCGTCGAATTGACACTGCTACTTCGCCTTGGGTGTGTTCCCACTGTATTTAGAGTACTACCTTACCACAGCTCAAAGGAGACGTGAAAATAGGTAGTAGTTGGGTGCAATCCCGAAGCACTTGGAGGCAGTGGCGGTTAGACAGGATTCGTCTCTCCCGGTATTGGGGGTTGATATCACGCGGTGTATGGAGAGCCATTACGCAAAGTCCCTGGACAGGGCAACCGAGATTTACTGGTAGGTTCCAGTAGTTTCTCACGGTGTAGTGGGCTTTACTCCAACACGACTTATACCGCTATTAGGGGTCTGACGTTTACCGCCACCTAGGCCCGATATGCGATAGTTCTATACGAACAGACCGGACTGTACGGAGATTGTCACATCAGGCTCAGTAGGAGTTCGGATGGGTATCCTCATCGTCCTTCTTATCGACATCGACTTGGGGACCGTTACGTACAGCTAGTACCGCTTGCGGCCTGTGGTTAAACCAACTTATAGCATTGTGTCGAGTGTTTAGAGTCCCACACAGAGAGTTTCCCTGCACCGGGAAAAAAGTGCAGAGGCCGTATGGTTTTACGGCGGGGCCACGATCACTTACGTACATTTGTGCACGTACAATGATCGGGCGGATAATACTAGCGGGCTTTGGTTTAAGCCAAATTCTAGTATTATACAGATGGATTTATTCAGTCTATGATTATCCGTGTTTTTAGGAAATACAAATGGGAGGGGCAGTCTCATAATTTGTCGGGAAGCTTCTAGAAGGAGGTAACTAATTTGTGTTTATTTCTTTTGTGATTTAAACTAAATGAGGTGGAGGATGAGGTGTAAGTTTCATTAAATGATCCATGACTCATTAGATAACTCATTAGATGATTCATCAAGTGAATTAAATGAAGCATGATGAATATTAGCTAGATATTTATTTTGATGATATTATTATGCTTCATGATATTCACTAATGAGAATAGTTCATTCATTATCACAAAACACTTCTCTCTCCTCAAGTCTTCATCTTCTTCCTCAAACCCTAAAAGCTCTCACGTGTTGAGAATCCTAGGGTTTAAAGTGACTAAGTAATCGATCTAAATACTCTACACTCTCTAGGAATTCAAGATTAGCAAATTAGAAGCCGTAGTTATCTCAGATTCGAGATAAGAGCTCAGACTATAGACTCTCGGGTGGCTTGTCTTTGACTCGAGGTGGCCGTTGATGTGCCCATGTTCCATAGAGCCTATGAGGTATGGAGGACAGCGATGAAGACCCGAAGGACTTGTAACGTGACTTATAACTTCGAATCCGAGTAGTTAAACCTCAAGTAGATTGCTAGCTACGGTTTCTGTTCGATCCTTGGTTTGAGTCGGTGTTGCGAAGCTCGTAAAAATAATTTTTTGCTATTTCCGCCTCCCCGGGGACACGTGGGGTGCACGACATTGACTTACAGTGGTATCAAAGCCATTCACAAACCTTAGATAGCTAGTAGCGATGTTAGAATTCCGCCAATTTTTTCGCCGGAAAACTGTCGACAAAAATAGTTTTGAAAAGTAAGGTTTTGAGTTGTTTGCACACCCCGCGGGCTCACGGTTTGAACCGAGAAACCGAGTGCTGAAGCGTGCGTACCCCGGGGACACCCCGGACGGGACCAACTGCAACATTTCCAAATAATAAAATATTTTTTTGGGAATTTTTATAATTTAATAGTATTTTAATGAATATTTTAATATTCCGGTATAATTAAATAAAAATAAATAGGGGAAAATTAAGGATAATTCTAAAATAGGGTATTTTAGGGAAACATGCCATTTTAAAGTTTTTATGATTAGTTTGACACGAATTTAGTGCTAATCGCGATTAAAAATCGTTAATCGGATTTTTGCCATTTTTGTGCAAAACATGCACATATCATTTTGGACTTGTGTTACATTATTCCTACAACGGTTTTTACTTTGTGTCTACTATTTGAATGAGAAGGTTTTGGTAAAGAAAAGAAAAGGATTTGAATAAAGAAATAGGTATGGTGAGAGTGAGGGTAGGTGAGGGTGTTGACCTAGCCATTTCCTCTCATTTCTTCATCACATTTCTCTCTCCCTCCTCTCTAGAGCTGCTGCTGCTCCTACTCTTCCCTTTCCCACCATCACCTTCAATCCCCCAAAACACTACAAAAATCATCTCAAAAGTCCATTCCCTCTTCACAATACATGCTCACAAGCTCGAGAGGAACGCATTGGACTAAAGAAGAGTGGATCTAGAGGACTTTGAGCAACTCAAGAAAGTTCTTGAGTTGCCAAATGAGGTAAATTCTACAACCTTAGAGTAGTATTTCATTTCCTTGTGCATCTATGCTAGTTTCATATCGATATGGTGTCGTTTGGTGGATTTGTGAAACATCAAGTTAGGGTTTAGGGTTTGATCTGAAATCAATGTGAAATTGAGGCTTGTGGTGACCCTAGAACCCCTTGTGTGATGTTAAATTAGACCAAAACCTAAACTAGAAACCAGAATACGGATTTATGGAATCAATATCGGGAAAACTGGAAATCTGTCACTGTTTTTATTGATCTGCTTTAACACGAGACACCTGAAAATAAAATTGACTTGACAGAGAGATGTGCAGGCACCCTGGAACCAACACCCAAAACCCTAGCCCCTATCTCTTTCCCCAGGCCGCAGATTTAATCCTTCTGGCCGCAATTTGCGTCCAGAGCGGGTGGTTTTTCCTCGTTTTTGTTGCAGGGCCCTATCTCCAGTAAACTTGACCCCTGACATGTATAGATTTGTTTAATTTGACCTAGGGTGAAATCTGGAGCCTATTTCCTATGTTGCTGTTTTGGATTCGTGTTTCCGTATTTCCGTATTTCCGTATTGTGAATTCTGAGTTTGCGTTCTCGACTACTTGGCGTTTATACGATGATATCGAGGGTTGTTGATGGTTTTGGGAGGCGTATCCATAGGTTCTAACCTATAGGCCCCATAGCGTATCGTTTTGGTTTTCGTATGCCGTTTTAGTCTTGAATTGGTTTTGTTATGCATTTGCGATACGTTAATGTGTAGGTACCCATGAAGACTTCGGGACAACAAGCAAAAGCGTGGTGACGTCGACGGATAAAGACGCAAGGTGAGTAGATTTATATCTACGGGGAGAAGTCGGGTGGATGACGTTTAGCACCCCCGCAGTCCGTGGTGATGTATACGAATACGTATACACACGTATATTTATTATGTGTTAGTTAAGATAATTGATGGTAATAATGGATTATTGATGATAAGGATGTATTGGTTTAGTTGTGCGAAACCCTAGAGTAGGGGTTGCACACCCACACATACACGTACACATATACTTGCATACATTCTTTCTTTTATCTGTGCGCATTTGGATGTGGGTATATCTACACATGGGTATGGGACTATGTGCTCATATACGGGATTTGAGGATGATACGTGGGACTGAGATGGGTCGATGAGGTTTGAGGCCGTGAGATTCGGCGATATGACAGAGTTCGTATTTGAGATGATACCTGTTGGTTTTAGCGGGCCTTGGGCATGTGTTTTACCCCGCATTCATATTTATATAGATGGTATCGATGGTACTATACTTAGAGTTGTACCCTAGATTATCTGATATGATGGTAGTGATACCTGATATGTAATGAGATAATGTGATATTGACCCGTACCCAGCTATTGGGATGTTGTACGATGATTTTCCGTACGAGCTTTATATTGATGTTAGATCCGCACTCATGACTCGAGGATGTTATGTGATATACTATATCGTATGTGATATTATTGAGGCTGGATCACCGACTATTGTATATATTTGTGTATATCGACTCAAATTTAGGTGGTTTTCATACCCCTCCCGATTGGCTTGATAGTTGGGTCCGTAGTTCGCATAGTAGGCGTAGACTAGACCCGAGTCATACCTATTTCAAAACTAACGAATCAGGGATATTTCAAAGATAGGCAAAAGGGATTCTACGGATATTTTCAAACATAGCATCGGTTCTTAAAACACCGTAGCCCTTATTTTACCAAAAACCCCGATTCGTCTTATTTCAAAAGGCAAGGAGTCATGATATATTTATTGAGGTAGATTATTTACTGTTGCGTTGATTATTCGATTCTGCATACACATGCTATTTTCATTGCATCGCTTGTGTTGTTGATATATTACAGTCATGCTGCTAGGACATCAGCACCATTATCGATGATGTGTATGTTCCACGTACACTTGTTGCCGGCTCACACATTTCATCATCGAGATATTCGTTTTTCATGATATTTCTGGATTTGGGAACCGTGGATAATTTCAAAGCAAGGTATGTACTTATTTGAAAAACCTGGTTTTCCCTTGATATGATATTTGCGCTGCCACCACGAGATTTATCGGTCCTGATTTTATACTCCATACGAGGAGTGGTGCCGTATGAGGGTACATGGTGGGGCCCGATGTATGAGAGAGTGGGCTGACCCGTACAGACGGATGCCCGATGTTTGAGAGAGTGGGCTGACCCGGACTGACGGATGCCCAATATATATGAGAGTGGGCTAACCCGGACAGACGGATGCCCGATATATAAGGATTTATGTGCCGATGCTAGGCACAGGTTTTCATGATGTTTTCGAGTGTCGATGCTAGGCACTCAGGTTCCATGCTTTTGGTTATATCCTCATATTTCCCTGCATATGCTGATGATACTTACATGCATGATGGTTATTATCATTGGGTGACGAGTGGACGGGATCCACGTACATGCCGATTTGATTACGCTGATCATACCTCACATTTATGATATGCTTTTACCTGAGGTATTGGCACGAGCACTTGGCACTACACTCATGTATAGAGATTACATTGCCAGTTTAGCATGCTTCAGACCTATTCATATTGAGGTTTATATTTATCTGATTGTATTGACCTAGGATGGGTCATACATTCGATCTCTACTTGTAGATATTTTCTATTCACGAGTTGGCAACTCACCCCCGTCGTGCCACAGTCCTTCCAAGTTTTTTCCGTACAGATTCCATAGCGGCTTTTCTGGCACACTGCTTCTATATGGGTGACTTGCTTGGGTAGGTGGATTCTTTGTATCAAAACCACAATTGTACATTCATTATTCTTTGTATCTAGAAATTCCATCAACCAAAACTTGTATATTGTTTCAGACTTAGAGACAGTGATGTATTATTTCGACCTTAGAGTCGCGCTTGTAGTATTATGATTTTCAGGCGGTTTGAGTTTCTTTTGAGCTTTAATTCTCACCCTTTGGCATTGTATATTATTATTGCTTGCGTGGTTGTGACCGTCGATTGACGAAGAGCTAGCTCCCGCTTGGGGATGCCATTTATCATTGCATATATATTGTTCTTGTTGTACCCCGTTCGAGGCCAGTATTTACAAAAGAAACTCTGCCGAAATTTTTAGAAAAGACTTTACATTTTAAAATGCATATTCGGCTTAGTTATTTAAAAACCTTGACTTCAAACATGTTTTTCTTCACTTCTTTAAACCAGTTTTCTTTATTTACTCTTAAAATGGTTTTAGATTTTTGGGCTTTTGGCTTACTTGGATCAGATGGAGTCCGATAGACTTCATATGGTTCAAGGTCCAGTCGCGTGCTCTTTCGGGTCGTGACAAAGTTGGTATCAGAGCGCTAGGTTGACCTTGGTTCGAGTCTAAGTTTGACTATGTGGAGCCTAGGGCGTTATCTATATACGGAACTTAGGCTTGACCTTACTGAACTTAGACTTAGTCGAGGGGGTATTATACCCGAACTTTCGTCGCATAGGATGACCCTTGATTGATGGAGTAGGTAGCTTGAGCAGAGGGACGTACTCTACGTATGTTCCGCGGCATACTTACAACACGCCACTCCGCTTAAGAAACCTTAGAATGTACATTTCCTTGCACAGTATTATATTCATTCCTATGATCTATCCTCATCGATACTGGTTATGGTTTTGCTTCCACGATTGCACGGGCAGAGTGAGCTACGGCTCGAGTTGCGTCAGCATGAGCTCGTCGTGGACGAGGACTGACCAGGATGTGTTTCCAGAGACATATGATTGCATATTGAGGCGTCGTCTTATGGTGCTTTCTCGCCATAAGCGTTGGACTGATCGCTTTTACGAGATTTCTCGGGCGTACCGATCGGTACCGGAGGATTGAGCCACTGACAGAGGCCAGCCAGGATGTGATGACCAGTGATATGTCACTTATTCATGATGATTGAGGCGTTGTTCAGCGTACGGACGAATGAGCCAGTTGTAGCTGCGAATGATGAGATATCGCCCTGATGATTGGAGCTACTGCAGCATGAGCATATACTTAGAGATATGATGGTGAGTCGCTAGTCACCGAGGATGAATGACTAGGACATGTGGTTCATTCACGTACCCCGATACAAGGTCATCAGGTAGATTGATTCCAGCTAGAGACGACTTCACGCAGATTCGTTGAGAGTCGATTGAGACGATCGAATGTCAGGAACCCATTTTCCAAGTTTAAAGTATTCGGAAAGACATGCAAGCGATTCTATAGAATCTCTAGAAGAATGAAACCCTAACTCGACATAATGACCGTGTGAAAGCCTTTGAACCTTAGGGTTTGCGGCAGTTCCGCGGCGCCATTGGTGAGGCTTGGGTTTGCCCTTCTACGGCTGGACCACCGATGCTGTGGTAAGTACTCGATACTATTAAACTGTACCCAAGGTGTTAAGCTCTTCTTGGATTATGAGGTCCTGACGAGTCGATCGGATGGTTCGACATCTTTCGGATATTATGATGGGACACACTGTTTGGGAGACTCCAGATACGAGCATAGCCGTTGGACCGCAGTCCGTGCAGCCACGATGGGATGAGTCCGAACCAGTCGATATTGAAGCAGAGTGGAGTAAAGAGTTCGCATGAGATTTCGACGAGATGACGTTCCACTCCGCTGACATCAGAGATGCGATATGCACGCTGAGGACGTGTTTGGCTAGATATCTTCTACTGAGTGATGAAGATACCGAGTTCGTGATTTCGAGTCCGTGTGAGGGAATTCGGATGGACCGTAGCCGAGGACATTGCAGTGCGTAGATAGAGACATGACGTCGAAATGGATGATGATACAGACAAGCGAGACAAGAAGTTCGTGCGAGATGCAAACGAGCTGTTACTACTCCCCGTTAAGATTAAAGGTCGGATATGCATACAGAGGCGATGGGATGCTACTAGCTTCCGAGTAAATGTTGTACTAAGGACGCAGATGTCCCGAGAGCGAGAAAAGATTACGCCAGAGTACCAGCCTCCATACAGTTTTGTCACGACCCGAAAGAGCACGTGACTGGCCCTTGAACCCTATGAAGCCTATAGGACTGCATCTGATCCAAGTAAACCAAAAGCCCAGAAATCTAAAACCATTTTGAAGAATAAGTAAAGAAAACTGGTCTAAAGGAGTGAAGAAATACAGGTTTGAAATCAAGGTTTTTAAAATAACTAAGCCGAAGGTACGTTTTGGAAACAATAAGTCTTTTCTAAAAATTTCAGCAGAGTCTCTTTTGTAAAACTGGCCCCGAATGGGGTAAAACAAGGATATCAATATATGCAAATGATAAAGGCATCCCCAAGCGGGAGCTAGCTCTTCGTCAATCGACGGTCACAACCACGCAAGATATGATAATATACAACGCCAAGTGGCGAGGATCAAAACCAAAAGAAAGCTCAAAAGTAGCAAGAAAACCGCAATACTACTAAGCGCGACTCTAAGGTCGAAATAATACAACACTGTCTCTAAGTCTGAAAGAATATACAAGTTTTGGTTGATGGACAATTTCTAGATACAATGAAATAAATAAATACAAAGGTGATTCCTGATACGAAAGAATCCACCTACCAAAGTAAATCACCCGCAAGAAGGTAGTGTGCCAGAAATGCCGCAATAGGACCTGTACGGCAAAACCTGCAAGAACTGTGGCACAACGGGGGTGAGTTGCCAACTCGTGAATAGAAACATCTACAAGCAGAAACCGAATGCAAGACATAAACCTAAGTCAACGATCGGTAAAATATCCACAAGAGTACATCTGAGTGTAATAAGGTGGCAAGGTAACATCTAATCACGTATGTAATGCCAGGTACTCAGGTAGTAACATATCATCAGTATAAGGTATGTCTGCATGAAGTAAACATGATGAAATATCAATGATATCAATACACATATATTAGCGTCCCATACCACTAATATTGGTGTAAGGGTATATATAACAGCGCCCTCATACCCTGTTATATATACAAATAAAGTATGATCAATGTAAAACCAGTCTGTCTATGATCCAAGTCTGTATGTATGTGGAACCCGTCCACCCGTCACCCAATGACAATAAGCATCATGTATGCAATGTGAGGATATAAACAAAATCATGGAAAAACCTCATGAAACCCGTGCCTAGCATCGACACGTAAATCCTCCTGTATCGGGCATCCGTCATTCCGGATCATGCCCTATATCAAAGTGCATATCGGGAATCCGTCAGTCCGGGTCATCCCTCTCTCAAAGCATCGGGCATCCGTCATTCCGGATCATGCCCTATATCAAAGTATATATATATCGGGAATCCGTCAGTCCGGGTCATCCCTCTCTCAATACATCGGGCATCCGTCAGTCCGGGTCAGCCCTCTATCAATCCATCGGGCTTCCGTCAGTCCGGGTCAGCCCTCTCTCAGAGTATATATATATATATATCGGGAATCCGTCAGTCCGGGTCATCCCTCTCTCAATACATCGGGCATCCGTCAGTCCGGGTCAGCCCTCTATCAATCCATCGGGCTTCCGTCAGTCCGGGTCAGCCCTCTCTCAGAGTATATATATATATATATCGGGAATCCGTCAGTCCGGGTCATCCCTCTCTCAATACATCGGGCATCCGTCAGTCCGGGTCAGCCCTCTATCAATCCATCGGGCTTCCGTCAGTCCGGGTCAGCCCTCTCTCAGTACATCCTCTAGCACCGAGAAAACACGGGGCGACGCCCCAAATATCATATCAAGGGAACCGGGTTTTTAAATGATTTCTATTGAAAAGGACACGGTTCCCAAATCCAGAAATCCCATGAAAATCCAACATCAAGAAGTATATCCAATGCGATGTGCTATGCAATCAATCCATGATGTATGCGACATGTAAAGAAAAGTAATCATATCGGAAATCATGCAACATGGAATAGTAATGTGCATATGTCGAAGGAAGAATCATCTCATGAATGCAATGGTACTACAGTGTAGTGGCATGGCAATTATCGATGATGAAGTGTGTGAGCCGGCAAATAGTGTACGTGAAGCATACGCATCATCGATAATGGTGCTGGTGTCCTAACAGCATAATAATAATATAGCAATAAATGTATGCCAGCAATGCGAATAGCATGAGACTGCAGAAATCTAGTAGTCAACACCACAGTGAAGTATCTACTATGCAAATTATATCTAAGTATCCGGTCAATCAGGAGGGGTAGGTGTAGAAACCACCTAAATCTGAGTCGGTATATATATAAGGATATATAGTCGGTGATCTCGCCTCAATGTCATATCATAAGATATCCTCGAGTTATGAGTGCGGATCTATCATCGATATCGGCTCGTACGGTAAATCATCGTACGGCATCCCCATAGCTGGGTAGGGGTCAACATCTCACTGTCTCATCACATAACAGATATCACCATCATCAGATCATATAGTCTAGAGTACTACTCTATGTCTAGTACAAACGGTAACATCAGTAAGTATGCATGCGGGGGTAAACACATATCCCAAGCCCGCAAGAAATCACACGTCATATCCCACATATGAATCGTGTCAAATCACCGATCTCAGAGCACCAAGCCCACATCATCGACTCATCTCCAAAGTCATCACATATCATCAATCACAGTGTAAGTACAAGTGATAGGCAAGGGTGTGTGTGTAGGTGTAATTCTATCCTAGGGTTCGCGACTATGAACTGCACTAGTCACTTCTAGCCCTATACTATCCATAATACACCTATCATCACAATAACTACATAATAATCTATCTACGGACTGCAGGAGTGCTATACGCCATCCACCCGACTTCCCCCTGTAGATATAATCTACTCACCTGTATCACCAAGTGCGGACGTCACCACGTATTTGCTTGTCGTCCCGAAGTCTTCATGGGTACCTACACATCAAAATATCGTATATGCGCATTAAAACCAAATCCAATCTAAAACGGCGCATAAAATCCAAAACGATACGATAAGGGGGCCTATAGGTGAGAACCTATGGCACGCCTTCAAAACCATCCATAGTCCTCTATATCGTCGTATAAACGACAATATTCGAGGCAAAACACATTCCACCATTTCAGAATCCAAAAATACGGAATACGGAAACACGAATCCAAAACGACAACATAGGATACATGTCCCAGATTTCACCCTAGGAAGAATCTGTCAAAAATAGAAGTACCCAGGGCCAAGAATTGATGAAATGGGGCCAGGCACGCAAAACGAGGAGATTCCTCTCTGGTCTGGCCGCAAATTGCGGCCAGAAAGGAGGTTTTGGCGGCCGGGAAGGAGAGGCAGGGGCTAGGGTTTGGGGTGTTGGTTCAATGGTGCCTGCACATGTCACTGTAAATCCAATTTTATTTTAGGGCATCTCGGGTGATAGCAGATTCTAAATAACAGTGGCAGATTCCAGTTTTTCCCCCGATATTGGTTTCTAAAATCCGTATTATGGGTTCAAGCTTCAGGTTAGGGTCTCAATTCAAACACTAGGGTGTTGGTATAATCTTAACTGAGCTCAATTTCATAACGCAACATCAATTCCACTCAAACCCTAACTAGGTTTTCCTCAATTCCATAATATCACACAATATCGATAAAATCTTGACATGGGGTTATAGGAAAGGCTATAATTAAGCTAATGGTTCAGAAATTACCTTCATTAGCAACTCAAGAAAATTCTTGAGTTGCCCTCTAGTGACCAAATCCATTCTTCTTTAGCTCCATGTGTAGATCTAGGGATTTTGGACATTTTTAGTGAAAGGAGTTTGGGGTTTTGGGGTGATTTTAGAGATGATTCATGGCTTGAGGAGGGGAGGGAAATGGAGAAGGGGGCAGCAGCAGCAAGGGAGAGGAAGAGGGAGAGAAATGAGAATGAAGAGAATGGCTAAGGGTATAGGGTCAAAGTCCACCTCTCTCTCTCACCTACCCTCATCATTGCATTTTCTTTTCTTTTCCTTTTCTTTTAAAACCCAACCCTTCTCACATCACTAGTAGACCCAAATGAAAACCATGTCAAGAAAAATACACAAGTGTAGAAAAAGTGATATGTGCAAGTTTTGCACAAAATTGCCAAAAAACCCAATTAGCGATTTTAGTCGCGATTAGCACTAAATTAGTGTCAAACTAATCACAAAAACTTAAAAATGTCATAATTCACTAATTTACCCTATTTTAGAATTTTCCATAATTTTTCATAATTTTTCTAACATTTTTCCTATTTATTTGCATTTAATATTAAAATAATCAATAAAATAATATTAAATTATAAAAATTCCCAAAATTAATATTTTATATTTTTGAAGATGTTACAATCTACCCCCCTTAAAGAAATTCGGTCCCCGAATTTAAATTTAAACCCCCACTACTAAAACAATCCCAGTAATAATCCATTTTGTCGGGGCTCCGAAAACATCAACACATAAGAATATCACAAAAATATACTGCTCTACTAGAAAACAATCCCCAAAATGCATATATAAGAATATCCTATGCGTCTGGTGCGCAAGGAATCAAAATCCATATATGTGTCAAACAGGTATAGAAAACAGCATCTAGGTGCAATGGGTGTGCACGAAACATCTGTCGTAGGCAACGTGTGTGCCCGACAGAAGAAATATCAGGTGCATGTGACATGCACGAAGAATTCCGATTTAGTGCATCTGGCGTGCACCAAAATCGCATATCAAAACACTAAAGGTGCATGAAAACCATGCTGGAAGTGTAACTCAAATCACTGAATACAGTAGGCATGAAATCTCAATCAATATCTCAAATATAATAACTCAGCGCAAAATATATAATTATCCAGTGGGTGCATGAAACCATATCATGAAACTCAGTCATCAAAACTAAATCACGCAAACAGAACGCCCAAAATACCGAAATCCAAAATGACGGATACGTGATAATCGAATCACAAAATCACAAATCATAAATACCGTCTCCGGTAGTTTCCCCTTCGAGGTCGAGAAGGAGTCGGTGCAATCCACTGCTAGCAGCGCAGGATATCTACCTGCCTCTAGCTCACGGTCTGGCGTCTTCTGACTCTCTGGATCCTTACCTTCTCTGCGGATTACCAATCACGCGGTCAATCGGCTCATCGGCCCTGTCAGGTGTGCTAACGGGGACGATTCCGTTTTGGCACTTCTCTGGTCACCTCTCGGTCAAACCTCACGACCACTCGTAAGGCAGCATATCACTGGCGTCGGCCTCTGGCTCTCTGAATGCACGTCACGCCAAGCTACTATGCACTGCACCGTCCTCGGCCACGGTCAATCTGAAGTCTCTCACACGGACTCGAAATCACGTAATCTGTAGCTCCATCACTCTGTAGCAGATGTCAGGCCGAAATGGTCCTTGGGAACACATCCCAACCATCGGAGGAATACTCATCTCTCGTCCGTCCTTGATCAATTCGCAAAGCATCTGGGTAAGTTCCTTTATCCGAATCTGGTCAACTACCTCGTCGACAATGCCGAACTCTGGCCTGCTGGGTGTGCGCAACATGACCACTCCTGGGTCCAGATCTTCTCGTATCATTTTCCAGAAGGGTCCTGTCGAGGTTCCTTTCTCAAATCTCAATCCTGCCGAAATGCCCGGAAGCCATCATCCAATGTTGAAGCTAAAGCTCATTCCGGAACGGCTGCATACTCATCGCGCTTCTTTCTGGAAGATATATCCATATACCACGCCTCTGGGTGCGTATCACATCTCTGATGTCAGCGGAGTGGGACGTCATCTCGTCGAAATCTCGTACGAACTCTTTTCTTCACTCTACTCAAATGTCGACTGGTTCGGACTCGTCTCATCGTGGCTACACGAACTGCGCTCCGACGGCTATGCTCGCATCTGGAGTCTCCCAAGCAGTGTCCCATCACAATGTCCGAAAAATGTCGAACCATCCGATCGACTCGTCAGATCCTCATAATCCCCCAAGAGCTCACATCTCGGGTACAGTTTAATAGTATCGAGTACATGCCACAGCGTCGGTGGTCCAGCCGTAGAAGGGCAAACCCAAGCCTCACTAATGGCGCCGCGGAACCGCCGTAAACCCTAAGGTTCAAAGGCTGTCACACGGTCATTAAGTCGAGTTAGGGTTTCATTCTTCTAGAGGGTCCATAGAATCACCTGGATGTCTTTCCGTATACTTTAAACTTGGAAAATGGCTCCTGACATTCGATCGTCTCAATCGACTCTCAACGAACCTGCGTGAAGTCGTCTCTATCTGGAATCAATCCACCTGATGTCCTCGCATCGGGGTAAGCGAACTCACCACACGTCCTAGTCATTCATCCTCCGGTGACTAGTGACTCGCTATCATCTCTCTAAGAACATGCTCATGCTGCAGTAGCTCCAATCATCTGGGCGATATCTCGTCATTTGCAGCAGCAACTGGCTCATACGCCTGTACGCCGAACAACGCCTCAATCCTCCAGGAAAGGCAACGCATAAGCGGTCATCTCTGAGTCGGTCTGCTCTAGATCTGAGTAAGACTCTCCACACTGGAAATCTTCAACTCATCTGGGCCCGCTCAGGCGCAAAATCGGACGAATCACCTTCGTCTCTCAAATCGGGTAGACTAGCTATCATCAGTCGCATGACTGCCCGAAAGCTCCGGCAGTCTCAGCTCGTACGCTCCGAAAGCAACATCCTGTCAATCTCAGCAACAGCTGGTCCATCTATCTGCACGATAGCCGACATCGCAATCCCTGAGGTATACTGTACATCAACAGTCCTCTCTCAACTGGCAGCTCTAACAAAGGCACGGTCAACCGGTGCAAACCAAGCACTCGCCTCCACTAGAGGTCACAATCACCACACTAACTCGAGACGTTCCCATGTCACCAGAAAACACAAAGGTCGGCCCTCGTACCACACGAGCTCATACCGGCCGTAACCCTAGCAGCAGCCCAAACTGCGCGCAAACACGGTGACAGGAATCTCAATCGAGTATCAAAGAGAGCACATCAAAGGCAAGAAAGGAAACAACAGATCCAAAGTGGATACATGATCATAGAAAGGAACAGTATCAATGAAGATATGATCATGGAACTAATAGGACCGGGGATCTCAAATGGATGTATAATCCTGGATATGAAGAGAATCACTGATCTCGAAAGTAGGTACATCCTAAGGTTCCTTAAGCGGAGTGGCGTGTCGTAAGTATGCCGCGGAACATACCAACGGTACGTCACTCTACTTTAGTCACCTAATCCATCAACCAAGGGTCATCCTAGTACTACGAAAGTTCGGGTCGAATACCCCCTCGACCAAGTCTAAGTTCCGTAAGGTCAAGCCTAAGTTCCGTATATAAATAACTTCCTAGGCTCCACATAGTCAAACTTAGACTCGAACCAAGGTCAACCTAGCGCTCTGATACCAACTTTGTCACGACCCGAAAGAGCACGTGACTGGCCCTTGAACCCTATGAAGCCTATAGGACTCCATCTGATCCAAGTAAACCAAAAGCCCAGAAATCTAAAACCATTTTGAAGAATAAGTAAAGAAAACTGGTCTAAAGGAGTGAAGAAATACAGGTTTGAAATCAAGGTTTTTAAAATAACTAAGCCGAAGGTACGTTTTGGAAACAATAAGTCTTTTCTAAAAATTTCGGCAGAGTCTCTTTTGTAAAACTGGCCCCGAATGGGGTAAAACAAGGATATCAATATATGCAAATGATAAAGACATCCCCAAGCGGGAGCTAGCTCTTCGTCAATCGACGGTCACAACCACGCAAGATATGATAATATACAACGCCAAGTGGTGAGGATCAAAACCAAAAGAAAGCTCAAAAGTAGCAAGAAAACCGCAATACTACTAAGCGCGACTCTAAGGTCGAAATAATACAACACTGTCTCTAAGTCTGAAAGAATATACAAGTTTTGGTTGATGGACAATTTCTAGATACAATGAAATAAATAAATACAAAGGTGATTCCTGATACGAAAGAATCCACCTACCAAAGCAAATCATCCGCAAGAAGGTAGTGTGCCAGAAATGCCGCAATAGGACCTGTACGGCAAAACCTGCAAGAACTGTGGCACAACGGGGGTGAGTTGCCAACTCGTGAATAGAAACATCTACAAGCAGAAACCGAATGCAAGACATAAACCTAAGTCAACGATCGGTAAAATATCCACAAGAGTACATCTGAGTGTAATAAGGTGGCAAGGTAACATCTAATCACGTATGTAGTGCCAGGTACTCAGGTAGTAACATATCATCAGTATAAGGTATGTCTGCATGAAGTAAATATGATGAAATATCAATGATATCAATACACATATATTAGCGTCCCATACCACTAATATTGGTGTAAGGGTATATATAACAGCGCCCTCATACCCTGTTATATATACAAATAAAGTATGATCAATGTAAAACCAGTCTGTCTATGATCCAAGTCTGTATGTATGTGGAACCCGTCCACCCGTCACCCAATGACAATAAGCATCATGTATGCAATGTGAGGATATAAACAAAATCATGGAAAAACCTCATGAAACCCGTGCCTAGCATCGACACGTAAATCCTCCTGTATCGGGCATCCGTCATTCCGGATCATGCCCTATATCAAAGTGCATATCGGGAATCCGTCAGTCCGGGTCATCCCTCTCTCAAAGCATCGGGCATCCGTCATTCCGGATCATGCCCTATATCAAAGTATATATATATCGGGAATCCGTCAGTCCGGGTCATCCCTCTCTCAATACATCGGGCATCCGTCAGTCCGGGTCAGCCCTCTATCAATCCATCGGGCTTCCGTCAGTCCGGGTCAGCCCTCTCTCAGAGTATATATATATATATATCGGGAATCCGTCAGTCCGGGTCAGCCCTCTATCAATCCATCGGGCTTCCGTCAGTCCGGGTCAGCCCTCTCTCAGAGTATATATATATATATATCGGGAATCCGTCAGTCCGGGTCATCCCTCTCTCAATACATCGGGCATCCGTCAGTCCGGGTCAGCCCTCTATCAATCCATCGGGCTTCCGTCAGTCCGGGTCAGCCCTCTCTCAGTACATCCTCTAGCACCGAGAAAACACGGGGCGACGCCCCAAATATCATATCAAGGGAACCGGGTTTTTAAATGATTTCTATTGAAAAGGACACGGTTCCCAAATCCAGAAATCCCATGAAAATCCAACATCAAGAAGTATATCCAATGCGATGTGCTATGCAATCAATCCATGATGTATGCGACATGTAAAGAAAAGTAATCATATCGGAAATCATGCAACATGGAATAGTAATGTGCATATGTCGAAGGAAGAATCATCTCATGAATGCAATGGTACTACAGTGTAGTGGCATGGCAATTATCGATGATGAAGTGTGTGAGCCGGCAAATAGTGTACGTGAAGCATACGCATCATCGATAATGGTGCTGGTGTCCTAACAGCATAATAATAATATAGCAATAAATGTATGCCAGCAATGCGAATAGCATGAGACTGCAGAAATCTAGTAGTCAACACCACAGTGAAGTATCTACTATGCAAACTATATCTAAGTATCCGGTCAATCAGGAGGGGTAGGTGTAGAAACCACCTAAATCTGAGTCGGTATATATATAAGGATATATAGTCGGTGATCTCGCCTCAATGTCATATCATAAGATATCCTCGAGTTATGAGTGCGGATCTATCATCGATATCGGCTCGTACGGTAAATCATCGTACGGCATCCCCATAGCTGGGTAGGGGTCAACATCTCACTGTCTCATCACATAACAGATATCACCATCATCAGATCATATAGTCTAGAGTACTACTCTATATCTAGTACAAACGGTAACATCAGTAAGTATGCATGCGGGGGTAAACACATATCCCAAGCCCGCAAGAAATCACACGTCATATCCCACATATGAATCGTGTCAAATCACCGATCTCAGAGCACCAAGCCCACATCATCGACTCATCTCCAAAGTCATCACATATCATCAATCACAGTGTAAGTACAAGTGATAGGCAAGGGTGTGTGTGTAGGTGTAATTCTATCCTAGGGTTCGCGACTATGAACTGCACTAGTCACTTCTAACCCTATACTATCCATAATACACCTATCATCACAATAACTACATAATAATCTATCTACGGACTGCGGGGGTGCTATACGCCATCCATCCGACTTCCCCCTGTAGATATAATCTACTCACCTGTATCACCAAGTGCGGACGTCACCACGTATTTGCTTGTCGTCCCGAAGTCTTCATGGGTACCTACACATCAAAATATCGTATATGCGCATTAAAACCAAATCCAATCTAAAACGGCGCATAAAATCCAAAACGATACGATAAGGGGGCCTATAGGTGAGAACCTATGGCACGCCTTCAAAACCATCCATAGTCCTCTATATCGTCGTATAAACGACAATATTCGAGGCAAAACACATTCCACCATTTCAGAATCCAAAAATACGGAATACGGAAACACGAATCCAAAACGACAACATAGGATACATGTCCCAGATTTCACCCTAGGAAGAATCTGTCAAAAATAGAAGTACCCAGGGCCAAGAATTGATGAAATGGGGCCAGGCACGCAAAACGAGGAGATTCCTCTCTGGTCTGGCCGCAAATTGCGGCCAGAAAGGAGGTTTTGGCGGCCGGGAAGGAGAGGCAGGGGCTAGGGTTTGGGGTGTTGGTTCAATGGTGCCTGCACATGTCACTGTAAATCCAATTTTATTTTAGGGCATCTCGGGTGATAGCAGATTCTAAATAACAGTGGCAGATTCCAGTTTTTCCCCCGATATTGGTTTCTAAAATCCGTATTATGGGTTCAAGCTTCAGGTTAGGGTCTCAATTCAAACACTAGGGTGTTGGTATAATCTTAACTGAGCTCAATTTCATAATGCAACATCAATTCCACTCAAACCCTAACTAGGTTTTCCTCAATTCCATAATATCACACAATATCGATAAAATCTTGACATGGGGTTATAGGAAAGGCTATAATTAAGCAAATGGTTCAGAAATTACCTTCATTAGCAACTCAAGAAAATTCTTGAGTTGCCCTCTAGTGACCAAATCCATTCTTCTTTAGCTCCATGTGTAGATCTAGGGATTTTGGACATTTTTAGTGAAAGGAGTTTGGGGTTTTGGGGTGATTTTAGAGATGATTCATGGCTTGAGGAGGGGAGGGAAATGGAGAAGGGGGCAGCAGCAGCAAGGGAGAGGAAGAGGGAGAGAAATGAGAATGAAGAGAATGGCTAAGGGTATAGGGTCAAAGTCCACCTCTCTCTCTCACCTACCCTCATCATTGCATTTTCTTTTCTTTTCCTTTTCTTTTAAAACCCAACCCTTCTCACATCACTAGTAGACCCAAATGAAAACCATGTCAAGAAAAATACACAAGTGTAGAAAAAGTGATATGTGCAAGTTTTGCACAAAATTGCCAAAAAACCCAATTAGCGATTTTAGTCGCGATTAGCACTAAATTAGTGTCAAACTAATCACAAAAACTTAAAAATGTCATAATTCACTAATTTACCCTATTTTAGAATTTTCCATAATTTTTCATAATTTTTCTAACATTTTTCCTATTTATTTGCATTTAATATTAAAATAATCAATAAAATAATATTAAATTAGAAAAATTCCCAAAATTAATATTTTATATTTTTGAAGATGTTACAAGTTTGGCTTAGGCGAGATCAGAAGAGACCTTGAGCAGGATTCCTTCCACTACACTGCTGCAATAAGATTTGCACCAGGAGCATATGTGTGATGTGCATTCAGAGGACCAGAGGTCGGCGCCAGAGATGTGCTGCTTTACGAGTGGTCGTGAGGATTGACCGAGAGATGACCAGAAAAGTGCCAGAACGGAATCGTTCCTATTAGCACACCTGACAGGCCAATGAGTCGATGGATTGCGAGATTGGTAATCCACAGGGAAGATAAGGAACCAGAGACAGAGGACGCCAGCCGCGAGCAAGAGGCAAGTAGATATCTTGCGCTGCTAGCATTGGATGTACCGGCACCTTCTCGACTTTGAAGGAGGATATACCGACGACGGTATTTGTGATTTATGATTTGTGATTTTGTGATTTGACTATCACGTATCACTTTAGATTTCGGTATTTTGGACGATCTATTTGCATGATTTAGTCTTGATGACTGAGTTCCATGATATTTGATTTTGTGCACCATGGTTGCACTTACTGGGTATTTATACCTTGTGTATAGTTATTATTCTTGAGGTATTGATTGTTATTTCATGCCTACTTTATGCCGGTGATTCGATCTACGCTTCAAGCATAGTTTTCATGCACTTTTAGTGTTTTGATTTGATTTGTGCACGCTGATGCACGCGGTTTTGAGATTTTCCATCGCGGTACACCTGATTTTGATTGAGCCGCATTATTTCATCGATTTTGACCCTGATATTGATGATTGATTCTTGCACTCCGTGCTTTTGATTGGACTTACGCATGTTCGGCGTTTGTTATTGGATTTCGTGATTCCGTGCATAATGAGTGCACAGGGTTTAGATTTTCATTCGTGCACGATGGATGCACCGATTTGGATTTTCGCGCATGTTGGGCGCATGTTTTGGGATACGATTTTGGGTGCACACCAGATGCACTAAATCGAGATTCTTCATGCATGTCAGATGCACCTGGTTTTGCTGTCAGGCACACCCGTTGCCTATGACAGATACTTCGTGCACACCCGTTGCACCTAAATGTCGTTTTGTGCTCCTGTATGGCACATATATGGATTTTGATATCTGTGCGCACCAGACGCACAGGGTGGTGTTATGTGCATTTTGGGATTTATTCCTTTTGGAGCAGTACATTTTTATGATATTTGATATTCGTTTTGTACTGAGCAGGACTAGTCAGAGGACGGTACCTGGATATATTTGGCATGCATTTACATAAGCTATTCACATGTATATATTGGATGTCTACATGTATAGTTCTGATCTATATCATATTGGTTTTGTTTTGGATTTGACATATGCGTCTTACCATGACTCCGATGATTGCGGGATGCTTGACGGAGTTTTTCTTTTGAGTTATCTGCTCATTGCTCATGCGCATGCATTGCGCTATGATGTTGTATGTATTGATGATTCGGAGCCTCGACGACTTGGAATTTGTATAGAAATGTTTTAGTATTTGGAGGTTTAAATTTAAATTCGGGGACCGAATTTCTTTAAGGGGGGTAGATTGTAACGTTTCCAAATAATAAAATATTATTTTTGGGAATTTTTATAATTTAATATTATTTTAATGAATATTTTAATATTCCGGTATAATTAAATACAAAAAAATTGGGGGAAATTAAGGAAAATTCTAAAATAGGGTATTTTATGGAAATATGGCATTTTAAAGTTTTTATGATTAGTTTGACACTAATTTAGTGCTAATCGCGATTAAAAATCGCTAATCGGATTTTTAGCATTTTTGTGCAAAACATGCACATATCATTTTGGACTTGTGTTACATTATTCCTACCATGGTTTTTACTTTGTGTCTACTATTTGAATGAGAAGGTTTTGGAAAAGAAAAGAAAAGAAAAGGATTTTGAATAAAGAAATAGGTATGGTGAGAGTGAGAGTAGGTGAGGGTGTTGACCTAGCCATTTCCTCTCATTTCTGCATCACATTTCTCTCTCCCTCCTCTGTAGAGCTGCTGCTGCTCCTGCTCTTCCCTTTCCCTCCATCACCTTCAATCCCCCAAAACACTACAAAAATCATCTCAAAAGCCCATTCCCTCTTCACAAAACATGCTCACAAGCTCGAGAGGAACGCATTGGACTAAGGAAGAGTGGATCTAGAGGACTTTGAGCAACTCAAGAAAGTTCTTGAGTTGCCAAAGGAGGTAAATTCTGCAACCTTAGAGTAGTATTTCATTTCCTTATGCATCTATGCTAGTTTCATATCGATATGGTGTCGTTTGGTGGATTTGTGAAACATCAAGTTAGGGTTTAGGGTTTGATCTAAAATCAAAGTGAAATTGAGGCTTGTGGTGACCATAGAACCCCTTGTGTGATGTTAAATTAGACCAAAACCTGAACTAGAAACCAAAATATGGATTTATGGAATCGATATCGGGAAAACTGGAAATCTGTCACTGTTTTTATTGATCTGCTTTAACCCGAGACACGTGAAAATAAAATTGACTTGACAGAGAGATGTGCAGGCACCCTGGAACCAACACCCAAAACCCTAGCCCCTATCTCTTTCCCCAGGCCGCAGATCTAATCCTTCTGGCCGCAATTTTCGGCCAGAGCAGGGTGGTTTTGCCTAATTTGACCTAGGGTGAAATCTGGAGCCAATTTCCTATGTTGCTGTTTTGGATTCGTGTTTCCGTATTTCCGTATTGTGAATTCTGAGTTTGCATACTCGACTACTTGGCGTTTATACGACGATATCGAGGGTTGTTGATGGTTTTGGGAGGCGTATCCATAGGTTCTAACCTATAGGCCCTATAGCGTATCGTTTTGGTTTTCGTATGCCGTTTTAGTCTTGAATTGATTTTGATACGCATTTGCGATACGTTAATGTGTAGGTACCCATGAAGACTTCGGGACGATAAGCAAAAGCGTGGTGACATCGACGGATAAAGACGCAAGGTGAGTAGATTTATATCTATGGGGAGAAGTCGGGTGGATGGCGTATAGCACCCCCGCAGTCCGTGGTGATGTATACGAATACGTATACACGCGTATATTTATTGTGTGTTAGTTAAGATAATTGATGGTAATAATGGATTATTGATGATAAGGAAGTATTGGTTTAGTTGTGCGAAACCCTAGAGTAGGGGTTGCACACCCACACATACACGTACACATATACTTGCATACATTCTTTCTTTTATCTGTGCGCATTTGGATGTGGGTATATCTACACATGGGTATGGGACTATGTGTTCATATACGGGATTTGAGGATGATACGTGGGACTAAGATGAGTCAATGAGGTTTGAGGCAGTGAGATTCGGCGATATGACAGAGTTCGTATTTGAGATGCGACATGTTGGTTTTAGCGGTCCTTGGGCATGTGTTTTACCCCGCATTCATATTTATATAGATGGTATCGATGGTACTATACATAGAGTTGTACCCTAGATTATGTGATATGATGTTAGTGATACCTGATATGTGATGAGATAATGTGATATTAACCCGTACCCAGCTATTGGGATGCTGTACGACGATTTACCGTACGGGCTTTATATTGATGTTAGATCCGCACTCATGACTCGAGGATGTTATGTGATATATTGTATCGTATATGATACTATTGAGGCTGGATCACTGACTATTGTATATATATGTGTATATCGACTCAGATTTAGGTGGTTTTCATACCCCTCCCAATTGGCTTGATAGTTGGGTCCGTAGTTCGCATAGTAGGCGTAGACTAGAACCGAGTCATACCTATTTCAAAACTAACGAATAGGGGATATTTTAAAGATAGGCAAAAGGGATTCTACGGATATTTTCAAACATAGCACCTGTTCTTAAAACACCGTAGCCCTTATTTTACCAAAAACCCCGATTCGTCTTATTTCAAAAGGCAAGGCGGCATGATATATTTATTGAGGTAGATTCTTTACTGTTGCGTTGATTATTCGATTCTGCATACACATGCTATTTGCATTGCATCGCTTGTGTTGTTGATATATTACAGTCATGCTGCTAGGACATCAGCACCATTATCGATGATGCGTATGTTCCACGTACACTTGTTGCCGGCTCACACATTTCATCATCAATAATTGCCATGTCACTACACGATAGTATTATTGCATCAGGATAGGACCTTGTATGTGCTTACTATTATTCCATGTTGCATGATATCCTGTTGTACTTGCATTTCATTAATATGTCACATACATCATGCTTTCTGATTATACGCATCGAGATATTCATTTTTCATAATATTTCTGGATTTGGGAACCGTGGATAATTTCAAAGCCAGGTATGTACTTATTTGAAAAACCCGGTTTTCCCTTGATATGATATTTGCGCTGCCACCACGAGATTTATCGGTCCTGATTTTATACTCCATATGAGGAGTGGTACCGTATGAGGGTACATGGTGGGGCCCGATGTATGAGAGAGTGGGCTGAACCGGACTGACGGATGCCCGATGTATGAGAGAGTGGGCTGACCCGGACTGACGGATGCCCGATATATGTGAGAGTGGGCTGACCCGGACAGACGGATGCCAGATATATGAAGATTTACGAGCCGATGCTAGGCACAGGTTTTCATGATGTTTTCGAGTGTCGATGCTAGGCACTCAGGTTCCATGCTTTTGGTTATATCCTCATATTTTCCTGCATGTGTTGATGATACTTACATGCATGATGGTTATTATCATTGGGTGATGAGTGGATGGGATCTACGTACTTGCAGATTTGATTACGCTGATCATACCTCACATTTATGATATGCTTTTACCTGAGGTATTGGCACAAGCACTTGGCACTACACTCATGTATAGAGATTACATTGCCAGTTTAGCATGCTTCAGACCTATTCATATTGAGGTTTATATTTATCTGATTGTATTGACCTAGGAGGGGTCATACATTCGATCTCTGCTTGTAGATATTTTCTATTCACGAGTTGGCAACTCACCCCCGTTGTGCCACAGTCCTTGCAGGTTTTTGCCGTACAGATTCCATAGCGGTTTTTCTGGCACACTGCTTCTATATGGGTGACTTGCTTGGGTAGGTGGATTCTATGTATCAGAACCACAATTGTACATTCATTATTCTTTGTATCTGTAAATTCCATCAACCAAAACTTGTATATTGTTTCAGACTTAGAGACAGTGATGTATTATTTCGACCTTAGAGTCGCGCTTGTAGTATTATGATTTTCAGGCTGTTTGAGTTTATTTTGAGCTTTGATCCTCGCCCTTTGGCGTTGTATATTATTATTCCTTGCGTGGTTGTGACCGTCGATTGACGAAGAGCTAGCTTCCGCTTGGGGATGCCTTTTATCATTGCATATATATTGTTCTTGTTGTACCCCGTTCGGGGCCAGTATTTACAAAAGAAACTCTGCCGAAATTTTTAAAAAGGACTTTACATTTTAAAATGCATATTCGGCTTAGTTATTTAAAAACCTTGACTTCAAACATGTTTTTCTTCACTTTTTTAAACCAGTTTTCTTTACTTACTCTTAAAATGGTTTTAGATTTCTGGGCTTTTGGCTTACTTGGATCAGATGGAGTCCTATAGACTTCTTATGGTTCAAGGGCCAGTCACGTGCTTTTTCGGGTCATGACACCAATGGCCGGGAATACCCCCGAAGACCACCAATTGGTGGGCTTGGGGGCTGCTGACCTGAGAGACCAGAAACTGGTCTCTCGGGTCTGTCCTCCTTTGGGGGCCACCTCATGGTGGCCCCCAGGGGTGGGACCCCCCTGAGGCCCCCACCTCGACGTATTATCATTTATCTTCTCCTCTGCAAAGATTCAGGCAGGTTTCGAATTCATTTCGACTCCCGGATTGGCTCAAAACTTTCAGTTTTTAAAATTTAACTCACTGGATTTTCGGGTTTTGGAAAATTGGACGTGTTTGCTAATTGCGTGTGGGATTCTAATGTCGTTGTTACTTTACAAGCTTGGTGATGTTTATATGTGTTCGTAAACCTCCGCTAATTGCTAGTATATCAGTTAGTTGGGGGTTGCACATTTCTGTAATGGACATGTTGGTTTGTGTATATGAACTTGTTGGATTGTCGTGGATGAATAGCCGGGGATGTGAGATGAGGGTTTTTCATTCTTTCATTCAAATGTATATTGTAAATTTGTTGTCATATTATTTCGCGGGGCACATCCGGGTTGAGATTGTAGCCACCGTTGTATTATTTCATTTACTCTTTTCTGCTCCTAGGATAGACCCAAGGTAGGGTGCACAAACTACCGGGTACTTTGAAGTGCTTAGTGGCCTACTCACGTCGTTGAGGGAGACCGCTTCACTTCGGGTACTTGGCGGGTAGTTTGCCATACCCGTATGGGTCTAGGGTGGGGTTTGGCTACTCATCACGACTGTGTAATCCGTCTTTTGCTGCAGGCTCAAACGAAACGCGGATTCCTAGTATATCCAATATGTTTATCTTTGATCTAAAATGCCTATTATTGCATCTGAAGAATGTACAATATCTATATATGATATCTAGTAGGCGTTGCTTGTGTTTTGCATCTACGCTAGCCCAGCCCTCGCTCTGTCGTTGGTTAAGTAACCTAACGGGTGAATGACGGGACCCAGTGGCAAATGCGGATGGTATAAACGGACGTTGTTTTTTCGTTGTTTTCTGCAATGATAGGATAAATGATAGGACGCATTATATTAATGCAAAGAAAACAAAGCAAAGATGAATCGTTGGAACAAATTTAAAAGTAACCACTCGGTTATTTTAAAAGAGTAGAATTTTTAATTGCGGATCTTTAACCACTCCTTTTAAAAAGCTATTAGGTTCCTTCGGTTATATCAAGTTCACTACGTTCACGGTTTCGCCAAAACTAGTCGTAGCCCTCCGTCATTTCGTATGAATGGTCAGTAGTATTCAAGCTATGTTTGTTTGGCCCTTAGTCAAGACATAGTGATTGGTAGCTGCTGGGGTGTTCACATGTAGCATAGATAGATGCGTTGGTTTGGGACAGTCGTATTACTTTGTTGGCCCTTAGTCAAGAGTATATACGGGTGGGTTCAAATCAACCTGGATAATGACGGGTAGAACTTGACATGTGACTTATGATTTGTTGGCCCTTAGTCAAGGTCATAAGAGTATGGGGCAAAAATCCACATCGGGAGTTTCTAAAGAAACTGAAACTTGCTGGTATTGCATACCATTTGGAGTTTGATTATGTTGGTAGAATTCCTTCAGCATTATCACACGATGATATTTGGATCCCGATCCTTCTGTGAGTATACGCTACCCATCAGGAGATTCGTCACTTAACGATCAATGCTATAAACCAAGTAGGTGTGTAGAACAGTGTCAGCAGGGCTATGCCTCCAGGAAAAAGATGTTATTTAATTAAGGAACTTCGTGAAAGCGTCCTAAAACCTCCCTCGAAGTACCGACACTAGCCTGGCTGAACGGTTAAGCAAGTATTGTACGATGAGATCAGTCCTGACTAATTCTTATTTTATGGTTTGAGGAAGAACTCGAGAAACAGTGGGAGCCATCCAGTTTAGATAAACTAAAAACCAATCTAAACTTGCAAGAGCATCATGCTAAAGTGTTTTCTTCTCTCTCTCAACAGCAGCGACCCTGTGACCATGACGAGGTTACATCTAGATAACAAGATGACTGAATCTGTCTTTTATGACTGGCAAAGGTTTGTCCAGATGTCCATTGCCTATGACAAGCTGGAACACCCTATTACTATTCAGGCCCCGCCGTCCCAGGTCCAGTTTCCACAGTCGCGGATATGGATATCCGTCAGACTAGGGAAAAGGACAGTGCGAAAGCAAAGTGCCTCGTGTTGGCTTCAGTTGATGGTGTATACCAGAAGCATCACGAGAAGATGGACTTAGTTTCCATCTTCCTCTATAACAAAGATTTATATGGAGAGCAATCTCGTATAGCAAGATATGATACCTCGAACGAATTGCTTCAAGCGAGGTTGGCTGTCGGGTCAACTGTAGGGGACAACGTCCGTACAATGACTAGCTATATTTATAAGCTCACGGACCTGGAGACTACGTTGGGAAACAGGTCATATGCTGACTTTTTTCCGCAGTCCCTACCCTCTACTTACACCCTAAAGGAAACCAGGGAGACACCCGCTCTGCTTAATGGGGGAACTTCTTCTTATACATACAAGGCAAAAGCAAAGGGTGAAAAGAAGAAGACCTCTACAAAACCGATATGCGGTGTCAGTGAAGTAGAAGAAAAGGGAAGAGCAAAAGTTTTGGGACTTGGTTTAGGTAAGGAGGGATGTTCCTATTGTTATGGGAAGGGGCATTGGCAGAAGGATTGCAGGGGTTTGGAAGCCAGTAGCCAGGATACGAAGCATGTTGTGACTTCGGCCTCGAGTGTGTTTGTAATTGAGAACTGTTTGTCAATTAACTCTACTTTCTAGGTACTAGATACCGGAGCAGGATCTCATATCTGTAATGCATTACATACTTTGAGAAACCGCAGAGTTATCAGGGTAGGTGATTTGTCTCTCAGAGTTGCGAACGGAATGAGCGTGGACGCTGAATCCGTAGGAGAATATCACCTTGGACTGACAAGTGGGCAGATATTCATTCTACGTAACTGTTTGTATGTTCCTAGTTTGACTTATAATATCATATCAGTATCCTCACATATATCATATCAGTATCCTCACTTTCGAGAGAAGGATATGATTTTACATTCGCAAGCGATGTGGTTCACATCCACCTAAATCAAGTTATGATTGGGTCCGGTACATTAGATAACAGTATATAAGTATTAAATCAAGCTCAGGTTTTCAATGTCCAGAACACACTTAAAAGAATGTCTCCAGAAATAAATCAGGCTTTCTTATAGCATTGTATACTAGGTCACATCAATGAAACACGGTTGACTAAGTTACATAGAGAAGGATATTTGAATCCATTCGAATATCAATCTTATGCTACTTGTGAATCTTGTCTCTTGGGAAAGATGACAAAGACTCCGTTTACTGGACACAGAGTAAGAGCGAGCGAGCTCATGGGACTCATAAACAGCGATGTGTGTGGTCTAATGTCTACACATGCGCGAGGTGGTTATTCCTACTTCATTACTTTTACGAATGATTTCTCTAGGTATGGACATATCTTCTTGACGAAACATAAATCCGAGGCCTTTGAGAAATTCCGGGAATACAAGAATGAAGTGGAAAACCAAACAGGCAAAAGTATCAAGACACTGAGATCTGATCGAGTTGGTGAATACTTAATTGCCGAGTTCCTGGGTTACTTAAAAGAGAATGGAATTCTGTCTCAGCTTACTCCTCCATACACACCACAACACAATGGTGTATCGGAAAGGTGGAATCGCACCCTATTGGATATGGTTCGTTCCATGATGAGTAAGGCTGAGTTAACGCGATCTTTCTGGGGTTATGCACTAGAATCAGCTGCATATCTTTTGAACAAGGTTCCAACCAAGACTGTGCCTACTACACCATATCAGATGTGGAGTGGGAATAAAACCTATCTTCAGTACCTGAAGACATAGGGATGTCCAGAATTTATTAAAAAGCAGCATGCGGACAAGCTCGAGGCACGCTCAGTACGGTGTAAGTTTGTGGGATATCCAAAGAACTACAAGTGGTATTATTTCTATTACGCAGAGGAATAAAAGGGTTTTGTTTCTCGTCATGCCCACTTCTTGGAAGCTGAATTTTTAGAAAATCAGAAGAGTGGGAGCGTAATAGAACTTGAAGAAATTCCAGAACCACAAGCTGTTATTGAAAGTATGGTAGAACCAGAAGTTTCAGAAGAAAGGGACATCCCGGCACCTATCCGCAGAAGTAGTAGGCAGTCTTATCCGTCCAAGAGATACTATGGTTTTCTCATAGACGGGGATCGAGAGGATTGCATCATTGAGAATGATGACCCTGCTTGCTTCCAGCAAGCCATTCAGAGCGGCAACTCAGTAAGATGACTGGATGCAATGCGGACCGAAATGGAGTGTATGTAAACCAACAATGTATGGACTTTGGATATTGCTCCAGATGGGGTAAAACCCGTAGGATGCAAATGGATCTTCTGAAAGAAGATTGGTGTCGATGCACAGGTTGAAACCTATAAGGCTAGACTTGTTGCAAAGGGTTTTCGTCAAAGACCTGGTTTGGACTATGACGAAAGCTTTTCTCCATTGGCTATGCTCAAATCCATTCGGTCCTTCTTTCCATTGCTTCCTTCCACGATTATGAGATCTGGCAGATGGACGTAAAGACGGTTTTTCTAAATGGTAATTTGGAAGAATGCGTCTATATGGATCAGCCAGAGGGATTCAATCAGAGTGGGAGCAGCGGTAAAGTGTGCAAGTTGCTTAAGTCCATTTATGGACTAAAGCAGGCATCGCGGAGTTGGAACATCTGTTTTGATGATACTGTCAAAGAATTCGACTTTATCAAGAATCCAGATGAACCAAGCATATATAGTAAGATTGTAGAGAGAGCTGTAATATTCCTCGTCTTGTACGTGGATGACATTCTCCTAATAGGAAATGATATTCCTATGCTAGAGTCAGTCAAAGGATTCTTGTCACAGAAGTTCTCTATGAAAGACCTGGGTGATGCCACCTACATTCTAGGGATCCAGATCTATCGTGATAGATCAAAAAGGATGTTGGGACTTTACCAGTCCAGGTACATAGACACCATATTGAAAAGATTTAGTATGGAAGATTCTAAGTGCGGTAACCTACCGGCTTGTCACAGAATCACCCTCTCCAATGAGATGTCTCCTGAGACTGATTTGGAAAGGGCTCGCATGTCGATTATACCCTATGCTTCTGCGGTAGGCTCTATAATGTATACGATGTTATGTACGAGACGAGATGTAGCATACGTATTGAGCGTTGTATGCCGGTATCAGGGAAACCTAGGGAAGAAGCACTGGATAGCAGTAAAGAATATTCTCAAGTACCTGAGGAGGACTAAGGAGATGTTCTTGGTGTATGGAGGAAAGGACCTCCAGATCGAGGCCTTTGCCGACTCCAGCTTCCAGAGTGACAAGGATGACTCCAAGTCCATGTCGGGTTATGTCTTTACCCTCAATGGAAGGGAAGTTTGTTGGAAGAGTTCCAAGCAGGACACCGTTGCTGACTCGACGATGGAAGCGGAGTACATAGCTGCTTGCGATACCGCAAAAGAAGCTGTCTGGATAAAGAAGTTCCTCACAAAACTTCAAGTGGTTCCTACCAGTATTGATCCAATACCTCTGTATTGCGACAACAATGGCGCTATAGCTTTAGCGACGGAACCCAGGTCCCATCAGAAGTCCAGACACATCTTAAGGCGGTATCACCTGATCAGGGAGATCGTAGATTGCTGGGAGATCGAGGTGAAGAGAGTAGATACGGAGAATAAAACTGCTGATCCATTCACAAAGGCCATTCCTCAGACGCAGTTCGAGAGGCTATTCGAGATGATAGGTCTGCGATATGCCAGTACATGTCCCTAGTGCAAGTGGGAGATTGTTAGTCTTTATGCCCTAGAGGCCATTACTGTATCATACTAGTTTGTATATTACTTAATGGAAGCTTGGGATATTCACAGTTGCATTGACAGTCTTGCTAAAAATGGTAGTATGCTACTTGGTTTGTGTCCACTTTAATATGTGCACGTGTTTCTTTTAACATATCACTTATACATATTAGTAGAGCCCTTAGGATCTTTGCTTGATTACCAGCGTTGTGATGGCAGTCACACTAGTGGGGGCTGGGTAGTCTATAAGAACATCCTATACAGGTCCCTGGTCGTAAGATTATCGAGACGGGGCATCGATACTCCGGAGTAGACTGGTGTATACACTTCTCATCCCAGCATGGGGAGATGGTCTTTCCCACAGCCATTAGTACGTCGTACTGGAGATAGTATGCAGGTGCTCGTTAGGTTACGGGTACACCGGACATGACTCGCCGGGAACTATAGGTTGGTACTATACCTATCGTTAGATAGCAGTTCCCAGGTGACATGAGTACAGCTTAGTCCGTCGACTTGATACTGCTACTTCACCTCGCATGTGTTCCCACTGTACTTAGATTACTACCCTGCCATGGCTTAAAGGAGACGTGCAAACAGGTAGTAGTTGGGTGCAGTCCCGAAGCACTTTGAGGCAGTGGCGGTTAGATTGGATTCGCCTCTCCCGGTATTGCGGGTTGAGATCGCGCTGTGTTTGGAAAGCCATTACACAAAGTCCCTGGCCAGGGAAAGCGCGATTTACTGGTAGGTTCAAATAGTTTCTCAAGGTGTAATGGGCTTTACTCCGACACGAATTATACCGCTATTAGGGGTCTGACGTTTACCGCCCCCTAGGCCCGATATGCGATAGTCTTAGACGAACATACCGGACTGTACGGAGTAACATCAGGCTCAGTATGAGTTCGTATGGGTTTCCTCATCGTCCTTCTTATCGACATCTACCTGGGGACCATTACGTACAGCTAGTACCGCTTGCGGCCTGTGGTTAAACCCACTTCTAGCGTAGTGTCGAGTCTTTAGAGTCCCTCACAACGAGTTTTCCTGCTCCGGGCAAAAGTTGTAGAGGCCGTATGGTTTTATGGCAGGGCCGCGATCACTTACGTACATTTATGCACGTACTATGATCGGGCAGATAATACTAGCGGGCTTTGGTTTAAGCCAGATTCTAGTATTATACAGATGGATTTATTCAGTTTAAGATTATCTATGTTTTTAGGAAATACGGATGCGAGGGACGGTCTCGTAATTTGTCGGGAAGCTTCTAGAAGGAGGTGACTCATTTGTGTTTATTTCTTTTGTGATTTAAACTAAATGAAGTGGAGGATGAGGTGTAAGTTTCATTAAATGATCCATGACTCATTAGATGACTCATTAGATGATTCATCTAGTGAATTAAATGAAGCATGATGACTATTAGCTAGATATTTATTTTGATGATATTATTATGCTTCATGATATTCACAAATGAGAATAGTTCATTCATTATCACAAAACACTTCTCTCTCCTCATGTCTTCATCTTCTTCCTCAAACCCTAAAAGCTCTCACGTGTTGAGAATCCCAGGTTTTAAAGTGACTAAGTAATCAATCTAAATACTCTACACCCTCTAGGACTTCTAGATTAGCAAACTAGAAGGCGTAGTTATCTCAGATTCGAGATAGGAGCTCGGATTATAGACTCTCGGGTGGATCGTCTTTGACTCGAGGAGGCCGTTGAGGTGCCCATGTTCCATAGGGCCTACGAGGTGTGGAGGACAGCAATGAAGACCCGAAGGACTTGTAACGTGAGGTATAACTTCGAATTCGAGTAGTTAAACCCCAAGTAGATTGCTCGCTACGGTTTGTGTTTGATCCTTGGTTTGAGTCGGTGTTGCGAAGCTCGTAAAAATAATTTTTTGCTATTTCTGCCTCCCTGTGGACACGTAGGGTGCGCGACATCGACTTACATGCTGCCCCATTCTTTTCCCCCACCATTTTTTTCATTTCCTTCTTCGTCTTCAAGCTCCATCATCTACCACCATGACCTATATCAAAATACTCCTAAAAAACCTATACCCCTTTCAAAAAAATTGATCACCTCCTAACCCTCATCGCATTGGACCAAGCAAAATGGGATTTTGATGACATTGAGAAACTAGGGTTTTCTAGAGTGGCCTAGATGAGGTATAATTTCTACCATTTAGTTTAGTTTATGTTTTCCTAGCATTCTAGTTTAGTTAGAAGTTGTTTTAGTGCGGAATTGTGAAGTTAGATATTTCAAGAGAAGGAATGGGTTGGAGTTGTGTTGTGGTGATGTGTAGTGGCTATTACAAGGCCCTTAGTGCTGTTTTTACTGGCCAAGACTCGGATTAGAAACCAAGATACGAACTTTAGAAATGCCGATATCGGGTTTTGTGGATTTAGTGATGGTATATAGGAATCTGAGATGACCTGAGACCACCATAAAATAAGTTCCCTTAGCAGAGATGTGTGCAGGTGATTTTGAAGCAACCCCTGAAACCCGAGGCCAAAATTCCTTAATCCGGCCGCAGATTTATTCATTGTGGCCGCAAATTGCGGCCACATTTTTGTAGAAATTGTTGATTTTTGGTTGGTGGTTCCCTTAGGTGATATCTAGAGCAACCCTATATGCAAAATTGGCTAGTTTGACCTGAGTCAAAATCTAGGAGCATTTTGGTGTGATTTTGGCTATGTTTTCCGTATTTTGAAATATTTAGTTTTGATATTTGAATTTGTATTTGGTTGTTGGATGTTTGTACATCAACAACAAGGGTTGTTTGATTGTTTTTGCACGCGTAGGCTATAGGTTCTAACCTATGAGCGCACCGTGTGCTGTATCGGTTTTCCGGATTCGATTTTAATAAGCGATTTTGATTGTGTATTATTGTAGGTACCTTCAAGTATATTCCGAGGCAACGGAACGTGGCGTCATCGACCTCGACAAGCAAGGATCAAGGTGAGTAGATCTATATCTACGGGGGATGTCGTGTGGATGGTGTATAGCACCCCCGCACACTTTGATGGAAACCGATTTATATATAGATTATGGTTAATGAAACCTTTAATAGAAAACTATAGATAGAGTAAAGAGGTAGTTAGAGAACCATATTAGAAACTAAGGATAGTTAGAAGTGATATGATACGACTAGTATGTGATGACGGGATTTGAAGATGAAATTTGATGATATTGCCGTTTAAGGTACTATAAGTCTAGATAGTCGACGTAGAAGTGTCATCCGAACCATACCTATTTCCAAACTGAATAATCGTATGCATTTTTTAAACAGATACCTTGAGAGACGTTACGAATTTTCAAATGATATCTTTTTCTTAAAAACACCGTAGTCCTACTTTCAAAACTACAATTCGCATCTTTCAAAAACTGTTTGTATGGTTCGGGTGTGTATGTTAGATTAGATACGTATGCTTATATTAAAGGTAGAATGTATTTGTAAAATTGACTTGATGTGGGATATAAATGCGATGAAAAGAATATATGACATGATATGATGATTTGATGATATGTTGGTATACGGATGTGATTCGATTGAGATGATTTATACCCTGCCGGTCCCCTGATATGAGACTGTTGCGGGTGTGGCCTGGGACATATGTATATAGAGATATTTATATATATTGTGAATCATGAGTGATAGCCGTATGAGACATTATGTCCGTACCATCCTCGTCTTATAGGTTGATAGGATCCCTATTGGTTTAATGCTGCCGTACGATGATTTTCTGTACGAGATGAGTATGACTTGATGATTGATCCATACACTTGACTAGAGGATGCCATACGATGTATTATACCGTACGACATGTTGTGAGGCTGGATTCCGACTGCTAGATTCACCGACTAGGTCATGTTAGATATGTATACCCGTCAGCATTTGCGTATGATTTACCTTATGCTGCTTTCATGTTATTCTCATTGTATCGCATATATCTGTGCTAGTACACTTACACCATTATCGATGATGCGTATGTTACACGTACACAGATTTTCCATCTCACACACTTCATCATCGATAATTGCCATGTCAGTACACAATAGAACTGTTGCATCAGGATATGACTCCGTGCATGACATACTTGCGTACATACACATTGTATACTCATACTTGCGTATATACCACTTGTACATCCATACTTGCGCACATACATATTGTACATCCATACTTGTGCACATACATATTATACATTCATACTTGAGTATATACCACTTGTACATGCATACTTGCGCACATACATATTATACATTCATATTTGCGTATATACCAGTTGTACATCCATACTTGCGCACATACACATTGTACACTTATACATGCGTATATACCACTTGTACATCCATATTGGCGCATATACATATTGTACACTCATACTTGCGTATATACGACTTGTACATCCATATTGGCGCATATACATATTGTACACTCATATTTGAGTATATACCACTTGTACATCCATATTGGCGTATATACATATTGTACACCATACTTGTGTACATACATATATGCACTATTATACGATGTTGTATTTGATTTTGGAGATTTGGGAACTACATGATTTATTTTAAAAACTGGATTCATTTAAAAGAGCGTTTTCCCCTCGATAGGTGCATATTACTGTTCCATGTTGCATGATATACGGATATGCTTACATTCTGTTATATGTCATATACATCATGCTTTATGATTATACGCATTGAGATTTGCTGTTTTGATTACATTTCTGTATTTGAGAACAGTGGGTATTTCAAAGGAAAGTATGTACTATTTTAAAAACCCGGTTTCTCTTGATATGGTATTTCAGTGCGTCCACCATGCGCTTTCTCGGTTCTAAGATGTATGATATGTGAAACCCGATTCAAGGTGCGGTAGGCACCATCTTCGGGTATATGGTGGACCCGGTGAGGTACCCTGGGGCAAGAAGACTCGTATTGTTAGACGGTGAGCCTGGCAGGGGAGCATTACCTACCAGTGATAGTTTTCGGACTCGGTGGTTATCCGGAGGATACCGACCGGAGTAGCGAGATGGATATGAGGTCCGACCAGGGTGTGCGGCGCCTGAAGGCCGATCTGAGGATGCGGCACCTGAGATGTATGAGGATTTTCGTGTCGATGCTGTACACGGGTTTCATGATGTTTTCGAGTGTCGATGTTGGACACTCAGGTTCCATGATTTTGAGGTGTCGCGAGGGACACCCGTTGATTTATATTCTCATACTTTCATGCATATGCTTTTATGATATTCATAGACATTGATTATATGGTTGGACGAGATCCATATGTATACATACATTGATTATATGGCTGGACGAGATCCACATGCACATACATTCATTATACCTTGATTTCAAAACTTCACCTCCTTAATTTTCTTAAAAAGGTTTAGATTTCTTGGTTTCAGCTACTTGAATTACGTTACGCCTTTAGACGTTGCGTGATTTAAGTGATGGTCATGAGCTAATATTTTGGGTCGTGACAGGGACATTGAGACATGATCCTTATATTCCTTTGTGCATATGAACCATAGCATACCTGTATACCTACATGTTTATACATATGCCTTGCTATGCACACATACTTACATGTACATCGTGCATACATACCTACATGTACACTCACTTACCTTGCTAGGGTTTCATATACCTATGTGGTATTGTTTTGTCATTGACGTGGAGTCATTGATTCTTATGCGTTGGCGCATATGATAGATAGTATACCTTTCCATCCCTACATGCTAGTTACCTATATACCTATATGGTATTGTACCATTAGTGATAGGTATATACACACATGATACATAGCTACATGTACATCTTGCATACATACTTACATACACCAGCATGGTATTACCATTAGTGATAGGTATATACACCTATGATACATAGTTACATGTACATCTTGCATACATACTTACATACACCAGTATGGTATTACATCATTAGTGACATGTATATACACATATGAGACATAGCTACATGTATATCATACCTACATACCTACATGTAGACCCGTATACCGTGATATAGCTACATATATACCTGGAAGGTATTATATCATTATTGATAGGTAGATACACATATCTTGCTATACCGACATGGTTACGCATACCTGGCTATAGCTACATGTTCACCTTTATATGATGTTCCGTTGGATTTCGGAGAAATTAGGAACCACATGATATATTTAATAACTTATTGCAGTTAAATAGCAGATTTTCCTTTATATGCTCATATTACTGTTTCATGTTGCATATATTATATTTCATGGATTTCACATTGATATATGGTTTTTCATATGGATGTTTTACTCCTGCGTATATATATTAGTGGTATGGGATGCTGATATATATATATGTATATATTTTGTATATATATATATCAGTGATATAGGACACTGTTATATATGTGCACCTACATAATATATCATCATAATGATTCATGCAAATATATTTATTCATTACTTGATGTTTTCTGGATTTGAGGACCATGGTAGTTTCATGAAATTATTCATTATTTGAAAAACCTGGTTTCTCTTTATTTGATATTTCAGCGTCCACCATGAGATTTCTCGGTTCTGAGATTTGTGATATATACCCGATGCAAGGAGTGGAGTGGGCCGTGTGCGGGTACATGTTCGAGCTCGGTATGGTCCCCTCGGCAAAAAGATCGCAGATGTTTTCGAGTGTCGATGTTGGACCTCATATCGACATGACTTATCAAGCTACTGGGGTCTGACGTTTACCAACGCTAGGCGAGATATGCAACATATCAGACGACGAGACCGGACTGTACGGGAGTGTTACTGATTGGATTCGCAGGAGAATGTACATGCTTGCTTGTTGATCTTCTGATCGCTCAATACATGGGTGGCTGTTACGTTTAGTTGACCGCTTGCAGCTTGTGGGTGTTTGATATGATCATCACCTACTACCGGCGTATTGACGATTCTTTAGAGTCCTACACAGAGGTTTCTTGACCCAGGCAAAACGTAGTAGGGGCACATAAGTAATATGTGCAGAACCGAGGATAATGCGATATGAGATACCGTATTATATTCTCGCGATATTTGATATCAGCCGGGGCATCGGATCAAGTGTTGATTCGATGAATCGGTGAATGATATATTAGTCGGTTATATGCGATATAGCCGGATTGTCAGATCAAGTGTTGATTCGATAATTTAATGTATAATAATATATATGATATATTAAATTACATTAACTAATATAATCTCACTATGTAGGTGTTAGTTATATGTATGCCCTACAGGCCATTACTGTACATCGGATGTATATTGTAGTGGATGCTGGGACATATATAGGGAGGACTTTCTTGCTCGACATGATAGTATGCTATCTGGTTGTAATTTACCTTAACGTGTACACTGATTGTCTCTCTATTACATGTTGGTAAAGCCCTTAGGATGTGTACTTGACTACCTGGACAATGATGCGGATCATACTAGTGGGGACATGGTAGTCCATAAGTACATCCTTCAAAGTCCCTAGTCGTGGGTGTATCGAGACGGGGCATCGATATACCAGAGTAGACTAGCGTATACCTTCTCGACCCATACAGATGGGCAATGGATGATCCCATATCCATTGGTGTTTGACATCAGAGATGATATACGGGTGCTCAGTAGAGACTGGGTATAATGGACGGACTCGCCGAAAACTCCCAGATGGTATTATACCTTACGTCAGATGGCAGTTCTCTGGTGACACTGGTACAGAGTAGTCTGTAGACCCGAGATCGTCATAGAGTCTTGTGTGGTTCCCACTGTGCTTTGATTTCCATCTTACCACGTCCAAGAGGGCGTGCAAAACGGTGGTTTTTGGGTACAGTCCCGAGTCACATGGAGGCAATGAGCGATAGGAGGGGATTCGTCTCTCCCGGTATAGGGAGTTGATGTTGCGCTGTGTTCGATTAGCTATAACAGGAAATCCCTGGCCAGGGTTGCTGAGATTTACTGGTAAGTGTTACCAGTAGTTTCTCGAATTGTTATAGACCTCACATTGACACGACTTATCGAGCTATTGGGGTCTGACGTTTACCACCCCTAGGCAAGATATGCGACATATCAGACGACGAGACCGGACTGTACGGTAGTGTTACTGGTTGGATTCACTGGAGTGTGAACGGGCTTGCTCGTCGATCTTCTGATCGCTCAATACCCGGGTGGCCGTTACTTTTAGCAGACCGCTTGCGGCTTGTGGGTGTTTGATATGATCATCATCTGCTGCTGGCGTATTGACGAGTCTTTAGAGTCCTACACAGAGGTTTCCTGGCTCAAGCGAAACGAAATAGGAGTGCATATGAGATATGTGCGGGACCGAGAATAATGCGTGTATGTGATACCGTATTCCATTCTCGCGATGAATGTATCGAATGGTTGTATGCAATATAACCTAGTTATCGATTCAAGCGTTGATTCGATAAGTCGATACATTGAATACTAGTCGGTTATGTTCGACATGACCGGATCATTGAATCAAGTGTTGATTTAATGATTTAATGCATAATTATATATTTGATATATTACTTTGCATTAACTAGTATCGGTTTACTTAAGATGGATTTTCTCACTCGCCTGTGCACATTGTATATTCGATATAGTTTTGTGCACTTGATTGTATCATGTTTGATGATACATGTTTACTTATGTTTGTGTGAAGATTGAACCAAGGTTATATGAATGGTTAGGGTTATGATTATTTATTCATTCATTTATTTATTTATTAGTTTTGGAAAATAATAGCAAAAGAGAAAAATGGTGGCTTTCTTTGTTCTTTCTTGAAGCTTCATGAAGACTTTGACCAAGTGACCATTTTGTCTCATGCTTAACCCTAACCATTCCACTCAACCATGATTCATTCTCTACACTTGACCATGGTTATTATTATGATAAGTATTGATTTACTTTTTATTTTGAAAACAACTTATCATAACAATTATATCTTCTTCTTCTTCTTCACTTGAAGAAAACCTTTCTTCATCAATGGTGATTGATAAAAATGAGTGAGAAATCCAATTCTAAAGTCTACCCACTTCCTATTTCTTCATCCTCTACCTCTTGCCAAGTAGTAGAGTGTGTTTCCTTCACAAGTTTTCATGGCTTGGTGAAGGTGGAGCTTGATCTAGTGATGCTTCGACGTAGATCATCTTCGGCATCGTCGTCGATGACCTAGCCCGTCCATTCTCCGATGAAGCCGACGCAAGAGCCCGGGGTTCGACTTGGACAGCGAGGAGACTTCATTGCGGAGCTATGGAGGTGGAGCACCGGATCTACAAAGGTTGTATTTCCGTATTCTTGTAGTTAAGTATTAACTAGTTTGCTTTTCGCCTAAAATTCTAGCCAACGATTTTGTTAGGGTTTCTCGGCACCGCAATTTTTGTAAATTGGCATGGTTGATGCCTTGTGAGACCTCCTTGGTGTGCCTAGGAACCATACAGTGGTATCAGAGACTAGCTAGAGCCTTAGGCGAAGCGTAGACGGAGTTTGAAGTCCGATCGAACCGAAATCCGATTTCCAAATTGCTCTCTGTACTTTTTTGTAAACTGTGGTTTTTTCCAGATTAAAAATATGCATAAAATTCAGCAGGAAATTCTAAGAATTACGATGCAAAAATTACCTAATGATCTTTCTAAAGTGCGGCGGAACCGCGGCATTAGCGTGCTAATGCGGCTGTTCCGCGGCCCTTTTGTCTTATCTCCCATTGAATTTTGCACAGTAATTCCTATTTGGCAGTGCTGGTTTTCCTGGGAATTTTTAATCTGAAATAAAGAGTTGAGGATTTTGGGTTGTATTGGGAGTTCGTACATTCGATCGGATTGTCAAACTTTGTCTATGTGTTTTTCCGGATAAATTTTAGAATATGTTAAAAAGTTCGACCGGATATAAATACCCAATTTTTCCCCTGTCGGGAAATTTCCAAGTGTTGGATTTTTCCGTAGTTTAACGACATTCTAAGTAGTGCAAGTAACGCGATGGACCCTATAGAAGACAACAAACCTTAACTCGATTATGTGACCGTCTTGAACTACCCTTTGAACCTTCGGGTTTGGGGCAGTACGGCATGCCACAAGTGAGGCGTTGGCTTGACCCTTCTACGGCTGGACCGTTGGTACTGAGGCACGAACTGAATGTTGTTAGACTTATTTCATGTGTTGATCTGTTTCGGGAAAACTTAGGTGTTTGACTGTTCGATCGGAAAGTTTAACATTTTCTGTTTATCTGGAATGGGATACAACAATTGGAATTCACAATAAGTTATGAGATAACTGAATGAATGTTATAAATCTAGCGGTTTAGTCTCACTTGATCGGTTGCCACGGAATTTTGATGTGATCAAAAGTCCGTCGCAATCACGTAGCGTACGCGGATACTCGCCGGGTAAACTTAATAGACAGCCTCACTCCATAGCCCCGACCAAGTAACTGTAGGAGAACCCCGTCGCCGAAAGCATCCGTCCGGGTGCTCGCGGTAGCGGTGTTCCGCCTTGGTGCACTTCATCGACGGTATTAGGGGTGCAGCCGTCTACTGAAGTTTGCGACGAGCATTCGATCAGGATGTCGGGAATCTTGTTGAATTGCCCGACTTGATATTGAAAAGTGTTTTCGATAATGAGACTAAAATGCTGAGTTTATAATAGTTAGGCATGCGATGTCTAAGGAATTCCTTTGGCTAGGCATGCGATGTCTAAAGAGGTTGCGGATTCCAACTGTTGTAGTTTTACACTTTCTTTTCTGTGACCGTAAGTGTAATATATGATATCGCCGGTTTCGTTGCTATATGTCAACGACAATTGGGATGCGCATATTTACTTACGTTGATGACATGTGATGTTATGTGTTGCTGGATATGTTATATTGGATCGTCGTGTTTGAATAGCCGGAGGTTTTTTATGTGAGATGAGTGTTTTTCATTTTCATTCGTGTAAAAAAACATGTATGTAATATTCTTTTATTGGGGCACTTCCAGGTTGCGGAAGTTGTCACCGTTTGTATATTATTTACTTTTCCGCACTAGGATAGACCCAAGGAGGAGGGCACAAGTAACCGGGTTCTGGAGTCCAGTGGGAGACCAACTCGAGGAGTCGATCCCGGGTCTCCTAACTCCAGAATTGGTAGGGTTGCTTGCCGCTCTCGTAGGGGTCTAGGGGTGTGGGTTTGGCTATTCATCGTGACCGTGGAATCCGTGTTTTATACTGGCTCGTATTGAAAACACGGACGTCCTAGAATATCCAATATTTCATATGATTCTTTTGCTGCGATATCTGTGATGTGATCATGTGATGTTCTATGATAGATATAGTATTTAGTATATATGACATATTATATAGACGTTACTTATGTTTTACACCCGCGCTAGCCCTGCCCCGCTCTGTCGTTAGTTACCTAACCTAACGGTGCACGAGGGGACATCGAGGCGAATGCGGATGGTATAAGTGTACGTCGTATTTATCTGTGATTTTTAGGTATTTAAATGATGGGACTTCATTAATATGATTAATGAAATAAAAGAAACCTAAAGATGTTGTAGAATCGAATTTCAAAATAAAACAGGTAGCTACAGTTCTTGCTTTTCACAGCGGTATATACGATATATCCTGCACCTTATTCGATAAGGAAAGGACCGAGATCCCTTCACCGGGAGTGACTCCTTTAGCAATAACTGGCAGATGCTACACACTCGGTTTGTCTTTTGATATCTTTTAAGTGTTTTTGCTTTGCACAGTGATATATATGATATATCCCGCACCTCATTCGACGAGGAAAGGACCGACGATCCCTTCACCGGGAGTGACACCTTTAGCAAAACTAGAAAAGCCTCAAAAACACTCCATTACAAAATTCATTCGATCCTACAACGATATCAAGTTCATTACGCAATAGGTTTTCAGAAAAACCCGTCGTAGCCCTCCGTCATTTCAGAAAAGTACTAGTTAGTATTCGTACTGCGGTTGTTTGGCATGCGTCAAGGCGCAGTGTACGGTAGCTAACTAGTGCTTATCTGCTAGCATACGATGCGATTGGATTAGGGTATTCGTACGGCGTTGTTTGGCATGCGTTAAGGGTCGTGCGGGTGGGTCTAATTCAATCAAGAAATGTACGGGTTGAACTTGACTAGCGGACTATGGGTTGTTTGGCATGCGTCAAGGTCATAGCACGCGAGGGGCAAAATATTATCGGGAATTTCAAGTGTTGAAATTTGCAATGAGATTGCATACCTTCTATGAGATAGTTGGATCCCGATACCCGCTGCGAGTAAGAGTTACTCCTGGGAGAGTTTTATACATTACAATTAGCCGATCAAGTAGGTGTCTAGAAAGGTGTTAACGAGATTACGCCTCTGGGAAAACGAGGTTTACATTAATTAGGTTCGTGCGAAAGCACGGGGGACCTCCCTCAAAGTACCGACACTGGCCTGGCTGAAAAATTGGCGAACTTGTAGTGTGTAATTAATCCCGGCTAGTCTTTCCTTTTTGGGTTTGAAGGAAGATTTGATAAAAACAGTGCGAGCCATCCTGATTAGATAAAATAATAACCAATCTGATCTTGCAAGAGCGCACGCTGAGTGTTTTCTTCTCTCTCTCTCCTGGTAGCGACCATGTCACGCCTTAATCAAGATAATAATACGGATTATTGACCGAACCCGCTTGTTATACTGAGCTGGGGAACGTTGGTCCCGCTCCAACTTATAATTGTTATAAGATAGAGCAGGAAATTGGGGATTACCAGAATTCCCGTGCCGCCCAAATGAAGAAAGTGCATATGATGCATCATCTTCGGGTGTGTTCATTACAAGGAACTGTTTCTCAGTATCCTCCGCATCCTTGGTATATGATACCGGATCAGGATCCCAGATATGTAATCTGTTACATAGGGCTACAAAAGGGTAGAAAAACTGAGAACGGGTGATAAGTTTCATAAGGCAAAAAACGGGGCAAGTGTTGCAGCCAAGTCTGTTGGTCACTGTCACCCTGTATTACAAATACATTGATTCTGAACGAATGTTATTAGATACCGAACCTGATATACAAAATCATATCTGTCTCTTTATTAGTAAAGAAACGATAAAATTTTGTATTGTTGGATAATGTTTTGAACATTTCCTATATCAAAAGTTGATCGGTTCTGGCACGTTATCTAAAAGCATTGATGTTCTAAATCAAACTACAGTTCTTTAGTATACTGAACACACACAAGAGGAAGAGTTTAGAAATGAACGGATCCTTCTTGAGGTATTGTAGACTAGGTCATATCAATGCGACCCGACTAGCTGAAGTTACATGTAGATGCATATTTAAATCAGTTTGAATTTACATCTTGTGAAACTCGCCAGTCATGTCACAAAGATAAGATGACCACAGCCCTGTTTATTGGAAACAGAGAAATAGTTAGTGAACTTTTGGGATGATACATGTTGATGTATGTAAGTCCCCTGTCTACACATACCAAGAACGGTTCTTTTTACTTCATTACATTCTCTGATAATCTTTCGAGATTCAGACCTATGTTCCTGTTGAAACACAAGTCCGAACCTTTTGAGATATTCACAGAATATAAATTAGAAGTAGAGAACCAAAATAAGGGTATAAGTATTATGTCCTATGATGAGATCAAGGAGGAGAATACTTGAGCACGGAAATCCTGGACTATTTTAAAGGAGAATGAGATTCTCTCTCAGAATTACTCCTCCGTATACACCATAGCACGATGGTATATCGCGGCGGAGTAGATACACCCTATTTGATATGGTGTGCTCTATGATGAGTACTACTGAGTTACCTATTTCCTATTGGGTGTTATGCACTTGAGAAATTGCATAACTATTGAATAGGGTTCCAATCAAATCAGTTGCCTACCATTTCATATGTGATATGGAAAGGGAAGAGCCCATCTCTTAAGTTAGTTAAGATTTGGGGTTGTCCGGCCTATGTCTAAAAACAAAATCCGGACAAGCTCGAGGCAAGGTCTGTTATGTAGAACTGGAAATGTTCCAGCCATACAAACTGCAGCTGATGATTTGATAGAACCAAAGGATTCAGTACATTCCAACGAACCTCAGCCTCTCCGCCGATCTAGTAGGGTTCCTCACCCACCTGAGAGTTACTTCGGTTTCTCTATGACAGTGGGAGCGAGGATTGCATCATGAGATGATGACCCAACTATTTTCGAGCTGGCCATCAGGAGTAAAACTCTGTAAGAATGGCTGGATGCTTGTCGATCTGAGATGGAATCCTTATACACCAACAAAGTATGGACTTTGGTTGCAATATCTGAAGGGTTAAATTCCCATCAGCAGCAAGTATATCTTGAGAAGATTACTCGGTGTAAATGGAAAAGTTGAGACTTTCAAAGCTAGACTTGTTAAAGGTTTTCGTCATTGACCAGGCGTGGATAATGATGAAACCTTTTCCAGTACCTATGCTTAAGTCCATCCAGATCCTACTTGCCACGGCTACATACCATAACTACGATATCTGGCGGTTGGGTGCCATGACTGCTTTTCTAAATGATGTTTTAGAATAGTGCGTCTATAAGTACACAGCCAGAGGGCTTCGTAGACAGTGGGAGCAGCGGAAACTTGTCTAAGATGCTTTATATTATAAAGCTGGCATCGCGGAGTTGGAACATCTGTTTTGATGGATTAGTCAAAGAAGTTGACATCATCATAATGGTAGATGAACCTTGTATGAACAAAAAGGTAGTAAGGAGTATGGTGACGATCCTCGTAGAGTACGTGGATGACATACTCTTGATAGGGAAGGAGCTTCCTATGCTACGCTCGATCAATCTCCGCTTATCACAATGATTCTCCATAAAGGATCAAAGTGATACCTACTAAATCCTGAGTTTTAGATCTATGAGATAGATTTAATTGGATGTTAGGATTCTCACTAGTTGCAGTGCGATGGTATCAATCGATCCTGGGGAGAATCACTGGAAGTGTTCCAGGGTGATAAAGACGACTGAATGTCAGTCGCAGGCATTGTCTTTACCCTCAGTAAAGGGACGGTATGTTGGAAGAGTTCCAAGCTAGATACCGTGACATACTAGACGATAAAGGCAGGATACATCGCTACTTAAGATGCTACCAAAGAGGCTGTTTGGGTGTATATTGGTTCATGAGATGAACTGGGTTCCTACCATTGTGTGACAATGGAAGTGTGGCTCTGGCCCGGGAACCCCGGTCCCATCAGTGATCCAGACATATTCTAAGGCAGTATCACCTGATCATGGAGATGGTTGATCTCTAAGGGATCGAGGTTAGGAGAGTAGACTCAGAGGATAACACGGCGGATCCACTCACGAAGGCCTATTCCCAGAGAGAGACTTTTATGGGATGGTTGAGTATGAGATACTACAACCACTGCTACAGATAGCCCTAGTGCAAGTGGAAGATTGTTAGTTATATGTATGCCCTAGAGGCCATTACTGTACATCGGATGTATATTGTAGTGGATGCTGGGACATATATAGGGAGGACTTTCTTGCTCGACATGATAGTATGCTATCTGGTTGTAATTTACCTTAACGTGTACACTGATTATCTCTCTATTACATGTTGGTAAAGCCCTTAGGATGTGTACTTAACTACCTGGACTATGATGCGGATCATACTAGTGGGGACATGGTAGTCCATAAGTACATCCTTCAAAGTCCCTAGTCGTGGGTGTATCGAGACGGGGCATCGATATACCAGAGTAGACTAGCGTATACCTTCTCGACCCATACAGATGGGCGATGGATGATCCCATATCCATTGGTGTTTGACATCAGAGATGATATACGGGTGCTCAGTAGAGACTGGGTACACTGGACGGACTCGCCGAGAACTCCCAGATGGTATTATACCTTACGTCAGATGGCAGTTCTCTGGTGACACTGGTACAAAGTAGTCTGTTGACCCGAGATCGTCATAGAGTCTTGTGTGGTTCCCACTGTGCTTTGATTTCCATCTTACCACATCCAAGAGGGCGTGCAAAACGGTGGTTTTTGGGTACAGTCCCGAGTCACATGGAGGCAATGAGCGATAGGAGGGGATTCGTCTCTCCTGGTATAGGGAGTTGATGTTGCGCTGTGTTCGATTGGCTATAACAGGAAATCCCTGGCCAGGGTTGCTGAGATTTACCGGTAAGTGTTACCAGTAGTTTCTCGAATTGTTATAGACCTCACATCGACACGACTTATCGAGCTATTGGGGTCTGACGTTTACCACCCCTAGGCAAGATATGCGACATATCAGACGACGAGACCGGACAGTACGGTAGTGTTACTGGTTGGATTCACTGGAGTGTGAGCGGGCTTGCTCGTCGATCTTCTGATCGCTCAATACCCGGGTGGCCGTTAGGTTTAGCAGACCGCTTGCGGCTTGTGGGTGTTTGATATGATCATCATCTGCTGCCGGCGTATTGACGAGTCTTTAGAGTCCTACACAGAGGTTTCCTGGCTCAAGTGAAACGAAATAGGAGTGCATATGAGATATGTGCGGGACCGAGAATAATGCGTGTATGTGATACCGTATTCCATTCTCGCGATGAATGTATCAAATGGTTGTATGCAATATAACCTAGTTATCGATTCAAGCGTTGATTCAATAAGTAGATACATTGAATACTAGTCGGTTATGTTCGACATGACCGGATCATTGAATCAAGTGTTGATTTAATGATTTAATGCATAATTATATATTTGATATATTACTTTGCATTAACTAGTATCGGTTTACTTAAGATGGATTTTCTCACTCGCCTGTGCACATTGTATATTCGATATAGTTTTGTGCACTTGATTGTATCATGTTTGATGATACATGTTTACTTGTGTTTGTGTGAAGATTGAACCATGGTTATATGAATGGTTAGGGTTATGATTATTTATTCATTCATTTATTTATTTATTAGTTTTGGAAAATAATAGCAAAAGAGAAAAATGGTGGCTTTCTTTGTTCTTTCTTGAAGCTTCATGAAGACTTTGACCAAGTGGCCATTTTGTCTCATGCTTAACCCTAACCATTCCACTCAACCATGATTCATTCTCTACACTTGACCATGGTTATTATTATGATAAGTATTAATTTACTTTTTATTTTGAAAACAACTTATCATAACAATTATCATCTTCTTCTTCTTCTTCACTTGAAGAAAACCTTTCTTCATCAATGGTGATTGATGAAAATGAGTGAGAAATCCAATTCTAAAGTCTACCCACTTCCTATTTCTTCATCCTCTACCTCTTGCCAAGTAGTAGAGTGTGTTTCCTTCACAAGTTTTCATGGCTTGGTGATGGTGGAGCTTGATCTAGTGATGCTTCGACGTAAATCATCTTCTGCATCGTCGTCGATGACCTAGCCCGTCCATTCTCCGATGAAGCCGACGCAAGAGCCCGGGGTTCGACTTGGACAGCGAGGAGAATTCATTGCGGAGCTATGAAGGTGGAGCACCGGATCTACAAAGGTTGTATTTCCGTATTCTTGTAGTTAAGTGTTAACTAGTTTGCTTTTCGCCTAAAATTCTAGCCAACGATCTTGTTAGGGTTTCTCGGCACCGCAATTTTTGTAAATTGGCATGGTTGATGCCTTGTGAGACCTCCTTGGTGTGCCTAGGAACCCTACAGTAGGGTTCCTAGGCACAATAATGTGGTCTCACAAGTGATCAAACATGGCTAATTCAAAATTTTCCATGTGCCTACAAACCCTAATACGGATCGTTAACTAGATGTATAGGTGATGCGATGCAAGTAAACAACTTTAACTTAAAGGAAAGAGGCTACAACCTTTGTAGATCCGGTCCTCCACCTCCTAGGCTCCGTGATGACGTCCCTCCGCTGTCTAAATCGAATCCCGGACTCTAGCATCGGCTTCATCGGAGAAATGGCCGGGCTAGGTCGTCGACTTCGATGCCGAAGATGATCTACGTCGAGGAAACTCAAGATCAACGTCCAACTTCACCAAGTCATGAAACTTGTGAAGAAAACACCCTATACTACTTGGCAAGAGGTAGAGGATGAAGAAATAGGAAGTGGGTTCACTTTGGAATTGAATTTCTCACTCATTTTCACAAGTTGCCATTGATGATAGCAAGGTTTTCTTCTGGTTGAAGATGAAGAAAAAGAAGAAGAAGATGATAATATGATGAGTTATCTTTTAAAAATAGAAAACCAAATGATACTTATCATATTATCAACCATGGTTTATTGTAGAGAACTAACTAGGGTTTAGTAGAGTGGTTAGGTTAAGGAGATGAAGACAAAATGGTTGCTTTAGTCAAAGATGCTTGAAGCATCAAGAATCTTCTACCATGAAAGCAACCATTTAGTTTTTCTTTTCCTTTTCACCAAAATGAATAGATAAATAAATAAGTAAAATGAAACCCTAACCATTCACTAAACATGGTTTAATTCTTTACACAAACCCAAGTTTGCATGTATCATCAAACATGATACAAACAAGTGCACAAAAGTATATCACATATACAACTTGTGAATTTCAAGTGAGAAAATCCTTTTTAAATCAACCGATATTAGTTAATGCAAAGTAATATATCAAATATATAATTATGCATTAAATCATTAAATCAACGCTTGATTTAACGATCCGGTCATATCGCATATAACCGACTAATATCCAATGTATCGGCTTATCGAAACAATCCTTGATTCGATAACTAGGTTATATCGCATACAACCATTCGAAACAATCATCGCGAGAATGGAATACGGTATCACATACACGCATTACTCTCGGTCCCGCACATATCTCATATGCGCTCCTATTTCGTTTCGCTTGAGCCAGGAAAACTCTGTGTAGGACTCTAAAGACTCGTCAATACGCCGGCAGCAGATGATGATCATATCAAGCACCCACAAGCCGCAAGCGGTCTGCTAAACGTAACGGCCACCCGGGTGTTGAGCGATCAGAAGATTGACGAGCAAGCCCGCTCACACTCTAGTGAATCCAACTAGTAACACTTACCGTACATTCCGGTCTGTTCGTCTGATATGTCGCATATCTCGCCTAGGGGTGGTAAACGTCAGACCCCAATAGCTCGATAAGTCATGTCGACGTGAGGTCCATAACAATCGTGAAACTACTGATAACTCTTACCAGTATATCACTTCAACCCTAGCCAGGGATTCCCTGTTATGGCCAGTCGTGCATAGCGCAACATCAACCCCCAATACCGGGAGAGACGAATCCCCTTCTATCGCTCATTGCCTCCATGTGAATCGGAACTGTACCCAAAAACCACATGTTTGCACGACTCAGTAGAGCCATGGTAGGGTGGAAATCAAAGCACAGTGGGAGACACACAAGACTCTATGACGATCTCGGGTCAACAGACTAAGCTGTACCTGTGTCACCAGAGAACTGCCATCTGACGTGAGGTATAATACCATCTGGGAGTTCTCGGCGAGTCCGTTCAGTGTACCCATTCTCCACTGAGCACCCGCATACCATCTCTGATGTCAAACACCAATGGATATGGGATCATCCATTTCCCATCATATGGGTCGAGAAGATATACGCTAGTCTAATCTGGAATATCGATGCCCCGTCTCGATATTCCCATGACTAGGAACATTGAAGGATGTACTCATGGACTACCCAGGCCCCACTAGTATGATCCGCATCATAGTCCTGGAAGTCGAGTACACATCCTAAGGGCTTTATCAACATGTAATCAGAGAGACAGAAAGTATATATGTTAAGATAAAGAGCAACCAGATAGCGTACTATCATGTCGAGCAAGAAAGTCCTACCTATATATGTCCCAACATCCACTACAATATACATCCAATGTACAGTAATGGCCTCTAGGGCATATATATAACTAACAATCTCCCACTTGCACTAGGGCCATCTGTAGCAGTGGTTGCAGCATCACATACTCAACCATCCCATAAAAGTCTCTCTTTGGGAAAAGGCCTTCGTGAGTGGATCCGCTGTATTGTCCTCTGAGTCTACTCTCCTTACCTCGATCACCCTGGAGATCAACTATCTCCATGATCAGGTGATGCTGCCTCAGAATATGTCTGGGTCACTGATGGGATCATGGTTCCTTGGCCAAAGCCACACTTCCATTGTCATACAATGGGAGGAACCTAGTTCATCATATGAACCAATATACACCCAAACTTCCTCTTTGGTAGTATCTTTAATAGTGATGTTACCAGCCTTTATCTTCTAGTTTGCCACGGTATCGAGCTTGGAACTATTCCAACATACCGTCCCTTTACTGAGGGTAAAGACAATGCCTGCGACTGACATTCAGTCGTCCTTATCACCCTGGAACCTTTCCAGTGATTCTCCCCAGGATCAACTGATACCATCTCACTACAACTAGTGAGAATCCTAACATCCATTTAGATCTATCCAAAACCTAGGATTTAGGAGTCATTTTGATCCTATATGAAGAATCTATGTGATAAGAGGAGATCGACCTAGGGGGGAGGCCGTTCGGTCGCCTATGATAGACGGACCAATTGGTCAAAAATGGGTTTGTGCGATCGTAGCATAGGAAATTCCTTTCCTATCAAGAGTATGTCATCCACGTACTCTACGAGGATCATTACCATACTCCATACTACCCTTATGTACATACAAGGTTCATCTACCATTTTGATGAAGTCAAACACTTTGACTACCACATCAAAGCAGAAGTTCCAACTCCGTGATGCCTGCTTCATTATGTAAAGCAATTTGCACACATTTCCGCTGCTCCCACTGTTTACGAAGCCCTCTGGCTGTGTTCTTATTGACGTTCTCTTCTAAATCATTATTTAGAAAAGTGGTCATGGCACCCAACCACCAGATATCGCAGTTATGGTATGTAGCAGTGGCAAGTAGGATCTGGATGGACTTAAGCATAGACCCTAGAAAAGGTTTCATCATTATCCACACCTGGTTGATGACTAAAACCTTTAACAAGTCTAGCTTTGAAAGTCTCAACTATTCCATCTACACCAAGTAATCTTCTCAAGATATACTTTCTCCTGATGGGGATTTAACCCTTCAGATATAGCAGCCAAAGTCCATACTTTGCTGGTATAGATGGATTTCATCTCAGATCGCTAAGCATCCAGCCATTCTTACAGAGTCCCTACTCTTGATGACATGCTCGAATCTAGTTGGGTCATTATCTCATGATGCAATCATCGCTCCCACTGTCATCGAGAAACCAAAGTATCTCTCGGGCAGGTAAGGAACCCTACCAGATCGGCGGAGAGGCTGAGGTTCGTCGGGGACTATAGAATCCTTTGGTTCTGTCAAATCATCAGCTGCAGTTTTGTATAGCTGGAACCCTTCCAGTTCTACAGAACTGACCTTGCCTTGATCTTGTCCGGATTTTTCTTTAGACATAGGACGGACAATCCCAAATCATAACTTACTTAAGAGATAGGCTCTTCCCATACCATATCTCATATGGAATGGTAGGCAATGATCGGATTCGAACCTAATTCAATAGGTATGCATCTTCTTAAGTGCATAACTCCCAAAAGGAAATAGGAAACTCAGTAGTACTCATCATAGAGCACACCATATCTATTATTGTGCGATTGCTCCACCCCGATACACCGTTGTGCTGTTGTGTATTCAGAGGAGTAATACCGAGACAGAATCTCATTCTCCTTTACAATAGTCCAAAATTTCTATGCATAAGTATTCTCCTCCCTGATCTCATCATAGGACATAATACTTATACCCGGTTATTGGTTCTCTACTTCTAACTTATATTCTGTGAATACCTCAAAACCTTCGGACTTATGTTTCAACAGAAACATATGACTGAATCTTGAGAGATTATCAGAGAATATAATGAAGTATAAAGAACCAGTCCTGGCATGTGTAGATAGGAGACCTTACATACATCATCATGTATCAATACCAAGAGTTTACTAACTCTTTCTCTGTTTCTAATAAACAGAGCTATGGTCATCTAATCTTTGTGACATGACTGGCAAGTTTCACAAGATGTAAATTCAAACTGATTTAAATATGCATCTAAAATGTAACTTAAGCTAGTCGGGTCACATTGATATGACCTAGTCTACAATATCTCAAGAAGGAATCGTTCATTTCTGAACTCTTCCTCTTGTGTGTGTTCTGTATACTAGGAACTGTAGTTTGATTTAGAACATCAATGCTTTTAGATAACGTGCCTGAACCGATCAACTTTTGATATAGGAAATGTTCAAAACATTATCCAACAATACAAAATTTTATCATTTCTTTACTTATAAAGAGACTGATATGATTTTGTATATCAGGTTCGGTATCTAATAGCATTTGTTCAGAATCAATGTATTGGTAATACAGGGTGACAGTGACCAACAGACTTGGCTGCAACACTTGCCCCGTTTTCTGTCTCATTAAACTTATCACCCGTTCTCAGTTTTCTACCTTTCTGTAGCCATATGTAAAAGATTACATATCTGGGATCCTGATCCGGTATCAAATACCCAGGATGCAGAGAATACTAAGAAACAGTTCTTTGTAATGAACACACCCGAAGGAGATGCATCATATGCACTTTTTTCGTTTAGGCGGCATAGGAATTCTGGTATTCCCCTATTTCCTGCTCTGCCTTATAATAATTATAAGTTGGAGCGGGACCAACGTTCCCCAGCTCAGTATAACAAGCGGGTTCGGTCAATACATCCATATTATTATCTTGATTAAGGCGTGATATGGTCGCTACCTGGAGAGAGAGAGAAGAAAACACTCTGCGTGCGCTCTTGCAAGATTAGATTGGTTATTTATTTTATCTAATCAGGATGGCTCACACTGTTTTTATCAAATCTTCCTTCAAACCCTAAAAGGAAATACTAGCCGGGATTAATTACACTCTACAAGTTCGCCAATCTTTCAGCCAAGCCAGTGTCGGTACTTTGAGGGAGGTTCCCCGTGCTTTCGCACGGACCTAATTACAGTAAACCTCATTTTCCCAGAGGCGTAACCCCGTTGACACCTTTCTAGACACCAACTTGATCGGCTAATTGCAAAGTGCAAAACTCTCCCAGGAGTAACAATTACTCGCAGTGGGTATCGGGATCCAACTATCACATAGAAGGTATGCAATCTCATTGCAAATTTCAACACTTGAAACTCCCGATAAAGATTTTTACCCCTAGCACTTATGACCCTAACTATGGTCAACAAATCATAAGTACTAGTCAAGTTCTACCCGTCATTTCGTGATTAATTAGACCCACCCACATGACCCTTAACTAAGGTCAACAAAGTCACGCGACTGTCCTAACTAATCGCATCATATGCGGTATAGGAAGACATCACTTAGCTACCGTACATTGTGCCTTGACTATGGTCAACAAACACAGAACGAATACTAAGTACTCTACTTCCTAAAATGATGGAGGGTTGCGAATGGTTTTTATGAAAACCTTTAACGCTTTGAACTTGAACTCGTTGCGGAATCAAATGGTTTTTAAATGGAGTGTTTTTTAGGCTTTTCTAGTTTTGCTAAAGGGGTCACTCCCGGTGAAGGGATCGTCGGCCCTTTCCTCGTCGAATGAGGTGTGGGATATATCATATATATCACTGTGCAAAGCAGAAACTATAGAAGAAATCAAAAGGCAAACCGAGTGTTGTAGCATCTTCCAGTTATTGCTAAAGGAGTCACTCCCGGTGAAGGGATCTCGGTCCTTTCCTTATCGAATAAGGTGCAGGATGTTCTACAAGGAACACCGCGATGCAAAGCAAGAACTGTAGCTACCTGTTTTTATTTTGAAATTCGATTCCACAACATCTTTTAGGTTTATTTTCTTTCATTAATCTCAATAATGAATATCCCATCTTTTAAGTCCACCTAAACATCACAGATAAATATAACGTACGCTTATGCCATCCGCATTCGCCTCGATGTCCCGTCTGCACCGTTAGGTTAGGTAACTAACGCCAGAGCGAGGCAGGGCTAGCGCGGGTGTAAAACATAAGCAACGTCTATATAATATATCATATATACTATATATAATATCTATCTGAACAAATCACATGATCACATCACAGATAACGCAGCAGAAAATATCATATGAAATATTGGATATACTAGGACATCCGTGTTTTTAATACGAGCCAGTATAAAACACGGATTCCACGGTCGTGATGAATAGCCAATCCCACACCCCTAGACCCCTACGAGAGCAGCAAGCAACCCTACCAATTTTAGGGTTAGGAGACCTGGACTCGACTCCTCGAGATGGTCTCCCACTGGACCCTAGAACCCGGTTACTTGTGCTCCCCTCCTTGGGTCTATCCTAATGCGGAAATGTAAATAATATACAAACGGTGACATCTTCCGCAACCTGGAAGTGCCCCAATAAAAGAATATTACATACAAGTTTTTTCATGAAAGAAAATGAAAAACACTCATCTCACATAAAAAAAACCCCGGCTATTCAAACACGACGATTCAATATAACATATCCAGCAACACATAACATCATATGTCATCAACGTAAGTAAATATGCGTATCCCAATTGTCGTTGACAAATAGCAACGAAACCGGCGATATCACATATTACACTTACGGTCACAGAAAAGAAAGTGTAAAACTACAATAGTTAGAATTCGCAAACTCTTTAGACATCGCATGCCAAGCCAAATGAATTTCTTAGACATCGCATGCCTAACAAATATAAACCCCGCATTTTAGTCTCATTATCGAAAACACTTTTCAATATCAAGTCGGGCAATTCAACAAGATTCCCGCCAAACTGATCGAATGCTCGTCGCAAACTTTAGTAGGCGGCCGCACCCCTGATACCGTCGACGAAGTGCACTAAGGCGGAACACCGCTACCGCGAGCACCCGAACGGATGCTTTCGGCGACGGGGTTCTCCTACATTCACTTGGTCGGGGCTATGGGGTGAGGATGTCTATTAAGTTTACCCGGCGAGTATCCACGCACGCTACTTGATTGCGACGGACTTTTGATCACATCAAAATTCCATGGCAACCGATCAAGTGAGACTAAACCGCTAGATTTATAACATTCATTCAGTTATCTCATAACTATTTGTGAATTCCAAGTATTGTATCACATTCCGGATAAATAGAAAATGTTAAACTTTCCGATCGAACAATCGAACACCCAAGTTTTCCCGATACAGCTCAACACATGAAATAAGTCTAAAAACATTCAGTTCATACCTCGGTACCAACGGTCCAGCCGTAGAAGGGTCAAGCCAACACCTCACATGTGGCACGCCGTACTGCCCCAAACCGGAAGGTTCAAAGGGCAGTTCAAGACGGTCACATAATCGAGTTAAGGTTTGTTGTCTTCTAGAGGGACCATCGCGTTACTTGCACTACTTAGAACGTGATTAAACTACAGAAATATCCAACAATTGGAAATTTCCCCGCATGGGAAAAAGTGGGTATTTATGTCCGGCCGAACTTTTTAACATATTCTAAAATTACCCGGAAAAACAAACAGACAAAATTAGACAATCCGATCGAAACACCGAGTCCCCAATACACCCCAGAAAACTCAACTCTTGAGTTCAGATTAAAAATTCCCAGGAAAACCAACACAGCATAATAGGAATTACTGTGTGAAATTGAATAACAGAGGAGACTAGATGGCCGCGGAACCGCCGCATTAGGCATGCTAATGCCGCGATTCCGCCGCGCTTTGATGGACTCAGGAGTACGGGCTTCTCAATAATTCTTAGAATCTCCGGCTGGTTTTTCTGCATATTTTTAATTCTCAAAAATCCCCGTTTTCAAAAAATGTACAGAGAGCAACTTTGAATTAGGGTTTTGGTTCGATCGGACTTCTAACTCCGTCTACGCATCGCCTAAGGCTCTAGCTAGGCTCTGATACCAATGTAGGGCAGGCAGCCATCCCATCCAATGGGGTCACCGTGGCACCAACGGGTCCCTCAGCAGCTACTTTTAACGCATGCCCCCTCGCGAGGACTACAACCCGCCGGAACACCTTCCGGTCTCGGGACACCCTGGGGTTAAGAGCCTATGCTTCGCTACACTGTCACATAGTGAGAACCCCCCATAGGTCGACATCTAATGCCTAGTAGCTCTGATACCACTGTAGGGTTCCTAGGCACACTAATGAGGTCTCACAAGTGATCAAACATGGCTAATTCAAAATTTTCCGTGTGCCTACAAACCCTAATACGGATCGTTAACTAGATATATAGGTGATGCGATGCAAGAAAATAACTTTAACTTAAAGGAAAGAGGCTACAACCTTTGTAGATCCGGTCCTCCACCTCCTAGGCTCCGTGATGACATCCCTCCGCTGTCCAAATCGAATCCCGGACTCTAGCATCGGCTTCATCGGAGAAATGGGCGGGCTAAGTCGTCGACTTCGATGCCGAAGATGATCTACGTCGAGGCAACTCAAGATCAAGCTCCAACTTCACCAAGTCATGAAACTTATGAAGAAAACACCCTATACTACTTGGCAAGAGATAGAGGATGAAGAAATAGGAGGTGGGTTCACTTTGGAATTGGATTTCTCACTCATTTTCACAAGTTGCCATTGATGAAGGCAAGGTTTTCTTCTTGTTGAAGATGAATAAGAAGAAGAAGAAGATGATAATATGAGGAGTTATCTTTTAAAAATAGAAAACCAAATGATACATATCATATTATCAACCATGGTTTATTGTAGAGAACTAACTAGGGTTTAGTAGAATGGTTAGGTTTAGGAGATGAAGACAAAATGGTTGCTTTAGTCAAAGATGCATGAAGCAGCAAGAATCTTCTAGCATGAAAGCAACCATTTAGTTTTTCTTTTCCGTTTCACCAAAATGAATAGATAAATAAATACTTAAAATGAAACCCTAACCATTCACTAAACATGGTTTAATTCTTTACACAAAACCAAGTTTGCATGTATCATCAAACATGATACAAACAAATGCACAAAAGTATATCACATATACAACTTGTGAATTTCAAGTGAGAAAATCCTTTTTAAATGAACCAATATTAGTTAATGCAATGTAATATATCAAATATATAATTATGCATTAAATCTTTAAATCAACGCTTGATTTAACGATCCGGTCATATCGCATATAACCGACTAATATCCAATGTATCGGCTTATCGAAACAATCCTTGATTCGATAACAAGGTTATATCGCATACAACCATTCGACACATTCATCGCAAGAATGGTATACGGTATCACATACAATCATTACTCTCGTTCCCGCACATATCTCATATGCGCTCCTATTTCGTTTCGCTTGAGCCAGGAAAACTCTGTGTAGGACTCTAAAGACTCGTCAATACGCCGGCAGCAGATGATGATCATATCAAGCACCCACAAGCCGCAAGCGGTCTGCTAAACGTAGCAGCCACCCGGATATTGAGCGATCAGAAGATCGACGAGCAAGCCTGCTCAAACTCCTGTGAATCCAACCAGTAACACTTACCGTACAGTCCGGTCTGTTCGTCTGATATGTCGCATATCTCGCCTTGGGGTGGTAAACGTCAGACCCCAATAGCTTGATAAGTCATGCCGACGTGAGGTCCATAACAATCGTGAAACTACAGATAACTCTTACCAGTATATCACTGCAACCCTGGCCAGGGATTTCCTGTTATGGCCAGTCGTGCATAGCGCAACATCAACCCCCAATACTGGAAGAGACGAATCCCCTCCTATCGCTCATTGCCTCCATCTGAATCGGGACTGTACCCAAAAACCACCTATTTGCACGACTCAGTAGAGCCGTGATAGGGTGGAAATCAAAGCACAGTGGGAGACACACAAGACTCTATGACGATCTCGTGTCAACAGACTAAGCTGTACCAGTGTCACCAGAGAACTGCCATCTGACGTGAGGTATAATACCATCTGGGAGTTCTCGGCGAGTCCGTTCAGTGTACCCAGTCTCCACTGAGCACACGCATACCATCTCTGATGTCAAACACCAATGGATATGGGATCATCCATTGCCCATCACATGGGTCGAGAAGATATACGCTAGTCTAATCTGGAATATCGATGCCCCGTCTCGATATTCCCACGACTAGGAACATTGAAGGATTTACTCATAGACTACCCAGGCCTCACTAGTATGATCTGCATCATAGTCCTGGAAGTCGAGTACACATCCTAAGGGCTTTATCAACATGTAATCAGAGAGACAAAAAGTATACTTGTTAAGATAAAGAGCAACCAGATAGCATACTATCATGTCGAGCAAGAAAGTCCTACCTATATATGTCCCAGCATCCACTACAATATACATCCAATGTACAGTAATGGCCTCTAGGGCATACATATAACTAACACACTAAAAGATTCTTTTTCTCACTCGGGTAATACATTGATATATATGCGATATATGTTAATTGTATTATTTTATTTTGTTACAATAAATATTATATATGTGATGTATAATATTGTAACATGATATGGTTATTAATGCAACATGTTTAGTGGAGATTAAACATGGTTAGGGTTTAATTTGGGTTAAGCTTTTCTAGAACCTTCTTGAAAGTTTTGTTTTGTTTTATGCAAAGATATTTGTTTTGATATTTTAAGTGACTCATCCTTTAACCCAACCAAAACCCTAGCCCTAGTTAAATCTCTACAAAGGTTACATTGACCATGGTTGCATTTCTAACCTCCTTCTTGACTTTCTTTATTCATCACAAAAGGATTAATCTTCTTCTTCCCATTTTTTGAAAAGCTTTCTTGCTTTGATTTTTGTGATGAAAGTGAGTGAGAATAAGAAAAAAAATGAGAGATAAAATTCTACTTCATCATCCTCATCTACCCTTGCCATTTAGATGAGGGTGTTCACATCATTAGTGAGTGAGAGCTTGTGTTAATGAAACTTCAAGGTAGATCATCTTTGTTATCGAAGATCGGAAGCAAGCTTGCATCTTTCTCTTCATGGAGCCTCTCTAGAATCCGGATGCACGATGATCGCAGCGATGGGACCTCAACACGGAGCTTTAGAAGTGAAGGACAGGATCTACAAAGGTTGTAATCCCTCTCACTTAGTGTTAATGTGTTTAACATGCTTGTTTTCGCCTAATCCCTAGTTTAAAGATCTTGATTAGGGTTGTTCGGCACGGCTAATTTTTTAATCGGCATGGTTGATGCCTTGTAGACCCTTGTGCGTATGCCTAGTAACCCTACAGTGGTATCAGAGCCAAGCTAGAGCTTTAGGCGAAGTCCAGACCAAGTTTAAAGTCCGATCGAACACGGAAACCCCGATTTAGACCCCTCTCTGGAAATTTTCTAAAATTGTGATTTTTCCTGTATTAAAAATGCTCAAAAAAATCAGCAGGGAAATACAAGAGTTACTGTGAAACACGTGCCTCAAATACCACTAAAGCGCCGCGGAACCGCGGCCGTACCATGGCTTTGGCGGCGGTTCCGTGGCCAAACAGTAGACTTAGTTTTCACTGTTTCCACAGTAACATCCGTATGTGTTTTCTGATTCATCGGGGAATTTTTAATTATACTCATGGGTTGAGTTTTCTGGGTTGTATTGGGGACTCTTTGATTCGATCGGATAATTTAACTTCGTTTAGTTTGTCCGGGTAATTTTTAGAACGTGATAAAAAGTTCGAACGGATATCAATAACTCACTTTTTCCCCTGCCGGAAAATTTCAAAGTGTTGGATTTTTCCGTAGTTTAAGAACGTTCTAAGTCGTGCAAGTAACGCGGTGGACCCTCTAGAAGACAACAAACCTTAGCTCGCTTATGTGACCGTCTTGAACTGCCTCTGAACCTTAGGGTTTGGGGCAGTACGGCGTTGCCACATGTGAGCCGTTGGCTTGACCTTTCTACGGCTGGACCATTGGTACTGTAGCATGTGATGGATATTTTTTAAACTCCGCTCAAGTGTTGAGCTATTTAGGAAATCTTGGGTGTTTGATTATTCGATCGGAAAGTTTAACACTGTTTATTTATCTGGAATGTGATACAATATTTGGAATCCACAAGTAGTTATGGGATAACTAATTTGAATGTTATAAATCTAGCAGTTCAGTCTCAATTGATCGGTTGCCACGGGATTTTTATGCGATCAAAAGTCTGTCGCAATCACGTAGCGTACGCGGACACTCGCCGGGTAAACTTAATAGACTGCCACGCCCTATAGCCCTGACCAAGTGACAGTTGGAGAACCCCGTCGCCAAAAGCATCCGTTCGGGTGCTCGCGACAGCGGTGTTCCGCCTTAGTGCACTTCGTCGACGGCATCGGGGGTGCGGCCGTCTACTAAAGTTTGCGACGAGCATTCGATCAGGATATCGGGAATCTTGTTGAATTGCCTGACTTGATATTGAAAAGAGTTTTCGATAATGAGACTAAAATGTGGGGTTTATAATTGTTAGGCATGTGATGTCTAAGGAATTCATTTGGTTAGGCAAGCGATGTCTAAAGAGGTTGCGGATTCCAACTGTTGTAGTTTTACACTTTCTTTTCTGTGACCGTAAGCGTAGTATGTGGTGTATCGCCGGCTTTGTTGCTATACATCAACGACAATCGAGATACGCTTACTTGCTTACATTGATGATTTGAGATATTATGTGTTGCTGTAATATGTTATATTGGATCTTCGGATTTTGAATAACCGGGGTTTTTATGTGAGATGAGAGTTTTTCTTTTTCATTTATGTAAAATTCATTTGTATGTAATATTCTTTTATTGGGGCACTTCCGGGATGAGGATGATGTCACCATTGTATATTATTTACTTTTCCGCATTAGGTAGACCCAAGGCGGGGAGCACAAGTAACCGGGTTCTAGGGTCCAGTGGGAGACCATCTCGAGGAGTCAAGACCGGGTCTCCTAACCCTAGAATTCGCAGTGTTGCTTGCCGCTTTCGTAGGGGTCTGGGGATGTGGGTTTGGCTATTCATCGCGGCCGTGGAATCCGTGTTTTATACAGGCTCGTACTAAAACATGGATGTCCTAGTATATCCAATATTTCATATATGTTCTTCTGCTGTAATGTTCTGTGATGAGATTATATTACTGCCTGAGACGAATGTTTATATTATATATATGAGATATATGTTATATTGCAGTTTTCATTTCAAATGAGATGATTGTGAAGCATAATAAAATGGGACTTCATTAATGAGATTAATGAAACTAAAAGAAACCTAAAGATGTTGTAGAAACTTGTTTAAAAACTGGTAGCTCTAGTTCTTGCTTTGCATAGCGGTGTTCCTTGTAGAACATCCAGCACCTTATTCGATAAGGAAAGTGCCGAGATCCCTTTAACGGGAGTGACCTCTTTAGTGAAACTAGCAGATGCTACAAACTCGGTTTGTCTTTTGATTGTTTCTATAGTTTTTGCTTTAGGTAGTGATATTTGTGAAATATCCTGCACATTATTCGATGAGAAAAGAAAGACGATCCCTTCATCGGGAGTGACCTCTTTAGCAAAACTAGAAAAGCCTAAAAAACATTCCATTTAAAATCACTCGATTCTACAACGATATCAAGTTCATTACGCAAAGGGTTTTCTTAAAAACCTGTCGTAGCCCTCCGTCATTTCAGATAAGTACTGTTTAGTATTCGTGCTGCGTTTGTTGGCCTTTGTCAAGGCGTAGTGTGCGGTAGCTGAATAGTACTTATCTGCTTATGCATATGATGCAGATTGGATTAGGGTAGTCGTACGACCTTGTTGGCCTTTGTCAAGGGTCGTGCGGGTGGGTTTGATTCAATCAGGAAATGAAGGGTTGAACTTGACTAGCAGCCTATGGTTTGTTGGCCTTTGTCAAGGTCATAGGAGGCCTGGGGTAAAATATTATTGGCAATTTCAAGTGTAGAAATTTGCAATGAGATTGCATACCTTCTATGAGATAGTTGGATCCCGATACCCACTGCGAGTAAGAGTTACTCCTGGGAGAGTTTTACACATTACAATTAGTCGATCAAGTAGGTGTCTAGAAAGGTGTTAACGGGGTTACGCCCCTGGAAAAACGAGGTTTATTTTAATTAGGTCCGTGTGAAAGCACGGGGAACCTCCCTAAAAGTACCGGCACGGGCCTGGCTGAACGATTGGCGAACTTGTAGAGTGTAATTAATCCCGGCTAGTCTTTCCTTTTAGGGTTTGAAGGAAAATTTGACTAAAACAGTGGGAGACATGCTGATTAGATAAATTGATAACCAATCTAATCTTGTAAAAAGCGCACGCTGAGTGTTTTCTTGTCTCTCTCTCCAGGTAGCGACCATGTCACGCCTTAATAAAGATAATAATACGGATGTATTGACCGCACCCGCTTCTTATACTGCGGTAAGGAACGTTGGTCCCGCTCCAACTTATAATTGTTATAAGACAGAGCAGGAAATAGGGGATTACCAGAATTCCCGTGCCGCCCAAACAAAGAAAGTACATGCATCTTCTTCGGGTGTGTTCATTACACAGAACTGTTTCTCAATATCCTTTACGTCCTGGGTATGAGATACCGGATCAGGATCCCGCAAATGTAATTTGTTACATGGTCTACAGATAGGTAGAGAACTGAGAACGGGTGATAAGTTTCAAGAGTTGGAAATGATGCAAGTATTGCAGCCAAGTTTGTTGGCAGTTATCACCCTGTATTACCATAATACATTGATTCTGAACGAATGTTATTAGATACCGAACCTGATATACAAATTCATATCAGTCTCTTTATTAGTAAAGAAAGGATATAATTTTGTATTGTTGGATAATGTTTTGAACATTTCCTATGTCAAGAGTTGATCGGTTCAGGCACGTTATCTAAAAGCATAGACGTTCTAAATCAAACAGCAGTTCTTAATGTACATAACACACACAAGTGGAAGAGTTCAGAAATGAACGAATCCTTCTTGAGGTGTTGTAGACTAGGTCATATCAATGCGACCCGACTAGCTGAAGTTACATATAGATGCATATTTAAATTAGTTTGAATTTACATCTTGTGAAACTTGCCAGTCATGTCACAGAGATAAGATGACCACAGCTCCGTTTATTGGAAGCAGAGAAAGAGTTAGTGAACTCTTGGGATTGATACATGCTGATGTATGAAGGTCCCCTGTCTACACATGCCAGGACCGGTTCTTTGTACTTCATTACATTCACTGATGATCACTCAAGATTCAGACATATGTTCCTGTTGAAACAAAAGTCTAGAACTTTTGAGAAATTCAATGAATATAAGTTAGAAGTAGAGAACCAAAAATGGGTAAAAGTATTATATCCTTTGATGAGATCAAGGAGGAGAATACTTGAGCACAGGATTCCTGGACTATTCTAAAGGAGAATGAGATTCTCTCTCAGCATTACTCCTTCGTATACACCATAGCACGATGGTATATCGGGGCGGAGCAATTGCACCCTATATGATTTGGTGCGCTCTATGATGAGTAGTACTGAGTTTCCTATTTCCTTTTGGGAGTTATGCACTTGTGAAGCTACATACCTATTGAATAGGGTTCAAATCAAATCAGTTGCCTGCCACTTCATATGTGATATGGAAAGGGAAGATCCCATATCTTAAGTTTGTTAAGATTTGGGGTTGTCCGGCCTATGTCTAAAAGCATAATCCGGACAAGCTCGAGGCAAAGTCAGATCTGTGGAAGTTTGTTGGATATCCCAAGCATTCGCAAGGGAATATCTTCTACCTAACCGAGGAACAAAAGTTGTTTTGTTTCTCAGCATGCCAGCTTTGTGAAAGCGAATTTCTTGTGAAGAAATAAGTGGTCATGAGGTAGAACTGGAAAGAGTTCCAGTTATACAAACTGCAGCTGATGATTTGGTAGAACCAAAGGATTCAATAGTAACCAACGAACCTCAGCCTCTCCGCCGATCTAGTAGGGTTCCTCACCCACCTTAGAGATACTTCGGTTTCTCTATGACAGTGGGAGCGAGGAATGCATCATGAGATGATGACCCAACTAGTTTCGAGCAGGCCATCAGGAGTGGAACTCTGTATGAATGGCTAGATTCTTAGTGATCTGAGATGGAATCCTTATACACAGACAAAGTATGGACTTTTGTTGCTTTATCTGAAGGGTTAAATCCCCATCAGGAGCAAGTATATCTTGAGAAGATTACTTCGTGTACATGGAAAAGTTGAGACATTCAAAGCTATGCTTAAGTCCATCCAGATCCTACTTGCCATGGCTACATACCATGACTACGATATCTGGCCGTTGGGTGTCATGGCTGCTTTTCTAAATGATGATTTAGAAGAGATCGTCTATAAGTACACAGCCAGAGGGCTTCGTAGACAGTGGGAGCAGCGAAAACGTGAGCATGATGTTTTATATGATAAATCAGGCATCGCGGAGTTAGAACATCTGTTTTGATGCGGTAGTCAAAGAGTTTGACTTCATCAAAATGGTAGAGGAACCTTGTATATACAAAAAGATTGTAGAGAGTATGGTGGTGATCCTCGTAGAGTACGTGGATGACATACTCTAGATAGGAAAGTAGTTTCCTATGCTACACTCGATCAATCTCCGCTTATCACAAGGATTCTCCATATAAAATCAAAATGATACCTCCTAAATCCTGGGTTTTGGATCTATGAGATAGATCTAATTGGATGTTAGGATACTCACTAATTGTAGTGAGATGGTATCAATGGATCCTAGGGAGAATCGCTGGAAAGGTTCCATGGTGATAAGGACGACTAAATGTCAGTCGCTGGCATTGTCTTAACCCTCAGTGGAGGGATGGTATGTTGGAAGAGTTCCAAGCTAGATACCGTGACTTACTAGACGATTAAAGGAAAGATACATCGTTACCTAGGATGCTACCAAGGAGGCAGTCTGGATATATATAAGTTCATGAGATGAACTTCGTTCCTACCATTGTATGACAATAGAGTTATGGCTTATGATAAGGAACCCCCGTCCCATCAGAAATCCAGACATAATTCTTAGGCAGTATCACCTGATCATGGAGATGGTTGATCTCCAGGGAGATCGAGGTTAGGAGAGTAGACACAGAGGACGATAGCGCGGATCCACTCAAAAAGGCCTTTTTCCCAGTAGAGACTTCTTATGGGATGGTTGAGTATGAGATACTTCAACCGCAGCTAATTATTGGGTATGTGATACCACAACTGATGGCCCTAGTGTAAGTGGGAGATTGTTAGTTATATGTATGCCCTAGAGGCCATTACTGTACATATGATGTATATTGTAGTGGATGCTTGGACATATATAGGGAGGACTTTCTTGCTCGACATGATAGTACGCTATCTGGTTGCTCTTTATTTTAACATGTACTCTGATTGTCTCAATATATACATGTTGATAAAGCACTTAGGATATGTACTCGACTGCTGGGACTATGATGAGATCACACTAATGGGGCCACGGTAGTTGACGAGTACATTCTATAACTTTTCCTAGTCGAGGGTGCATCGAGACAGGGCATCGATACACAAGAGTAGACTAGCATATACGCATCTTGACAAATATGATGGGCGATGGATGACACCATATCCAACGGTATTTGACATCAAGGATGGTGTACGGGTGCTCAGTAGAGACTGGGTACACTGGACGGACTCGCCGAGAACTCCCAGATGGTATTATACCTCGCGTCAGATGGCAGTTCTCCGGTGACACTGGTACAGAGTAGTCTGTTGACCCGAGACCGTCATAGAGTCTTGTATGATTCCCACTGTGCTTTGATTTCCATCATACCACATCCAAGAGGGCGTGCAAAAAGGTGGCTTTTGGGTACAGTCCCGAATCACATGGAGGCAATGAGTGATAGGAGGGGATTCGTCTCTCCCGGTATAGGGAGTTGATATTGCGCTGTGTTTGATTGGCTATAACTGGAATATCTGGCCAGGGTTGCTGAGATTTACTGGTAAGTGTTATCAGTAGTTTCTCGAACTGTTATAGACCTCATATCGACACGACTTATCAAGCTACTGGGGTCTGACGTTTACCACCCCTAAGCGAGAAATGCAACATATCAAACGACGAGACCGGACGTACGGGAGTGTTACTGATTGGATTCGCAGTAGAATGTACAGGCTTGCTTGTTGATCTTCTGATCGCTCAATACCTGGGTGGCTGTTACGTTTAGCTGACCGCTTGCAGCTTGTGGGTGTTTGATATGATTATCACCTACTGTCGGCGTATTGACGATTCTTTAGAGTCCTACATAGAGGTTTCTTGACTCAGGAAAAATGGAGCAGGGGCACATATGTGATTTGTGCAGGACCGAGGATAATGCGATATGAGATACTGAATTATATTCTCGCGATATTTGATATCAGCCGGGTTATCGGATCAAGTGTTGATTCGATGAATCGGTGAATGATATATTAGTCGGTTATATGCGATATAGCCGGATTGTCGGATCAAGTGTTGATTCGATAATTTAATGTATAATAATATATATGATATATTAAATTACATTAACTAATATATGCTCACTAAAAGATTCTTTTTCTCACTCGGATAATACAATTGATATATATGCGATATATGTTAATTGTTTTATTTTATTTTGTTAGAATAAATATTATATATGTGATTTATAATATTGTAACATGATATGGTTATTAATGCAACATGTTTAGTGGAGATTAAACATGGTTAGGGTTTAATTTGGGTTAATCCTTTCTAGAACCTTCTAGAAAGTTTTGTTTCGTTTTGTGCAAAGATATTTGTTTCGATATTTTAAGTGACTCATCCTTTAACCCAACCAAAACCCTAGCCCTAGTTAAATCTCTAAAAAGGTTACATTGACCATGGTTGCATTTCTAACCTCCTTCTTGACTTTCTTTATTCATCACAAAAGGATTCATCTTCTTCTTCCCATTTTTTGAAAAGCTTTCTTGCTTTGATTTTTGTGATGAAAGTGAGTGAGAATAAGAAAACAAATGAGAGCTAAAATCCTACTTCATCATCTTCATCTACCCTTGCCATTTAGATGAGGGTGTTCACATCATTAGTGAGTGAAATTTTGTGTTAATGAAACTTCAAGGTAGATCATCTTTGTTATCGAAGATCGGAAGCAAGGATGCATCTTTATCTTCATGGAGCTTCTCTAGAGTCCAGATGCACGATGATCGCAGAGAAGGGACCTCAACACGGAGCTTTAGAAGTGAAGGACTGGATCTACAAAGGTTATAATCCTTCTCACTTATTGTTAAAGTGTTTAACATGCTTGTTTTCGCCTAATCTCTAGTTTAAAGATCTTGATTAGGGTTGTTCGGCACGGCTAATTTTTTAATCGGGCATGGTTGATGCCTTGTAGAACCTTGTGCGTGTGCCTAGTAACCCTACAAGTATTTAGACTCGGCGGTTATCATGGGGATACCGACCGGAGTCATGTACGTATGGATACGTGGAATTTCGAGTGTCGAAGTTGGGCACTCGGGTTTCCAGATAGCGTATGATACATACCTACCAGGGCCAGTCGTTGTGACAACACCTGATAGATTAGTATTTATGTGTCGATGATAGACACTGGTTTTCATTATTTTTTCGGGTGTCGGTGTTTGACACACAGAGTTCATGAGACTTACAGGATGTGTTTTATCCATACTCAGCATTTAATTGATATCCATTGCTTCATGTATTAGTAGGCCCTGATAGAGTTCCTTTCATGACTGTTGCATATACATATTGCCATTTATTGCTATCAGCTTGCATATGATACATTATCGCAGTACGTGCATACTTGCGATTACTTGCATATGTTATTTACTATTCACGAGTTGGCAATTCACCCCCGTTGTGCCACAGGCTTTTGCAGGTTGTCCCTCAAAGCAGTCGTTGGCAGGGCTTCTTCCTATCGTATTATCTTTTGCAGCGGATACCGCTTCGGCTGATAGTGTGCAGTTTTGCTATTGGTGGGTTTCGTGGTTATCTGTTTTTGTACATTGTATCTTGTTGTATCTAGTACTCTCCATCTACCACTTTCATATACTGACTTAGAGACGAGATGTAAGGATGATATTGTATATCTTTTTTGGACTCAGGATGTCCTTTTATTCAGTTTTATTTATATCGTCTTTTATTTCTTCGCTACGGCGTCGTATATCTGTTGTGGTGGTTGTTTCCGTCTTTGGGCGTGGATTTTGCTCCCGTTAGGGATGCTTTACTTATATCTTTGTATGTACCCATTTTTGGGGCTAGTTTTTACAAAGGAGGTGCTGCCAAAATTTTTAAGAAAGAAAATTTGGACTTTAAAGAATTTGTACTTGACAATTTTAAAAGTTTTAACAATGTTCTTATCACTTACTACTTTTGATGGTTTGGATTGCTGGGTTTTTGGCTTACTTGAATTGCGTTACGCCTGTAAACGTTACGTAGTTTAAGGGCCGTCACGTGCCAAATTTCGGGTCGTGACAAAGTTGGTATCGGATCGCTAGGTTTTACCTTTCGGAGTGTACGATGACCTTGGTATGATGGAGTCGGTAACTTAAGCAGAGTGATGTAGCGTATGTATGTCCGCGGCATACTTACGACACGGTACTCCATCTAAAGTGACCTAAGTACTAATTTCTTGAAATTCCTTCCTTGATGATACATATCCTTGTGATTCGATTTCTGTGTTCTTATCGAATCCTATTTTCATTTATAGCCTTATGCCGCCGATGATGATGAGGACTCAGAGAGAGACAGCGAGAGCCGAGGTCAGAGTTGACTCGTTTAGGATGAGAACTGACCAGGATGGTATGCTCGTTGCACAGGAGCAGATTGATCTGCCTTCGATAGATCGTATCGCTAGGCTGGAGGCAGATATGCAGGATTTGCGCCAGACGATGAGGTCGTTGGTTGAGGCCAGTCGAGCGCAGCGACAGGAGGGTGCCACCCTGTTACCCAGTTATTCCTTATAAGGTTACTAGGCACTGTCACAAGGGTCTATAAGGCATCATCCATGCCATATTTAAAATTTTCAAGTGCCGAACAACCTAAAGCGAGGATCTTTGCTAGATAATTAGGGTTAACAAAGCATGTAAACATCTTTAAATCTAAGAGAAAGGGATTACAACCTTTGTAGTCCATTCCTTCGCTTCATAAGCTCCGAGTAGTAGTCCCTTCGCCGCGATCCATGAACTTCCAGACTCTAGAGAGGCTCCACAAGCCGAATGATGCATTCTTGCTTGAATTCTTCCTTTTCGATGATGATCTACCTTGAATAATCTTTTACTCAAGCTCTCACTTCTCTAATCAAGTACTAGAGAAGTGAACAGCCTAATCTAAGTGGTTAGAATAGATGAGGATGATTAAGTAGGAATTATGCACTCTTTTGTTTTCAATTTCTCACACTAATTCATCTAATCATAAAAAGCTAGTAAGCTTTTTAAGGAGGAAGAAGAAGATGAAACCTTTTGTGATGAATAATGAAATTGTGTTATGTTTACAAATCCAACCATGGGTTAAGTAAGAAGGGCTTAACCATTGTAGAGAATAAACTATGGTAAAGGGTTTGGGTTGGGTTAAGAAATATCTTCACAAAATATCTAAACAAAATATCTATGCTTAAAACGAAACAAAAACTTCTAGAAGCTTCATGAAAAAGCTAACCCAAATGCTAACCCAAATCAAACCCTAACTTGTTTAATCTTCACAAATCATGTTGTATTTTTAATCATAATTTGTTACAATGTTATATATCACATATATAATATATTTTTGTAACAAAAGAAAATAATACAATTAACATATATCGCATATATATCAATGTATTATCCGGTGAGAAAATGAATCAATAAAGCGAGCTAATATTAGTTAACGTAATGTAATATATCACATATATAATTATACATTAAATTATCGAATCTACCCTTGATCCGACAATCCGGCTATATCGCATATAACCGACTAAAATAACATGTATCGATTCATCGAATCAACACTTGATCCGATGAGCCGGCTATATCACATATACCCGGCCGACATCATATTCGTGAGAATAGAATACGGTATCTCATATTTTATTATTCTCGGTCCCGCACATATCACATATGTGCTCCTATTCCGTTTTTCCTGAGCCAGGAAACCTCTGTGTAGGACTCTAAAGAATCATCAATACGCCGGCAGAAGATGATGATCATATCAAACACCCACAAGCTGCAAGCGGTCAGCTAAACGTAACAGCCACCCAGGTATTGAGCGATCAGAAGATCAACAAGCAAGCCTGTACATTCTCCTGTGAATCCAATCAGTAACACTCCCGTACAGTCCGATCTCTTCGTCTGATATGTTTCATATCTAATCTATGGGTGGTAAACGTCAGACCCCAGTAACCGGTAAGTCATGTCGATGTAAGGCTCATAACAGGTCGAGAAACTACTGATAACACTTACCAGTAGCACTCTATATCAGCCCTGGCCAGGGACTTCCAGTTATAGCCAATCGAACACAGCACAACATCAACTCCCCATACCGGGAGAGACGAAAACCCTCCTATCGCTCATTGCCTCCATGTGATTCGGGACTGTATCCAAAAGCCACCGTTTTGCACGCCCTCTTGGACATTGTAAGGTGAAAATCAAAGCACAGTGGGAATCATACAAGACTCTATGACGATCTCGGGTCTACAGACTAACATGTACTAGTGTCACCGGAGAACTGCTATCTGACGATAGGTATATTACCATCCAGGAGTTCTCGGCGAGTCCGTTCAGTGTACCCAGTCTCTACTGAGCACCCGTACACCATCTTTGATGTCCAACACCAATGGATATGGGATCATCCATCGCCCATCATATGGGTCAAGATGCGTGTACGCTAGTCTACTCTAGAGTATCGATGCCCTGTCTCGATACACCCTCGACTAGAAACAGTTATAGGATGTGCTCGTTGACTACCCTAGCCCCACTTGTATGATCTCATCATAGTCCTAGTAGTCGAGTACATATCCTAGGGGCTTTATCAACATATGATCACAAAACAGTATTCGTTAACATGTTAAGATAAAGTGAAACCAGATAGCATACTATCATATCGAGCAAGAAAGTCCTATATATATACAAATATATATCCAAGCATCCAATATAATATATATCACATCTTCAACAATGGCCTCTAGGGCATACATATAACTAACAATCTCCCACTTGCACTAAGGCCCGCTGTTGTAGTATCTCATACCTAACATCCCGAAGTGTGTCATGACCCGAAATTGGCACGTCACGGCCCTAATACTACGCAACGCCTACAGACGTAATGCAGTAAAAGAAATCCAAAACCCATAAATCTAAACCATCAAAATTAGCAAGAAAGTGATAATAGTATTTTCAAAACCTTTGAAATCACAACCCAAATTCTTTAAAATCTCACTTTTATTTCTTAAGATTTTTGGCAGCACCTCCTTTGTAAAACAAGCCCCCAAAATGGGTACAACATAAATATAAAGTAAAGAATCCCCAACGGGAGAAAATCCACAGCAAAAGGCGGAAAACAACCACCACAACAGATATACGACGCCGTAGCGAAGAAATAGAAGACGATAGAAAGGAAACTGTATAAAAACCTCCAAGTCACAAAATAATATACAATATCGTCCTCACACCAACTCACTAAGTCATACATAAAACTGGTAGATGGAGAGTACATGGATACAATGAATATACAATACAACATTGGATAATCACAAAACCCACCTGGGAAAAACTGCACACTGTGAGCTGATGTGGTATCCGCAGCAAAAGATGATACGATGGATGAAAATAGCCCTGCCTTTGACTATCCTGAGGAACACCTGCAAACACTGTGGCACAACGGGGGTGAGTTGCCAACTCATGAATAGTAAATAACATATGCAGGTAATCACGAGTATGCACGTATAACGCGAATCTAACATAAGCATTTAATATCAATGAATATTCATATGTAATGCAATAATCATGAAAGGTACACTAACAGGTACAACTACACATGAAGCGGTAATAATATGACAATCTGTATGCAGCATCATGTAAGGTACTATATCGGTACTACTAATACATGAAGAAAAGATATGAATAAAGGTATGTAAATGCAACAGTCATGGAAAGTACTCTAACAGGTACTACTAATACATGAAGAAATGATATGAATAATGGTATGTAAATGCAATAGCCATGGAAGGTACTCTAACAGGTACTACTAATACATGAAGCAGTGCATAAACAATAAATGTAGAGTATGGAATGAAACATGTAATTTCCACGGAATCCTGACATCGTGGTAGGATCAAAATCCATCAAGACAATCCAAATCCCAATTTCTTTAAATCAGCCCCCAATTTGGCTATCATATCAAGTAAGTCTCACATAACCTTAATGTACAACATCAAGTAGATCTCACATATCCCGTATGTACAATGTCAAGTGTATCTTGTATACTCCGAATATACAATATAAGGTAGATCTCACATATATCCTGTAATCAATATCAAATGAATTGTCAAATGTCCTAAATCCAATGTCAATGAGTCCTTTACATTCTAGGTATATTTGCATAAATAAATATGATGATGTATAAATTTAATGTCAATACACATATATTAGCGTCCCATTCCACTAATATTGGTGTAAGGGCATATATAACAGCGGCCTAATCCCCTGTTATATATACAAAGGAGTAAGAAGAAATATCATGAAACCAATGTGTCAAGCATCGACACAGAAATGCTGATCTATCATGTGCTGTCACCACGACTGGCCCCTGATAGGTACGTATCACACGCTATCCGAAAAGCACGAGTGCCTAGCTCTGACCCTCGTCTTTCCACTTATCTATACGTACATGACTCCCAACGGTATCCCCATGATTACCGCCGAGTTATTGGTAATGTCACCGGAAAGTATGGTTCCCCAACTAACTCATCTCCTCACTGAGATTCTTGCCCCGGGGTACATCCGGGCCCCACCATGTACCCGCACACGGACCCCTCCGTTCCTCGCGTGGGGTATATATATATCCGAACTGATAAATCTCATGGGGGCTGGTGAAATACCATATCAAGGGAAACCGGGTTTTTCAATTAATGCATAATTTCATGAACTCCCACGGTCCCCAAATCCAGAAAACATCATGAAAAATCCATATCTCAATGCGAAAATCCATGAATATAATATATGCAACATAAAACTGTAATGAAAGCATATCAAGGAAAAACCGCTAATTAACTGCAACAAGTTAATATAAAATATCATGCGGTTCCTATTTTCTCCAATTCTAAATAGCATCAAGTAAAGGTAAACATGTAGCTATAACCAGATGTATGTGAAAACATAAAGGTATAGCAAGATATATGTATCTACCTACAAGTAATGATGTAGTATACCTCCTGGGTATAAGTGAAATAGGTGTACAAGGTATACATGTAGCTATGACATAAAGTGTGTATGTATCTATCACTAATGGTACAATACTCTATAGGTATACAGGTAAGTAGCATTTAAGTATGTCAGAGCATATGCGTAAGCATGTAGGTATACAGGTATGCTACAAGTCAATGCGTAAAGAAATATGAATCAAAGTCTCAATGTCCCTAACCAAACAATATCATATCTATAAGTGGGTTGTGCGTGACATGGCAATTATTGACGGTGTGTGTAGGATACAATTAGTGCTCGTGCAACATGAATCGTCAATAATATATGCAGTGTCCTAAGGATACTAGTCCAAGCACAACAATATCTAAGTAATAGGGTAAATGCGCAATTCTAAATATGACATAGAATATGCGACAGAAATAATATCTCTAGCCCAGGCGCATAACGCCATGCGGGCGATTCCCCTGTAGATGTTAAATCTACTCACCAACGCTCCTGGCTATGTGAAGCCTACCACCTGTTTTCCCTTGTCGTAGCGTCCGAAGTCCCCACTTGCGAACCTAAAATTCACAAACACATCACATAAGCAAAAATCCTACATCGACGAAAAGACATCGAAAAGCCAGAATAACGCCTTGAAAATTACATTGCGCGCTTAGTGCATCTATCGCGCGCGATACCTGCCAAAAACCCTAATTGGGGTCTCTAAACAACAAAACACAATGCCTGGACCCCGATCGTCCCGATCGCGCCACACAACACAAGAATTACGAGGAATACAATAGATATAATCACGCAACGACCAATCGAACCTACATCGGAAAAACCCCGAAACGTAGTAAGCGGCTTATCGCAATATTTCGCACTAGTTTAAAGCTAACGCATATTTAGCGATTACAAACACCTTATAATAGCTTAACTAAGCTATCTAAACCATTCTGATATTTTTAACACTTGCTAAATAAATTTTTGGAAAAACCTAGTAAGCAAAATTGCATAATTAAACAAAGTATTCATTAAAAAAAATTTAACATTTCTACTAGGTTAATCTTTTCCAAATCATAAATTAACACTTTAAATAAACATTAAACACATAAATCAAGTTTTACCCTAACTATATTATCATAAAAATTAAGTCTTGAATTTCAAACATGAAATTAAAAGCTTAAATAAACAATTAATATACTAATTGGAAATTTAGTTACAACAAAAAGGATTAGGGTTAGGGTTTTATATCTCCACAAAACATCAAAACCAAGAAACCAAACTCATCATCTTTTCCTCCAAAATGATGTTTTCAATGAAGATCAACTTTTGTGAAGAAGAATGAAGGTTTTGGATTTTATTTGAATTTATTTGGATATTTCTTGATTATTTTGTAGCAAAATGAGAAGAAAAGGGGTGGAAATGATAAGGGGCAGCAAGGGGAAGGGAAGGGCCGGCCAAGGAGGTGAGGGGGGTATTTTTGTGATTTTTTGTTAAGAAATTGCTTGGAAAAAGAGTAATAAATGCTAATAAATGTTATATGCCACCTTTGCACATTTTCTTTTCTTTTTTAAAATAAAACCTTTTCCACTCCAAAAAATATCTAGATATTTAAAAATAAGTTTCCAAAATATTCTAGTGACGAAAAATAAATTTATTCTCAAGAGAAGAAATTTCCAGATTTACGTGCACCAAATACCGCTTAAAATAATATTTTATTTGGGAAAAATTCTATCTGAACCAAAACCTCCCAAATACCCCTAAAGTTCGCGCACAAGCTCTATTTTAGCTAAAAAAGGTGCCGGTAAGTTTCTATGGAAGTTTGATCGAAATCGGGTTAAAACGGAAAATACCGACAATTTTGCCCTAAAACGGGAAAATTCGCAAAACGATTTCTGAAACGTTACAATCTTCCCCTGTTCCCCTCCGAATGGCGGCCAAGACGGACTGTCTTGCCTGAGATTCGGGGCAGATGCTAATTGGTGCTATCCGTCCACCTCTCCGAAGATGCCAAGTTGATTTATGACACCGTGTATCGGAGGTTTAAACGGATGCGGCCGATGTAGCAGACTTCGTCAGATTCCCCCTCGTTTGAGGGGGTTTTGATTGTGGGGACGCTCTTCCCTGCAGGCGCAAGCCCCTGCAGTTAATTACGCTAACGCATCGCGGTAACAACTTTCTCCTTGTCTAGCTGGTCACTTCGTGTCGTGGGTGTTTGTTTTGTGTTTGGTTACCCGTGGATTGTACACGGAGACTAAGTTATGTTGTCGCCCGTAAGACGTGGATTAGTCCAAATCCGTATTTTCTTAGATTTGGGTTTGGGGTTTTGGTTTGAGGATACGTTAGCCATATTTGAGACTAAGATCAACTCAAACGTTTGTTAAGGATGCGTTAGTCTAATTTGAGACTAGGATCAACTTAACAGGATCGTTTAGATCCGACAAAAGAGCATTTGAGCTCTATTGTTCTAGTTTAGGGACATAGTGGTCCATTGAATTTATGGCCGTCGGGACTCGTCACCTCTCTGGCGACGTTGAAGGATTACAACGACAGATATCAGAGGAGTTCATAGATGTACCCTTGAACCAAAGTTAGTTGGGAGACCTGTAGTCCAATTTGGGACTAAAGTCTGTTTGGGGGTTTAAGGATACGTTAGCCATATTTGAGGCTAAGATCAACTTAAACGTTTGTTAAGGATACGTTAGCCCAGTTTGAGACTAAGATCAACTTAACGGGATCGTTTAGATCCGACAACAGAGCATTTGGGGGCTCTATTGTTCCAGTTTAGAGACATAGTGGTCCAACATTCCCATTTTAGGGGCGGATATTGGCTTAAGGATGCATAAGTCCATGAGTTTAAGGACCCCACAGTCCATATTAATGTGTGGTTGTCAGGACCCGTCACCTCTCTGACGACGTTGAAGGATTACAACGACAAATATCAGAGGAGTTCAGAGATGTACCCTTGAACCAAAGTTGGTTGAGAGATCTATAGTCCAATTTGGGACTAAAGTTTGTTTGAAGCTTTGATTTAAGGACACGTTAGCCATATTTGAGGCTAAGATCAACTTAATCATTTGTTAAGGATACATTAGTCCAATTTGAGACTAAGATCAACTTAACGGGATCGTTTAGATCCGACAAAAGAGCATTTGGGCTCTATTGTTCCAGTTTAGGGACATGGTGGTCCAATACCAGTTTAAGGACATAGTGGTCCAATACCAGTTTAAGGACATAGTGGTCCACCGTTAGTTTAAGGACGTTTCGGTCCGATATTAGTTTAAGGACGTTTCGGTCCGATATTAGTTTAAGGACGTTTCGGTCCACGAGTTTAAGGACCCCGCAGTCCATATTGACGTATGTGGTCGTCGGGACCCGTCACCTCTCTGACGCCGTTGAAGGATTACAACGATAAGTGTCAGAGGAGCTCGGAGATGTACCCTCGAACCGGATATAAATTAATTTAAAAGAGCAGTCGTGCTCAGTCAATTTAATTTAAGGACTTACGGCCAAAATTGGGCTAAGTCCAATTGAAAATGTTCAACATTTTATTTGCTTTTGCATTGCATTTTTTTTTTTATTTTTATTTAGGCTTTGCCCAGAAAGGATGCAGAGCATCAATTTGTTTTGGGCTCTGATCTTTTAGGAATGATGCGAGGCATCAATTTTATTTAGGCTCTGCCCTTGTATAAAGGATGCAAAGCATCAATTTATTTAGGCTCTGCCCATTTATTGCCTTGAAATTTATTTTGGCCTGTTAGGTCATTTTGACTTGGGCCTGGCCCTTTTAACAGAGAAAATGCATTGCATTTTCAGACGCTTTGCGCCAATCAAAGAGCGCAAGCGCTTATGATGATGACATGTGTCAAGCAGCGCTTGCGCTGCTGACACGTGGCGCGCTCTGGTGAGTTGCACCAATTTCAGAGAGCAAAGCTCTACTTCAAAAGCGCGTAGCGCAACTGGTTCAGATGCTGACACGTGGCGCTCTCTAGTGGCTTGCGCCAACCCAAGAGCGCAAAAGTGCAGATTTATAAGTGCAAAGCACTATTAATTTGAGAGTCTTTTAGATTCAAGAACCAAAGGTTCATAAAAGAAGTGCAAAGCACTATTTGATTTCCTGATCTAATTTAGATCAAAGAAAAACAAGTTTTTCTTTTTATTTCAAGAACCAAAGGTTCATAAAAGTGCAAAGCACTATTTTTATTTCGTTGTTTTCTTGTTTTTAAAGAACCAGTGGTTCATAAGAAGTGCAAAGCACTGTTTATTATGTGAAGATCATTGATCTTGTTTTTAGATCAATGATCTATTAGAAGAAATTTCTTCTCTCTTATGAAGGTTTTTACCTTTTTCTTGAAATTTTTCTCAGAGTTCTCTCTGTTTGAAGCTCTTGATTTTTTCAAGAAATGTTGATGCCTTTGAATTGAGGCTTAGGGTCCTTTTTATAGTGCCCATAAATTAGTTAAAATTGTTAAAGAGATCTTTCTCTGAGTTATTTGGGGAATTTTCCCCACCGTTGGATCTTTGATCCAAGGGCTTCTGCTTTGCAGAAGAAAATCTTCTTCTTTTAACAAGAACAGAAAAGATTTCTTAGAAATTTAATTCTGTTTGGCGCAGACGCCCCAGCGCGTGACACGTGTCGCGCTGCGCACTGCGCAGCGCAACTGCGCTAGCGCACCTGCGCTGACACTTGTCGCGCAGCGCAAAGAGAAGCGCAACTGCGCTAGCGCATCTGCTCAGACACGTGTCGCGCAGCGCACAGCTCAGCGCAACTGCACTAGCGCATCTGCGCTGACACGTGTCGCGCAGCGCACAGCTCAGCGCAACTGCACTAGCGCATCTGCGCTAGCGCATCTGCGCTGACACGTGTCGCGCAGCGCAGTGCTTGCGCAGCTGAAGCGTTGCTTCATTTAAATAGAGCTTTGCTCTGATTGGGCGCACTGCCTTGGGCGCTGTGCTGATGCGTCTGCGCCTGACACGTAGCGCATTGCGCACAGCGCAAAGAATCTGAAGCGTTGCTTCATTTATTAAAGTTTAAATTTTCAAAGCAAAGCTTTGCTCTGATTGGGGGAAGATGAAGCGTTGCTTCATCTCCCGCCTTGGAATTTAAACAGAGCTTTGCTCTGATTAGGGTAAACATCCCACCTTAAAGAAATTCGGTCCCCGAATTAAAATTCATCTACGCGTACCTTCAAGAAGATGAGTACAAAGCTCCCAATTCTCGCTCGTAGCTTGCCAAGTGATCACCTCACTATACAGCTACGCCAAAGAACCCTCACAGACGGCAAAACCCTTTACCAAAGTTTCTCCACCTGCCGAGCCATTAACACAATTGGCTGCCGGTGAACGAAAATATTGCATCCAAGCCAAATGGTCTGGTGCCGAATCATGTGAGAAAGGTCATGAAGGTAATTGTAAAGTATCAACGCAAAGAAAACGGGGTGAATAGTCAAAAATCTGGGCGGAAGTGCCAAAATATAGGCAACGGAACCAACGCTCTTGAGGATCTCAAAAGGACCTACAATCCTGAGATACTTCCCAAAACTCAACACGTCATTCATCGGAAAATCCCGTAGGAATACATGATCTCCCACTGCGAACTCAAGTCTGCGACCACTACGGTCGGCATAATACCTCTGTCTGCACTGGGCTACTCTCATCCTGACCTGAACCAACTGGATCATCTCCGAAATCTCTAGACTAGCTGGGGTCCAAAAATCCTACTTACGCAGAGTGAGAAAAACAGACTGGAGATCGACACCACCTAACAAACAAAACTTAAAGGTTGCCAATTGGAGTGCCTCCTGATAACAGCTATCGAAGGAGAATCCGAACAATGGCAAGTAACGATCCCAACTGCCGACAACAATTAATACGTATGCACAAGCATATCCTCCAGAGTCGGTATAGCCCGCTCTCACAAAACCATCATCCTGCGGATGGAAAAACGGAGCTAAAGTTCAACCAGTACCCAAGGCTTCCCGAAGCTCCTGCCCAAGACGGCAAGCAGATAGGGTACCCTCATTGGATACGACCCATGAAGGAACTCTGTGCAACACACAAACTTAACAAAGAATAACTGAGCAACCTGAGTATAACCGGACAACAAGCATCCGAATGGAGTCATACCCTGACTAAACCTGGGTATACGCCACAAAGAATATTCCTGGAGATCTGCTCCCATTCCCACTTCGGAACGGTTTAAGGTTGCAACTCTCCAGCCGGTCTCAGATGCTCAACAAAAATACATAACAAGACAACACCTTGTAACGAAATCCGAAACTTCTCTTTACATCCTTGCCCACCCGTAACTATCACACAAGTCACGTCAAATGCTGGTGGAACTTGAATGAGTACAGAGAGTTGACAGATGTGCCTGCTCTAGGATTTCACATCTCTACCCAATAGCATCAGGTACACAAACGCATCCCTAAACTCAGCACACCCTTGTCACAAATCAAGGACTCCGAATCATTACCCAGCCGAGTATGCTCAAGTATTTCTGACGAACGAGTATCGGCGGGCAGTGTCTCACGAAATCGATTAAGGAAAAGTGGTCGGGCGCGGATATGAGTAAGCTGTCCCCTCAGTAGAGGCGAACTTAAGCTATACTCAACGATCGCACAAGAACTGTGAATCTGCAGAAGACTATCTCAACAATCAAAATCCGCTGCAGGAAGATGTACATTAAGCTCTGGTAGTCCGTGAAAATCTGACACGACTCTCTAACAAGTAGTGTCTCCAAATATCCAACGCAAGACCACCGCGGCCATCTCCAGATCGTGAGTGGAATATCCTGCTAGTACTTCCTCCAAATATAGGGAAGCAAAAGCGATAACTCAATAGTGCTACCTCAGCAAACAATCGAGCCCACTAAAGAAACATTACAGTTAAACCACAAATTCGCCCGAACCAAAAGCAAAGAATGAACTGATGCAATTGTTAACCGAATCTTCGACTGCCGAAAACTCCGCACACATGCCTCAGTCCAAAGAAAGAAACCTCCACTCCGGTCAATTCAGTCGACGGTGTAGCACTACACTAACAATCCTGCACGAAACGGCGGTAGAAACCTGCTAAGCCCAAAATCTGCGGACCTCTTTCATGCACACAAGTCTTGGCCTAAGCTATATGGCCACGATCTCCCTCGGAACCATACAAAACCGTCTCCCGTGACTACAAGACCTAGGAGTCAACACAAACAAGCCTGAAGGAACACTCCGAGAATCTAACAAACAGCTGGCATTCTCCCAGCGTCTGCATAACAAATCCTCAAGTGCTACTCCTGTCCCTCAAGACACATTAAAATAGACCAGAATGTCGTGAATAACACAACAATAACTGGTCGAGGAACGGCCTGAAGAAATCTGGTTCATCATGTCTAAGAATGCCGCTAGGGCATTGATGAGTCCGACGACACCACCAAAACACACAAAGCCCATAGCACACACAAGGCAGTCTTCGGAGTGTCATCACTCCGAACCCGCAACAATGATGACCTGATCCCGAACTACTTAGAAAATGTCTTGCAATGTGGAGCTGATCGAAGAAATCGTCAAGGAGAGGTAAAGGATACCCATCCGCACCGTAAGCCGGTTCAATTGACGATCTATCAATCCACAACCGCAATCTGTCGTCTCTCTCCTTGACGAACAGAAATAGGAGCTTCCAAAAGCGAAACACTCAGACGCACAAAACTCCCCAACAAACAACTCTGCAGCTGATCCTTAAGCTCCCTAAGCTTCGCCAGCTCCTCTGGAACATCGTCAGAAAACTCTTGCACGAAAGAAAACCGGTCCAACAACCCTCTATGGCTACGGTATCACGAATGAACGCCAAGAATCCACGACATCCTCTCCTCAAAAGCCGACTAGCAAAAATGCTGAATTCATGTTGTGAGAGGCGGCACAACTATCCACCTGCACAACAAGAACTGACTCGCCGGGAAAACAAAACATGACTGTTTCCTCACGGTAGTCCACAGACGCCTAGCACGTAACTAACCAGTCCGTGCCCAGGAGAACGTCAAATCCAATATCTCTAGAAGGATCAAGTGACGGATGAATCTCCTAACCGATTGGCATACGACTGAAATACGTGTCGTGCAACAAAAGAATCGCTGACAGAAGTTAACACAAAAACGGCTGATCAAGCTAACACGAATCCCCTCGTCCTAAACCTCTGCTACTCCCGCAACGGTCACGAAAGCTGTCTCGACGACTAAGCCTCTGTCTCTGAGCTGATACCCCGGTACGATTCCTCCACGGTCCCGGAACTCCCGAAGTCTTTGGAATACGTGACTCGTCAACTAGGGCTGCATCTACTGGTGCTATGTAAGTGACGGAAAGCTGTGTGCTGATCGCAAGGAACAACTAGGTAACAGGGGTGACAACCTCCTGTCGCTGCGCTCGAATGGTCTCCACCAAAGAACTCATCGTCTGGCGCAAGTCCTGCATCTCTGCCACAAGCCTAGCGATACTATCTGTCGAAGGCGGATCCGTCTACACCTGTGCAATGAGCGTGCCATCCTGGTCAGTCCTTGACCCACCCAAGTCAACTCTGACCTCGGCCCTCGCTGCACCTCACTGAGTCCCCATAGTCGTCGGCGGAAAAGGCTATAAATAGGGATATGATTCGATATGAACACGGAAATCGAATCACAAGGATATGAATCATCAAGGAAGGAATTTCAAGTAATTGTACTTAGGTCACTTTAGGCGGAGTACTGCATCGTGAGTATGCTGCAGACATACACACACTACGTTACTCTGGTTAAGCTACCTACTCCATCATACCAAGGTCATCCTACACTCCGTAAGGTAAAAACCTAGCGCTCTGATACCAACTTTGTCACGACCCGTAATTGGCACATGACGGCCCTAATACTACGCAACGCCTACAGACGTAACGTAGTAAAAGAAAGCCAAAACCCATAAATCTAAACCATCAAAAGTAGCAAGAAAGTGATAATAGTATTTTCAAAACCTTTGAAATCACAACCCAAATTCTTTAAAATCTCACTTTTATTTCTTAAGATTTTTAGCAGCACCTCCTTTGTAAAACAAGCCCCCAAAATGGGTACAACATAAATATAAAGTAAAGCATCCCTAATGGGAGCAAATCCACGCCAAAAGGCGGAAAACAACCACCACAACAGATATACGACGCAGTAGCGAAGAAATAGAAGACGATAGATAGGAAACTGTATAAAAACCTCCAAGTCACAAAATAACATACAATATCGTCCTCACACCAAGTCACTAAGTCATACATAAAACTGGTAGATGGAGAGTACATGGATACAACGAATATACAATACAACATCGGATAATCACAAAACCCACCAGGGCAAAACTGCACACTGTGAGCTGATGTGGTATCCGCAACAAAAGATGATACGATGGATGAAAATAGCCCTGCCTCTGACTATCCTGAGGAACAGCTGCAAACACTGTGGCACAACGGGGGTGGATTGCCAACTCATGAATAGTAAATAACATATGCAGGTAATCGCGAGTATGCACGTACAACGCGAATCTAACATGAGCATTTAATATCTATGAATAGTCATATGTAATGCAATAATCATGAAAGGTACACTAACAGGTACAACTACACATGAAGCGGTAATAATATGACAATTTGTATGCAGCATCATGTAAGGTACTATATCGGTACTACCAATACATGAACAAATGATATGAATAAAGGTATGTAAATGCAACAGTCATGGAAGGTACTCTAACAGGTACTACTAATACATGATGAAATAATATGAATAAAGGTATGTAAATGCAACAGTCATGGAAGCTACTCTAACAGGTACTACTAATACATGAAGCAGTGTATAAACAATAAATGTAGAGTATGGAATGAAACATGTCATTTCCAGGGAATCCTGCCATCGTGGTAGGATCAAAATCCATCAAGACAATCCAAATCCCAATTTCCTCAAATCATCCCCCAATTTGGCTATCATATCAAGTAAGTCTCACATAACCTTAATGTACAACATCAAGTAGATCTCACATATCCCGTATGTACAATGTCAAGTGTATCTCGTATACTCCGAATATACAATATCAAGTAGATCTCACATATATCCTGCAATCAATATCAAATGAATTCTCAAATGTCCTAAATCCAATGTCAATGAGTCCTTTACATTCTAGGTATATTTGCATAAATAAATATGATGATGTATAAATTTAATGTCAATACACATATATTAGCATCCCATTCCACTAATATTGGTGTAAGGGCATATATAACAGCGGCCTAATCCCCTGTTATATATACAAAGGAGTAAGAAGAAATATCATGAAACCAATGTGTCAAGCATCGACACAGAAATGCTGATCTATCAGGTGCTGTCACCACGACTGGCCCCTGATAGGTACGTATCACACGCTATCCGAAAAGCACGAGTGCCTAGCTCTGACCCCCGTCTTTCCACTTATCTATACGTACATGACTCCCAACGGTATCCCCATGATTACCGCCGAGTTATTGGTAATGTCACCGGAAAGTATGGTTCCCCAACTAACTCATCTCCTCACTGAGATTCTTGCCCCGGGGTACATCCGGGCCCCACCATGTACCCGCACATGGACCCCTCCGTTCCTCGCGTGGGGTATATATATATCCGAACCGATAAATCTCATGGTGGCTGCTGAAATACCATATCAAGGGAAACCGGGTTTTTCAATTAATGCATAATTTCATGAACTCCCACGGTCCCCAAATCCAGAAAACATCATGAAAAATCCATATCTCAATGCGAAAATCCATGAATATAATATATGCAACATAAAACTGTAATGAAAGCATATCAGGGGAAAGTCGCTAATTAACTGCAACAAGTTAATATAAAATATCATGCGGTTCCTATTTTCTCCAATTCTAAATAGTATCAACTAAAGGTAAACATGTAGCTATAATCAGACGTATGTGAAAACATAAAGGTATAGCAAGATATATGTATCTACCGACAAGTAATGATGTAGTATACCCCCTGGGTATAAGTGAAATAGGTGTGCAAGGTATACCTGTAACTATGACATAAAGTGTGTATGTACCTATCACTAATGGCACGATACTCTATAGGTATACAGGTAACTAGCATGTAAGTATGTCAGAGCATATGTGTAAGCATGTAGGTATACATGTATGCTACAAGTCAATGCGTAAAGAAATATGAATCAAAGTCTCAATATCTCTAACCAAACAATATCATATCTATAACTGGGTTGTGCGTGACATGGCAATTATTGACGGTGTGTGTAGGATACAATCAGTGCTCGTGCAATATGAATCGTTAATAATATGTGCAGTGTACTAAGGATACTAGTCCAAGCACAACAATATCTAAGTAATAGGGTAAATGCGCAATTCTAAATATGACATAGAATATGCGACAGAAATAACATCTCTAGCCCAGACGCATAACGCCATGCGGGCAATTCCCCTGTAGATGTTAAATCTACTCACCAACGCTCCTGGTTAAGTGAAGCCTACCACCTGTTTTCCCTTGTCGTAGCGTCTGAAGTCCCCGCTTGCGAACCTAAAATTTCACAAACACATCACATAAGCAAAATACCGACATCGACGAAAGACATCGAAACGCAAGAATAACACCCTGAAAATTACACTATGCGCTTAGCGCATCTATCGCGCACGATACCGGCCAAAAACCTAATTGGGGTCGCTAAACTACAAAACACCAAGTCTAGACCCCGATCGTCCCGATCGCGCAACACAACACAAGAATTACGTGGAATACAAAAGATATAATCACGCAACGACCAATCGAACCCACGTCGGAAAAACCCCGAAACCTAGTAAGTAGCTTATCGCAATATTTCGCACTAGTTTCAAGCTAACGCATATCTAGCGATTACAAACACCTTATAATAGCTTAACTAAGCTATCTAAACCATTCCTATATTTTTAACACTTGCTAAATAAATTTTAGGAAAAACCTAGTAAGCAAAATTGCATAATTAAACAAAGTATTCATTAAAAAAAAATTAACATTTCTATTAGGTTAATCTTTTCCAAATCACAAATTAACACTTTAAATGAACATTAAACACATAAATCAAGTTTTATCCTAACTATATTATCATAAAAATTAAGTCTTGAATTTCAAACATGAAATTAAAAGCTTAAATAAACAATTAATATACTAATTAGAAATTTAGTTACAACAAAAAGGATTAGGGTTAGGGTTTTATACCTCCACAAAACATCAAAACCAAGAAACCAAACTCATCATCTTTTCCTCCAAAATGATGTTTTGAATTAAGATCCATGCAATTTTTGTGAAGAAGAATGAAGGTTTTGGATTTTATTTGAATTTCTATGAATTAATTTGGATATTTCTTGATTATTTTTAAGCAAAATGAGAAGAAAAGGGGTGGAAATGATAAGGGGCATCAAGGGGAAGGGAAGGGCCGGCCAAGGAGGTGAGGGGGAGTATTTTTGTGATTTTTTGTGAAGAAATTGTTAGGAAAAAGAGTAATAAATGCTAATAAATGTTATATGCCACCTTTATACATTTTTTTCTTTTTTAATATAAAACCTTTTGCACTCCAAAAAATATCTAGATATTTAAAAAGAAGTTTCCAAAATATTTTTGTGACAAAAAATAAATTTATTCTCAAGAGAAGAAATTTCCCGATTTACGTGCACCAAATGCCGCTTAAAATAATATTTTATTTGGGAAAAATTCTATCTGAACCGAAACCTCCCAAATACCCCTAAAATTCGCGCACAAGCTTTATTTTAGCTAAAAAATGTGCCGGTAAGTTTCTACGGAAGTTTGATCGAAATCGGGTTAAAACGGAAAATACCGATAATTTTGCCCTAAAACGGGAAAATTAGCAAAACGATTTCTGAAACGTTACAAAGATTCTCTCAAATTGTATCTGAGGAATGGCCTTTGTGAATGGATCCGCAGTGTTGTCCTTCGTATCAACTCTCCTGACCTCGATCTCCTGGCGATCAACTATCTCCCGGATCAGGTGATACAGCCACAGAATATGTCTGGACTTCTGATGGGACCTGGGTTCCTTGGCCAAAGGCACAGCTCCATTGTTATCACAATACAGAGGTATTGGATAATCAATGGACGGAACCACACCAAGTTCAGTGATGAACTTCTTTATCCAGACAGCCTCTTTGGCAGCATCGTTGGCAGCGATTTATTCAGCCTCCATCGTCGAGTCAGCCACGGTTTCCTGTTTGGAACTCTTCCAACACACCGCCCCTCCATTGAGGGTAAAGACAAATCCCGAGTGAGACTTAGAGTCGTCCTTATCACTTTGGAAGCTGGAATCGGTAAAGGACTCCACCTGGAGTTCTCTGTTACCATACACCAAGAACATCTCTTTAGTCCTTCTCAAGTACTTGAGAATGTTCTTCACAGCTGTCCAGTGATTCTCTCCAGGATCTGCTTGATATCTACTCACTACACTTAGTGAGTATGCCACATCGGGTCTGGTACATAGCATCGCGTACATGATAGAGCCTATTTCCGAAGCATAGGGTATCCCTTGCAAGCGAGCTCTTTCCAAATCAGTCTTGGGAGACATCTTTTTGAAGAGAGTGAGTCCATATATCGTGGGTAAGTTCCCACGCTTAGATTCTTCCATACTAAACCTCTTTACTATGGTGTCAATGTACCTGGATTGAGACAATCCCAATATCCTTTTAGATCTATCTCTATAGATCATAATTCCCAGTATGCAGGAGGCATCACCAAGATCTTTCATTGAGAATCATTGTGATAAGAAGAGCTTGACCGATTGCAGCATAGGAACATCATTTCCTATCAAGAGTATGTCATTGACGTACAATACGAGGAAAACAACCTTACTCTCTCCAACCTTTTTATATATACAAGGTTCATCTATGTTTTTGATGAAGTCAAACTCTTTGACTACAACATCAAAACAGATGTTCCAACTCCGCGATGCCTGCTTTAACCCATAGATGGATTTAAGCAGCTTACACACCTTTCCGCTGCTCCCACTATCTACGAAGCCCTCTAGCTGAGTTATGTACACGCACTCTTCCAACTCACCATTTAGAAAGGCGGTTTTAACATCCATTTTCCAGATTTCGTAGTCATGGTATGCAGCAATGGCAAGTAAGATCCGTATTGACTTAAGCATAGCCACTGAAGAAAAAGTTTCGTCATAATCCACACCTGGTCGTTGACGAAAACCCTTTGCAACAAGTCTAGCTTTGAAAATCTCAACTTTTCCATCTACACCAAGTTTCTTCTTAAAGATCCATTTGCTCCCAATAGGTTTTACCCCTTCAGGAGCAACTTCCAAAGTCCATACTTTGTTGGTGTACATGGATTCCATCTCAGATCGCATTGCATCCAGCCATTTCATAGAGTCACTACTCGTGATGGCCTGCTCGAAACTAGTCGGGTCATCATCTTCCATGATGCAATCCTCGCTCCCACCATCAACGAGAAAACCGTAGTATCTCACTGGTGGATGAGGAACCCTACTAGATCGGCGGAGAGGCTGAGGTTCGTCGGGAACTACTGAATCCTCTGGTTCCAATAAATCATAAGTCGTAGTTTGTGCTGCTGGAACTTCTTCCAGATCTACCTCTTCGCCCCTAATTTCTTGTACAAGAAATTCCTTTTCTAAAAAGGTGGCATATTGAGAAACAAACACCTTTTGTTCCTCACCGTGGTAGAAGATATATCCATAGGAATCTTTTGGATATCCCACAAACTTACATAAACTTGATCTTGCCTCGAGCTTGTCCGGATTTTTTATTTTAACATAGGCCGGACAACCCTATATCTTAACTCGTTTAGGAGATGGTCTCTTCCCATTCCAAATCTCATATGGAGTGGTAGGCACTGATTTAGTTGGAACTCTATTCAATAGGTATGCGGTTGTCTCCTGCGCATAACCCCAAAAGGAAATTGGTAACTCAGCGGTGCTCATCATAGCGCGCACCATATCCAATAGGGTGCGATTCCTCCGCTCCGATACGCCGTTGTGATGTGGTGTATAGGGAGGAGTAAGCTTAGAGAGAATCCCATTCTCTTTTAGATAATCCCGGAACTCATTGCTCAAGTATTCTTCTCCTCGATCAGATCGAAGGATTTTAATACTTTTACCCGTTTGGTTCTCTACTTCGTTCTTGTTGTTGATAGTGCCATCAAAGTCAACTCTTGGATCACAAGCACGTGATTGCAATGATTGATGGAGGACCTATCCCGATAGGACAGTCTTACTCAAGATTATAGTATGCTATCTGGTTTATCCTTATCATCGTGTACTGCTTTAGGTGACCTTAAAGGTCACTATTGCGCGTTGATAGAGCCCCTAGGATTCTTGCTTGACTGCCAACAGTATGAGGGCGATCATATACGTGGGAGCTGGTAGTCTATAAGCACATCCTTAAAAGGTCCTTAGTCATGGGAGTTTCGAGACAGGGCATCGATACTCCAGAGTAGACTAGTGTATACAGTCGAGACCCCGACGAGGGGCGGTGGCCGGTCTCACAAGCCATCGGTGTCAGTTGGTTCACCTAAGATGTATACAAGTGCTCATTGGGTTATGAGTACACTGGACAGGACTCGCCGGGAACATGCTACTTGGTCTTATACCTGACGTTAGATAGCAGTTCCCTGGTGACATGTGTACAGGTTAGTTCATCGACCTGAGATCGTCATTTGTCTCATGTGAGTTCCCACTGTACTTTGATTACTACCCTACCACGCTCAAAGGAGACGTGCAAACAGATTTTAGTTGGGTACAGTCCCAAGCCACATGGAGGCAGTAGCGGATCTGCAGGGGTTCGTCTCTCCCGGTATTGGGGGTGAGGTCGCGCTGTGTCTAGGAGAGCCATTACACGAAGTCCTTGGCCAAGGCAGGAGATTTACTGGTAGGTATTCCAGTAGTATCTCAGGGTGTTCTGGGCTACACTCCGACACGACTTGTACTGCTTTTGGGGGTCTGACTTTTACCAACCCCATAGGGCTGCCATGCGATGCTCATAGACGAACGGACCGGACTGTACGGATATTGTCACTGACAGGCTCAGTAGGGTGTCAGGATGAGTTCGCTCATCGACGTCCCTTTTGGTCAATACCTGGTATCCCGTTACGTATGGATAATACCTCTGACGTGCTAGTGGTTAAATCTACAGCTAAAGTATTGATGAGTCTTTAGAGTCCCCCACAGACCGTTTTCTCAAGTTTCGGGCGAAACGATGTAGAGGCCGTATTGAGATATGGCATGGTTCGATCATATACGTGCGGTATTGCACGGATCATGATCGGACGGATAATACTCGCGGGCTTTGGTTTAAGCCGGATCCTAGTATTTTACAGTATAGATTTTGTCTCATTGCATTAGTATTCGGTCGCAACACAAATGCAGGTATGTATATACAGTCGCGGGGTTTTCCTGTAATTTATTACGGGATCGGTTTTTTGAAGTTGCCAGTTTGCTTTCCGTTTCGGCCATTTTTCTTTGTTTCTTTCTTTGGCTGAAAATTGGTGGAGGAAGGCTTATTTGCAAATGTGAAAATTGGGATTGTGGAGGGTGGTCTTTGCATATTGTTGCTTCATGATGGTTCCACCATCCTTTGACTTCCTTAGTTAATCATTGCTTGACTTTTGTGTGATGAGATGAGTGATGGGTTTTAGAGTGAAACCTTTGTTGTGATGATGATTCTTAATCATCACCATTTTCTCTTTCTTTGTATGATTGATCCACTCCCACTTCCTCTCATTAGCATGGCCGGCCAATAGATGTTGTGGGGCTGTCCAAAAAATTTGGAGAAGGATTTTTATCTCATTAGCTTGCACAAAATCCTCTTGGTTCATCACCAAAGCAAACTGCTTCACCTCCACCAAAACCATGGCAACTTCATACCCCAATGAGACATAGAGTTCCATACTATTCTACAACAATTCTTGGACACATCAACTCGCCAACTTCGTGCCCGAGTTGCCTCAGTCCAGAGGTGGGAGCCCGTAAAAGAACCCGGCGATGTGGTGCCCTTCCAACGAGGAGATGAAGACCGGAGATTCCGTGGGAAGATCGGGATGACGACGAGAAGACTGAAGGACACGGATCGCTCGGTATATCTCTCCACTCCTTCTCTAGTTAGCTAGGAGTAGGTTAATGGCCCGATCCGGGATTTTTGTGCGCGGTAGTGCCGATTTACAAGTTTTGTAAAAGTTTCGTTTCCGCATTCCGGCGTCGGATTGACGGCCGGAGCGCCGCCGTGCACTTACATGGTATCAGAGCAACGCTATTAACCTAGTCTAGCTTGCTCTAGTGTGTTTAAAACTTCGATCGAACAAATATCCAAAAATTCGCGTTTTCATTGCATCAGTTTCTATCGGATTTTTTTTTTGCTCGAAAATTTTTTCAGTGCATTGCAGAAATACGTGCAGGGAATTCTAAGCATTCTGTGAAAATTTGGTCGCATGAAGGCACTGTTCCACCGCGGAACCGAGGCCAAACCCATGCATTAGCCGGGGTTCCGCCGCCACTTTTACTGTTCAATGCACCAAAATGTTACAGAGAGCTTCTGAGTTGAAAATGGGGTTTTTGTAATATTCTTTTTTGGTTCCAGATTTTCTTTGAGTGCTACAGTAGTGCTTGGGGCCCACTTCGGTAAATTTGATCGATCGAAAATTTTAAACATGTTAGTTCACAGTATTTACATTATATCTGGGACCGTGAATGTCATTTGATCGGTAAATCTTGTCTAACTGCTTAAGCCCTTTTAGACGGATTTGCGAACGTGACATTCACGTTGATGTTCTGTGTTGTGCTGTGATGTTGCGGATTGGTCATGGGGGATAGCCTGGATGCAATGGTAGTACAGTTTCGTTTTATATTTACATTTGATATTGCGGGGCGAGCGTCCGACATGTGGACCGCCGTCACTGCCCGTTTGTATATTATTCTTTTAGGGCATGACCAGGGTGAGGTCGATGTACCCGTTGTATGTATATTTTACTTTCTGTACTAGGATTACCCCAAGGAGGGGTGCACGGATAGCCGGGTTCTAGAGGGCAACGAGCCCGCATCTCATGGCATTGAGACGGAAGAGGCTTTACTCTAGAATTGGCGGGCTATTCGCCGCACTCGTAGAGGGTACAGGTTGACCCAGGAGGGGTGCCCAAGTTACCGGATTTCGTGAAGTGCTGGGTGGTCCATTCACGTTGCTGAAGGGGGCTGCCTCGCTTCAGGTTTTGGCGGGTAACTTGCCGCTCCCGTAAGGTTCTAGGATTTCATTGCACAGGCTATCCACACGACCAGGGGAACGTCGGGTTTCAGTAGCGGCTATATGAAACCCGCGGATCCCAGATATTTGTATTGTTCTATGATGCTTATTACATTTCTGTGATGTTGCATTTTATCACGCCTTGTGCGAATATTATATATTGACATATATACTAGTAGATGTTGTATATGTTTTGCATCCGCGCTAGTCCAGTCCCCGCTCTGTCGTTAGTTAAGTAACCTAACGGGTAATGACGGGACCCAGTGGCGAATGCGGATGGAATATACGTACATCATTATTTTCGTTCTTTATTAGTGTGATCAATTGATGGGACTTCGTTGATTCAGATCAATGCAAGCTAAACAAACCTATTCTGATGTTGTTAGAACACTTTTCAAAAAAGTTGTTATTGCAAGGACGTTCTCTTTTGTTTTGCACAGTGGTATTCAGTTGGAATATCCCGCACCTCAGTCGACGAGGCAAGGGCCGAGATCCCTTCACCGGGAGTGACCCCTTGGACAGAAGTTTGCATCAGGGCAATAACTTCACTATAATCGTTTACTTTTGCTTTGCATCATGGTATTCAGTTGGAATATCCTGCACCTCATTCTACGGGGAAAGAGCCGAGATCCCTTCACCGGGAGTGACCTCTTTAGCAAAGGTTTTCGCCACTATATTTTTATAAAAGCTATCCGGTTCCTTCAACGATATCAAGTTCATTACGTTAAAAGTTTTCGCCAGAAACCATTCATAGCCCTCTGTCGTTTCATATGGATAGTCAATAGTATTCAAGCTGTGTTTGTTGGCCAAAGTCAAGGCACAGTGTTTGGTACCTATTGGGTATTCATATGCAGCATAGATAGATGCGTTGGTTTGGGACAGTCGTACTACCTTGTTGGCCAAAGTCAAGGGTGGGTACGGGTGGGTTCAAATTAACCTGGAGAATGACGGGTATATCTTGACATGTGACTTATGATTTGTTGGCCAAAGTCAAGGTCATAAGAGCATGTGGTAAAAATCACATCGTGAGTTTCTAAAGAAACTGAAACTTGCCAGATATGCGCATACCTTCTGGAGTGTGATGACGTGAGCGGATTCTGTCACGTTATCATGTGATGATAGTTGGATCCCGATTCTCACTGATGAGTTGGTTTACTCCTCGGGTGATCCCGACTAATTCTCCTTTCAGGTTTGGAGTAGAATTTGACGTTACAGTGGGAGGTTTCCAGATTAGATAAATTGGTAACCATTCTGATCTAGGTTAGAGTGCACGCTGATTGTTTCTTTTTTCTCTCTTTGGCAGCGACCATTGACCCGACCCTAGACTTTGACTCAGTGACCAAAATTAACCGAACCTTCTCAAACACTGGCTTTTGGATTGTCAGAGTTGCAAACCTCATTGCCGCTCCTACTTTTACCCTTTTCTCCAGGACACCCCGTATTACTACGAACGTCCACTTCCATTGGACAAAACCATCGTATGGTTATATACGAACTCGAAGGAATTTATTCGAGGATGGTTCCCGGTTCTGGAGAAAACGAATAGGACTATTCAGTTGTCTTTTCCTTTTACCTTCTCTCAGGTTGCGAGTACTCCTTGGTTTAGGAGATAGTACACCTATTACGCAAATTGGATAGTCTTCTTCCAAACCATAGGCAGGTGACGACCGGTAGGGAATGAAGAAAACCAATTAGCCTAACAATGGTGTACAGAAGGTATTAAGTAAAGACATATCAAGGGATTAGTAAGAGGGCAAAGTAAATTGCGACTGCATTCACGACCAAACCAAGTATTTCTTCGCCAATCCTAAATCACCTTTGTATTTCTCCAGGACACTCCGTATCACTACGAAGATCCACAGTTTATTGGATACTCCATCGTATGGTTATATACGAACTCGAAAGGAACTTGTTCCAGTTCGGGGATGGATTCTGTTTCAGGAGAAATAGGAATAAGGTTTATTCGGTTGTCTTTTATCTTCACCTTCTCTCACATTGAGAGTGCTCCTAGGATTAGGACAGTACACCCATTATGCTTATTGGATATTCTTCTTCCAAACCATAAGCTGGTGCCGAACGGTAGGGAAGGAATAAAACCATTTAGCCTAAGAGGGTGTACAGAAGGTAATGACTAAAGACATATAAAGGGATTTGGAAAGATGGCAAAGAATTACACGGTTACAGTTGTGAATCTGGATAATGGAAGAGGCATTACTAGGAATACCGGAATACCCCATCGAAACATTTGAATGTTTTAGTTTCATTGTGTACTGTTAAAAGAAAACTGATTTCCCAATTAGATCTTGCTCCAGGGTATGTATTTACTAGGTATGATTCTCACATCTGTATGGTTTTATAGATGATGAGCGGGAGTAAGTTATTAGGAATTAGGTGATCATCCTCATTTTATCGGGATTCGTTGTAATAGTTGATATTTGAGGAAGTCACCTGGGTTGTTTTCCGGACGACAAATATTTGGTTTTGAATATCCGTTGTCATGCATCAATTTCAAATTGATATATCTGTACGTCTATTTTTATAGAGTGAGATATACCTTTTTGAAATTATGTCGATGACATTTACCTATATCAGTGGATGGTTAGGTAAGGAGCTTAAACAGCGGTGTAATTCTTCTTAACAATAAGTACAGTTTTCAACCTACGACACACAGGGATTGAGTTATCAGACTCAAGGGACTTATACAAAGTATTGTATGTTGTCCAGTGTCCAATAGGACAGAGGGGTTGGTCCTCGTACTGTATTCGGTTTACTTATAACTTCTCTAGTTCTTAGATAAGTGTTTCATAGAAACACAAGGTCTGAGTTTTGATAGGTTATAGGTATATGAATAAAGTAGAGAACCAGGTGTTGCAAGTATCGGGATTCTTCAAGGTGATCGAAGATGTAGATACTTGTGTAGGGTATTCAGTTGATAGTAATGATTAAGAGAACTTGCTTCACTTTCAGCTTACTAATAATTGGAAGCACTCCTAAGTTGAGTAATGCTGATCGGCCTCTCTCCATTTAGTTGACATGCATTGGAGACAGCTGGATGATTTGAATCTGGTTCAATTAAATCAGTGCCTCTGGTTCTATATTGGATATAGAACAGTTCATATCTTAACGATGTTAAGGTACGGGAAGTTGTCCGGCTTATGCTTAAAACCAGACTCTGGATAACTGAAGGCACGTTTCTGTAATGGCTGTTTATGGGTTGACCCAGGCTATTACGAGGGTTGACTTTCTACCATCTGGAAGATCAATAGTGATATTGTTCTAGACTCGCCACAGTTTTAATAAAAATGGATTTTTTCAGAAAACAGTAGTGGGAGTATGGTAGAACTGGAAGTGATTCCAGAACCACAGACGATTACTGAAAATTTGATAAGAACCTAAAGATTCAATTTGGTTTGACATTCCATTGGCCACTCCGCAGATACGGTGGGTAACCTCAGGCACCCGAGAGGTACTCCGGTAGCCTCAAGGACGGTGACTGGGAGGTTCTTATTTACCCAGACTTATCATTGCTGTTGTTCCAGACTGTGAGACCCGGCACGAGGATGAGTATAGCGTCGTTCTAAACTAGCTTTAGAAGTGTACGTCTATATGACTCTTCCAGAGGGTTGTCATAGTCAGTGGGAGCAGCGGAAGCATAGTGGACAAGTGGCTTATGTCTATTTATAGACTAATGCAGATATAGCGGAGATAGATCATCTATTTCTGATGTGACAGTCATAGGTTTGACTTCATTAGAATAGGGGATGGATCTGTTAAGAAGGTAGTAGGGTATAATGTCCTGGTATTTGGATGACATACACAAAGTAGGAAGTGATATTCCTATACTACGATCGGTTATGCTTTGGTTGTCACACAGTGGTTTCTCGACATGGGACTTGGATACAATATCAAGACATTCTGGTTCCTAGATCTATAGATCTAGATTTGGGTGGTTTCCCAATCAGGGTACTTAGACAGCATTCTAAGAGTTTTTAGAATGGACGACTACTGGCATGGTAGTATGCCTGCAGGTGATGGAGTCACCCTCTCTAAAGGAGTCTTACAGACTAAAGGGAAGAGGGATGTGCACGATTGGAAGATCACTGGCTTAGGCAATTGAGTCAGTCATGAGATGTCAAGTACCACACCAAATGTTGTTTTTGCAGTGGATGCAATATGTTGATATTAATCCAATCCTGGAGAAACATGAGGAAGCAGTTTTAGAACATAAGTGGATGTTGTAGGGATATGATAACATCAGCCTCATTCAGGAGATGGTTATCATTCCAGGATTCCATGGTGACCTGGATGACAGATTGGTTGTCAGAGTTATAGTTTTCCTTCTAACGAGGGGCAGTATTTTGGACAGGTGGTCCAAGGGGATAATGAGGGAGGCATGACGCAGGATACTGATTAAGTTCAGTTGACGATACAATCTAAGAAGTTTGGATTTAGAGTTCATTTATGAGCTAGGTCCCATCAGACATCCAGACACATTGCAAGACAGGTATTGCTCATTTCGGGAGATGGCATTCTCCGCAAACTTGAGATATAGAGAGACATAGAAAGAAACATCAAGGCTGATCCACTCAGTGAGGCTATTCCTCGAACACATTAGTTTCGTAAACTGGTTTTGTGAGACTGATCAGTAGAGGAGTTGGGTGTTCGGTATCACACGGGCTGTGAGTATGCGACATCGCAATAATTAGCCTTGAGTGCAAGTGGGAGATTGTTGGAGATAGTGCCATCAAAGTCAACTATTGGATCACAGGCACGTGATTGCAATGATTGATGGAGCACCTATCCCGATAGGACAGTCTTACTCAAGATGATAGTATGCTATCTGGTTTATCTTTATCATCGTGTACTGCTTTAGGTGACCTTACAGGTCACTATTGCGCGTTGATAGAGCCCCTAGGATTCTTGCTTGAATACCAGAGTATGAGGGCGATCATATACGTGGGAGCTGGTAGTCAATAAGCACATCCTTAAAAGCTCCCTAGTCGTGGGAGTTTCGAGACAGGGCATCGATACTCCAGAGTAGACTAGTGTATACAGTCGAAACACCGACGAGGGGCGGTGGCAGTTCTCACAAGCCATCGGTGTCAGTTGGTTCACCTAAGATGTATACAGGTGCTCATTAGGTTATTAGTACACCGGACAGGACTCGCCGGGAACATGCTAGTTGGTCTTATACTTGACGTCAGATAGCAGTTCCCTGGTGACATGTGTACATGTTAGTTCATCGACATGAGATCGTCATTTGTCTCGTGTGAGTTCCCATTGTACTTTGATTACTACCCTACCACGCTCAAAAGAGACGTGCAAACAGGTTTTAGTTGGGTACAGTCCTGAGCCACATGGAGGCAGTGAGCGGATCTGCAGGGGTTTATCTCTCCCGGTATTGGGGTGAGGTCGCGATGTGTCTAGGAGAGCCATTACACGAAGTCCTTGGATAAGGCAGGAGATTTACTGGTAGGTATTCCAGTAGTATCTCAGGGTGTTCTGGGCTACACTCCGACATGACTTGTACCGCTTTTGGGGGTCTGACTTTTACCAACCCCCTAGGCCCGCCATGCGATGCTCATAGACGAACGGACCGGACTGTACGGATATTGTCACTGACAGGCTCAGTAGAGTGTCAGGATGAGTTCGCTCATCGACGTCCCTTTTGGTCAATACCTGGTAGCCCGTTACGTATGGCTAATACCTCTGACGTGCTAGTGGTTAAATCCACAGCCAAAGTATTGACGAGTCTTTAGAGTCCCCCACAGACCGTTTTCTCAAGTTTCGGGCGAAACGCTGTAGAAGCCGTATGGAGATATGGCAGGGTTCGATCATATACATGAGGTATTGCACAGATCATGATCGGACGGATAATACTAGCGGGCTTTGGTTTAAGCCGGATCCTAGTATTGTACAATGTAGATTTTGTCTCATTGCAATAGTATTCGGTCACAATACAAATGCAGGTATGTATATACAGTCGCGTGGTTTTCCTGTAATTTATTACGGGATCGGTTTTTTGAAGTTGCCAGTTTTCTTTCGGTTTCGGCCATTTTCCTTTGTTTCTATCCTTGGCTGAAAATTGGTGGAGGAGGGCTTATTTGCAAATGTGCAAATTGGCATTGTGGAGGGTGGTCTTTGCATATTGTTGCTTCATGATGGTTCCACCATCCTTTGACTGCCTTAGTTAATCATTGCTTGACTTTTGTGTGATGAGATGAGTGATGGGTTTTGGAGTGAGACCTTTGTTGTGATGATGATTCTTAATCATCATCATTTTCTCTTTCTTTGTATGATTGATCCACTCCCTCTTCCTCTCATTAGCATGGCCGGCCAAAAGATGTTGAGGGGCTGTCCAAAAAATTTGGAGAAGGATTTTTATCTCATTAGCTTGCACAAAATCCTCTTGGTTCATCTCCAAAGCAAACTACTTCACCTCCACCAAAACCATGGCAACTTCATACCCCAATGAGACATAGAGTTCCACACTATTCAACAACAATTCTTGGACACGTCGACTCGCCAACTTCTTGCCCGAGTTGCCTCGGTCCAGAGGTGGGAGCCCGTAAAAGAACTCGGTGATGTGGTGCCCTTCCGACGAGGAGATGAAGACCGGAGATTACGTGAGGAGATCGGGACGACGACGAGAAGACTGAAGGACACGGATCGCTCGGTATATCTCTCCACCCCTTCTCTAGTTAGCTAGGAGTAGGTTAATGGCCCGATCCGGGATTTTTGTGCGCGGTGGTGCCGGTTTACAAGTTTTGTAAAAGTTTCGTTTCCGCATTCCGGCATCGGATTGACGGTCGGGGCGCCGCCGTGCACTTACAGTTCTTATATTCTCTGAATTTCTTAAAAGATTCAGACTTGTGTTTCATCAGGAACACATGTCCGTATCTTGAGAGATTGTCAGTGAATGTAATGAAGTATGAGGAACCGTTCCTAGCATGTGTAGACATGGGACCACATACATCACTATGTGTCAGTCCCAAGAGTTCTGTAACTCTTTCTCCGTGTCCACTAAACGGAGTTTTGGTCATCTTTCCTTTGAGACATGACTGGCAAGTGTCTTAAGATGAAAATTCGAACGGTTCAAATATTCATCCTCATGCAATTTGGCCATTCGTGTCGTATTGATGTGGCCAAGTCTACAATGCCACAAGAAGGATTCGTTCATTTCTGGACTCTTTCTCTTGTGTATGTTTTGTACATTAAGGACTTTGGTTTGATTGAGAATGTATATGCCATTAAATAACGAACCTGATCCAATCAACTTTTGATTTAGGAATATGTTCATAACATTATCATGTACTATAAGATTACATCCTTCTTTACTTAATAAAGAAACTGATATAATATCGCATATCATGCTCGGAATGTAATAGCATTCGTTCAGAATCAATGTATTACCATTTGGCAACACAATGTAATATTCGCCAACTGCTTTGGCTGCAACATTTGCTCCATTCCCAACCATTACGGTATGATAACCCTCTCCTAGTTCCCTACCTTTTCGTAGCCCATGTAACATATTACATATATGGGATCCTGATCCGGTACCTAATACCCAGGACGTAAAGTGAACTGAGAAACAGTTCTTGATAACTAACACACCTGAAGAAGATGCATCAACATGCTTATTCTTCATTTGGGCGGCGTGTGAATTATGGTATTCCTTTATTTCCTGTTCAGTCTTATAACAATTATAAGAAAGAACAGGACCAACGTTCCCTGCTCAGTATAACAAGTGGGTTCGGTCAATACATCCATATTATTATCTTGATTAAGACCTAACATGGTCGCTACCTGGAGAGAGAGAAGAAAACACTTTAGCGTGCGCTCTTGCAAGATTAGATCGGTTATTACCTTATCTAATCAGGATGGCTCCCACTGTTTTAATCAAATCTTCCTTCAAACCCTAAAAGGTAAGATTAGCCAGGATTAATTACACCCTACAATTTCGTTAATTTTTCAGCCAGATCAGTGTTGGTACTTTGAGGGAGGTTCCCCGTGCTTTCGCACGGACCTAATTAAAATAAACCTCATTTTCCCAAAGGCATAACCCCGTTAACGCCTTTCTAGACACCTACTTGATCGGCTAATTGTCCGGTGTAAAATTCTCCCAGGAGTAACTCTTACTCGCAGTGGGTATCGGGATCCATCTATCTCATAGAAGGTATGCAATCTCAATGCAAATTTCAACATTTGAAATTCCCGATAATGCTTTTACCCCTAGTGACTTATGACCTTTACTATGGTCAACAAATCATAAGCACTAGTCAAGTTTTACCCATCATTTTTTGATTAATTTAGACCCACCCACATGACCCTTAACTATGGTCAACAAAGTCATATGACTGTTCTAATTAATCATATCATATGTTATATAGGAAAACATCACTCAGCTACTGTACACTGTGCCTTAACTATGGTCAACAAACGCAGCACGAATACTAAGTACTCTATTTCCTAAAATGACGGAGGGTTACGCAGGTTTTTCAGAAAACCATGAGCGTAATGAACTTGATATCGTTGTAGAAACAAGCGATTTTGAAAAGGAGTGTTTTTTAGGCTTTTCTAGTTTCGCTAAAGAGGTCACTCCAGGTGAAGGGATCTCGGCTCTTTCCCCATCGAATAAGATGCAGGATATTTCATAAATACCGCTGTGCAAAACAAGAACTATAGAAGCAATCAAAAACTAAACCGTGAGTTTGTAGCATCTGCCGGTTTGCTAAAGAGGTCACTCCCGGTGAAGGGATCTCGGCTCTTTCCTCATCGAATAAGGTGCAGGATATTTCATAAATACTGCTGTGCAAAGCAAAACTGTAGCTACCCTTTTTTTTATAAAGTTTTGATTCTACAACATCTTTTAGGTTTCTTTTCTTTTATTAATCTCATTAATAAATCCTAAAATTTATACTTCCTAAGCATCACAGAAGAAATGAAAGCAGTAATATTTATATATCATCATATATATATAGTATAAGCATTCGTCTCAGGCAGTAATATGATCTCATCATAGAACATTGCAGCAGAAGATAACATATGAAATATTGGATATACTAGGACGTCCGTGTTTTATTTCGAGCCTGTAAAAAACACGAATTCCACGGTCGCGATGAAGAGCCAAACGCACATCCCTAGACACCTACGAGAGCGGCAAGTAACCCTTCCAATTCTAGGGTTAGGAGACCCGGTCTCGACTCCTCAAGATGGCCTCCCACTGGACCCTAGAACCCGGTAACTTGTGCTCCCCTCCTCAGGTCTACCTAATGCGGAAAAGTAAATAATAAACAACGGTGACCGCATCCTCAACTCGGAAGTGCCCCAATAAAAGAATATTACATACAAATGAATTTTACATCAATGAAAATAAAAACCCTCATCTCACATAAAACCCCCGGCTATTTAGAACATGACGATCCAATATAACATATCATATTAACACATAATATCTTATATCATCAACGAAGCAGGTATGCGTATCCCGATTGTCGTTGATGTATAGCAACGAAACCGGCGATACACCACATACTACGCTTACGGTCACAGAAAAGAAAGTGTAAAACTAAACATTTGGAATCCATTATCACTTTTGACATCTTAAATCCAAAATATCACATACTTCGAATTTCATGCCTAACAAAATGAATTCCACATATTGTAATTCCAGATAAATAGACAATGTTAAATTTTCCGATCGAATCAACGAATACAAAAAGATCTCCAGAAAACTCAACACTTGAGTAAAATTAAAAATCCCAAGAAGCATGTAGTAATACATACGGATGAAGCTTAGAAATAACTATCACTAACACCCAAGTACTGCCGCGGAACTGCCTCCAAATGCATGGTAAGGCCGCAGTTCCGCGGCGACTTAAAGGCTACAGTGACTCTATTTCACAGTAATCCATACAATTACCTGCTTGATTTTTTGAGTATTTTTATTGTTGAAAAAAACATCTTTTAAAAAAATTTCAAGAGAGGGGGTCAAAAAAGACGTTTCGGGGTTCGATCGGACTTTTAACTTCGTCTACACGTCGCGTAATGCTCTAGCTAGGCTCTGATACCACTGTAAGGTAACTATGCACTGTCACAAGGGTCTATAAGGCATCATCCATGCCGTATTTAAAATTTTCAAGTGTCGAACAACCTAAAGAGAGGATCTTTCCTAGATAATTAGGTTTAACAAAGCATGTAAACATCTTTATATCTAAGAGAAAGGGATTACAACCTTTGTAGTCCGTTCCTTCGATTCATAAGATCTGATTAGTAGTCCCTTCGCCGCGATCCATGAACTTCCGGACTCTAGGGAGGCTCCATAAGTCGAATGATGCATTATTGCTTGAAGTTTTCCTTTTCGAAGATGATCTACCTTGAAGAATCTTTAACTCAAGCTCTCACTTCTCTAATCAAGTATTAGAGAAGTGAACACCCTAATCTAAGTGGCTAGAATAGATGAGGATGATTAAGTAAGAATTATGCTCTCTTTTGTTTTCAATTTCTCACACTAATTCATCTAATCACAAAAAGCTAGTAAGCTTTTTAAGGAGGAAGAAGAAGATGAAACCTTTTGTGATGAATAATGAAATTGTGTTATGTTTACAAATCCAACCATGGGTTAAGTAAGAAGGGCTTAACCATTTTAGAGAATAAACCATGGTAATGGGTTTGGGTTGGGTTAAGAAATATCTTCACAAAATATCTAAACAAAATATCTAAGCGGAAAACAAAACAAAAACTTCTAGAAGCATCATGAAAAAGCTAACCCAAATCAAACCCTAATTTGTTTAATCTCCACAAATCATGTTGTATTTGTAATCATAACTTGTTATAATATTATATATCACATATATAATATATTTTTGTAACAAAAGAAAATAATACAATTAACATATATCGCATATATATCAATGCATTATCCGGTGAGAAAATGAATCAATAAAGCGAGCTAATATTAGTTAACGTAATTTAATATATCACATATATAATTATACACTAAATTATCGAATCAACCCTTGATCCGACAATCCGGCTATATCGCATATAACCGACTAATATAACATATACCGATTCATCGAATCAACACTTGATACGATGAGTCGGCTATTTCACATATACCCGGTCGACATCATATTCATGAGAATAGAATATGGTATCTTATATCGTATTATTGTCGGTCCCGCACATATCACATATGTGCTCCTACTTCGTTTTGTCTGAGCCAGGAAACCTCTGTGTAGGACTCTAAAGAATCGTCAATACGCCGGCAGCAGATGATGATCATATCAAACACCAACAAGCTGCAAGCGGTCAGCTAAACGTAACAGCCACCCAGGTATTGAGCGATCAGAAGATCAACAAGCAAACCTATACATTCTCCTGTGAATCCAATCAGTAACACTCGTGTACAGTCCGATCTCTTCGTCTGATATGTTGCATATTTAGTCTAGGGGTGGTAAACGTCAGACCCCAGTAACCGATAAGTCGTGTCGATGTAAGGCGCATAACAGTTCGAGAAACTACTGATAACACTTACCAGTAGCACTCCATATCAGCCCTAGCCAGGGACTTCCAGTTATAACCAATCGAACATAGCACAACATCAACTCCCCATACCGGGAGAGACGAAACCCCTCCTATCGCTCATTGCCTCCATGTGATTCGGGATTGTACCCAAAAGCCACCGTTTTGCACGCCCTCTTGGACGTGGTAAGGTGGAAATCAAAGAATAGTGGGAATCACACAAGACTCTATGACGATCTCGGGTCTTCAGACTAACCTGTACCAGTGTCACCAGAGAACTGCTATCTGGCGATAGGTATAATACCATCCAGGAGTTCTCGACGAGTCCGTTCAGTGTATCCAGTCTCCACTGAGCACTCGTACACCATCTTTGATGTCCAACACCAATGGATATGGGATCATCCGTCGCCCATCATATGGGTCAAGATGCGTGTACGCTAGTCTACTCTGGAGTATTGATGCCCTGTCTCGATACACCCTCGAATAGGAACAGTTATAGGATGTACTCGTTGACTACCCTGGCCCCTCTAGTATGATCTCATCATTGTCTTAGCAGTCGAGTACATATCCTAGGGGCTTTATCAACACGTGATTACAAAACAGTATTCGTTAACATGTTAAGATAAAGTGAAACCAGATAGCATACTATCATATCGAGCAAGAAAGTCCTCTCTCTCTATATATATCCAAGCATCCATTATAATATACATCACATGTACAACAATGGCCTCTAGGGCATACATATAACTAACATCCTTGCTATCAGCACGCAACATTGTGTTATGTATACAACAGCAGTGGATGCAGCCCATTTAGCTGAGGAGCGTCTTCCCGAGACTTTGGATGTTCCGAGACCAAGGAGGGCTCGTATAGATATATCAGCCCAGAAACAGATGTTTAGACACCGTGACATGTTTCATGGACGTCGCGGGAGTAGCAAAGGCTTAGGATGTGGACAGTCGTTTTGCACTTATCCCAGGAGGGCCAGCAGTTTTTATCTGGATGTTACCATTGTGGGAGTTTGGGTCATCGGGTTCGAGATTGTACTGAGCCACGTGAGCGAGAGGCAGCTGTACCATATGTTACTTTACCACCTTCACCTTAGGGAGAGTCTCCTGTTGCGCATGTTGTTGATCCGCGTCAGACTTATGTTCAGAGAGGTCGTGGTCGCGGAGGGATTGCTCAGAGTGTACAGGATTGTAGTGGAGGAGTTCAGCCAGTTGCGGGTAAAGGGCAGGCATGAACGTTTGCTTCTACTCATCGAGACGCACGGGCGTCCAATGTAGAGTTTTTAGGTATTCTTAATTCGTATGTCTTTTGATGCATTTGTTTGTTTAATTCGGGATCTATGCACTCGTTATTCTACACGCTTCGTGCCATGATACCAGATTGTTTGTTGTGTAATTTTCTGTTAGCTAGATTAGCCATTTGTTGTGTAATTTTCTGTCAGCGATTTTTTTGTTGCGCGACACGTGTTTCGGTCGTGTGCCAATTGGATAGGAGATAGAGTTAGTCCGTCGATTTAGTCCTTCTAGAGATGCTGGACTTGACATTCTCCTGGGCATGGACTAGATAGCTATGTGTTAGGCATCTATGGACTGCCGCGAGAAAACAGTCAGGATTTGTTTTCCCGGCGAGTCAGTTCTTGTTCTGCAGGGGGACAGTGGTGTCGCCCTCGCAGCTTGAATTCAACCTTTTTCTCTTGTCGGCTTTTAAGGAGAGGATGTCGGGGATTCTTGGCTTCTATTCGTGATACCAGAGCCACAGTGGGTTTGTTGGACCGGGTTCCCATCGTGCGAGAGTTTTTCGACGTTGTTCGAGATGAGCCAGCGGAGCTTAGGGAGCTTAAGGATCTGCTGCTGAGTTGCTAGATAGGGGGACTTTTACGTCCAAGTGTTTCGCTTTGGGGAGCTCCTATTCTGTTAGTCAAGATGAAGGACGGCAGTTTGAGGTTGTGTATCGATTAATCGTCAATTGGACCGAGTCACGGTGCAGATAGGTATCCTTTACCCCGCATTGACGATTTCTTTGATCATCTCCAGAGTGCGAGACATTTTCTAAGTTTGTTTGGGATCAGGTCATCGTTAGTTGCGAGTTAGAAGTGATGACATTCCAAAGACTGTTGTTGTGCACGCTATATGCTTTTAGAGTTTTTGGTGGTATCGTTGGACTCACCAATGCCCTAGCAGCATTCTTGGTTGTGATGAACCAGATTCTTCAGGCCGTTCCTTGGCCAGATTATTGTTGTGTTATTGATGGCATTCTGGTCTTTTCCTAGAGTCGTGAGGAACCTGAGCAGCACTTGAGGATTTTCTTTGCAGACATTGGGAGAGCACCCGCTATTTGCTAAATTATCGAAGTGTTCCTTCTGGCTTGATGGTGTTGACTTCCTAGGTCATGTGGTTACGAGAGACGGTATTCGTATGGACCCGAGGAAGATCGAGATCGTACAGCTTTGGCCTAGACCTGTCACGACCCGCAGGGTACGGAACGTGACTGGCACTTAAGTTTACGAAACGTCTCAAGACGTCCGTAAAATAAGTAAGCCAAAGCCCAAAACCCAAAACCAAATAAGCAAAAGAGTGAAGAAAAACCAATCAATTGAAAGCGAGTTTATCAAATAAGTCATATAAAACCTTTTTTAAAACGTTATCATTTTTTCCGAAAATTTCGGCAGAGTCTCCTTTGTAAACACTGGCCCCCAAAATGTGTACAACAAGAATATAAATAAATCCAACAAATAAGGCATCCCCAAGCGGGAGCTAGCTCTTCGCCATAAGGCGGTCACAAATCCCACGCAATATAAAACAACAACATGCAAAATAATCATAAAGAAGCATGAGAAAAACAGCATGTCGACTCAAGTGAGCTCGACCCCAAAATACAGCATAAAAGTCCACAAATCTCACAGTCTCATCTCTAGGTCAATATACAACAATACTGGCAGATACAGTAGATGGAGTACTCTAGATACAAAGAATATACAAGATGGTACAAAATTAATAATACAACCCACCTACGAGCAAAACCCTCGAGTCCTGGCAAAAGAGGCAAAAGAAGCGGTGCGCCCGCCGCTACGGTGCTGACGGAGCGGACCTGCAAAAGACTGTGGCACAACGGGGGTGAGTTGCCAACTCGTGAGTAATAAATAACATCTATAGAGGCTATCGCAAGTATGCACACAAGCATCGTAGCATCTATAATACAGGTATGGCAGGGCATAATAGCAGGTATGTATGCAATATGAATATACTAGCAGGTATGAATGCAATGTGAATCAACTCATGATCTGAATGTGTAAGTATAAGAATCATGTTTTTCCTTTAGGAATCTCTTTTGAAATACCAGCACAATACCAATAGAATCAGCAAGAACCTGTGTCCAGCAACGACACCTCAAAACTATCACAAATCTCATATATCCATGTCATAGTATCTCTGGCCTCAGCCATCCGGCTGACCCATCTCAATATCACTATCTCAACATCTCGCGGCCACGGTCGGTATCCTCTGGATATTCGCCGTGCCAAACAGTCACCGGTAGGTAATCCGTCCCCTGCCAGGATCATCGTCAGCAACACGAGCTTCTTGCCCCGGGGTACCTTACCGGGCCCACCATGTACCCGAGACGGTTCATCCAACTCCTCGAAACGGGTCTCGAAAACCACAGCAAACTCATGGTGAACGACACTTACATCACTAGAAAACCGCAATTTACATATTTTAAAAATATAATAAGTTTAGAAATTTTGCGGCTTTTCCCCGAAATCCAGAATATCACAAAATCTCAAGAAATCCTCATAAATGCATATGCCAATGATAATGAATGCATATGGTGTCAATAATCAAGTTGCGATGTTTGATTGATAGACTAGGCATGAACAAATAACATGATGAGGACATGCACATGATTAGCAATCTTTTGATTTCATTTTAAGGAATTAAAGGCAATAGCACAGGTTTAAGGATCAATTATAGTAAAAGGTTTCAAATTACAGGTTATCTAGTATAGTGGCATGGCAATTACCAGGGCGTGTGTGTAATCATGAATAGTGCTCGTGCTGCATATAAAAACCCTGGCAATGGTGCAGGTGTCCTATAGAATGGGTTCGCATATGTAGGTCAAATAAGGCATGGATGTAGTTACTAATATCACTAAAATCTTAACTACTTAAACTATCGGGAGACTTGCGCCATCCAAACGATAGTCCCCCGTAGATATTAAATCTACTCACTGGAATCCCTAGCTAGCCACGTCCAATCACCGCTTTCCCCTTTCGTGCCGCGTCTGACGTCTCCGCGACCGAACCTGGAATTTACATCAATACAAAACATAGGGTTACATATCAAGAACGAAGCAAATCCCAAACGAAAATACCAACGTTCACAAGCTAGGCACAACGTGCACAAGGTGCGCGGAACACACGCGAAAAACGCAAAAAAACTAACTAAATCGTCGATTTGGTCGCCCGGCAAAGCTAAAACCCGATCACTCAAAAATCCGCACTGACACATCCTAAATATCATAGGATATGCCAAAAATATCATCAAGATATCGCAAATAATTCATCACATACTTTTATATAAAAACTAGTAAGCATTACATTCAAAAAAAATTGGTGCAAAAATCGCCGATTTGCGACAAAAAGACTACAACCTAGCATAAACATCCAACCGCATAACTAGTTAACCACAATCACACTAATTATAACAGATTACAATACTTCAAATCATATTTTTCCATAAACAACCATTTCTTAATTTTTATAACCACCAATTAAATCCAATTTCACACTTGAAAAACATAAATTAACACATATCGAAGCCCACTTTAAGCAAAGTAATCTCTTAAATTAGGTTTGTATAATAACTAGATAACAAAATAACTTAATTAATCTCATAATGGTGTTCTAAACCCTAATTAAAAGTCAAGCCATGAACTAAAAAAATCTAGATTAGAGATTAACACTAATTTAACATTTCAAAGTTCAAATTTAGCATAATACAACTAACAATTAACCATAGATTAAAAATTATACCTCCCAAGCCTAAACCCTTGGTTGCTCTAACCACTCAAGACACCTCTTTTCTCCAAGATTTGAACAAATTTAGGTTTGAGAGGAGGTGGAAAAAGGGTTTGCTTTGAATTTGTGAAAGAAATTTTGGATTTTGATGGATTTTTGTGATAAAAATGAAGCAAAAAGGGAATGAGAATTGGGGAATTTTCTTGGGCTGTTGCTACAGGATTTCTGAGCTGTTGAGGAGTGGGGAGAGGTGTGGGGGAGTTGGGGAAAGGTGTAGAGAAAGTTTCCAAGTGAAAAGACCAAGTCAACCAACAAAACCCATACCCAATTTAATATATTAAAACCCTTATCATATCATTTTGTTCAAATGAGACGGGAAAATTATTTTGTGGGCTTGCTACTGAGGTGGGGCCAGCCTAGTGGAGAGGGAAGGGTGAATGGGGTTTTACAAAAGAAATTTTATGCAAAAAGACCCCCTACAAGTCCAAAATTGCAAGTTTTAGCTTAAATTTAATAAATTTTGTTTTCCATAATAAAAATTAGTTAAAACTTGAAATAAAATACTAAAAAATTATGTTACAACTAGATTTTAATTAACATGATTTTAAAGATTAAAATTAGCCCAAAGAAGTTTGTATTTATTGCTAATTTAATATATTTTCTTACCGGCTTAAAATAATATTAAAAAATTGAAAAATAGGGAAAATTTTTTAAATGACCAAAAATTAATAAGTAACTCATTAGCTACTAAAAACTAGAAATTACCTATCCATATTAGGTATAATTAGTCCTAAACTGCAAAATAACAAAAAGGACGGTTTACGGAAAAATACCGAATTTTCACCGATTTTCAGGAAAACACCAAAACGACTTTTCAAGGCGGTACAATCTTCCCCCCTTAAAGAAATTCGGTCCCCAAATTTAAAAATATAACTACGCGTACCTTCAAAGAGATGGGGATATTTCTTCCTCATCTCGCCCTCGGTCTCCCAGGTGACCTCCTCGCTGCTCGGGCCACGCCAAAGGACCTTGACGGTCGGTATAACTTTCGATCTCAACTTCTTCACCTGCCGATCCAGGAAGGCCACCGGCTGCTCTGCAAAAGAAAGGTCGCGCTCTAGCTGGACTGTCGGGTGCTGAATCGCATGCGAAGGGTCGTGAAGGTACTTGCGGAGTATCGAAACATGGAAGACGGGGTGAACATCGGGAAAGCTGGGTGGAAGAGCCAAACGATATGCAACTGCGCCGACACGCTCGAGAATCTCGAAGGGACCCACAAATCTGGGACTAAGCTTTCCTTTTCGCACAAATCGCATCACGCACTTCATCGGAGAGACCCTCAGAAAAACATGATCGCCAACTGCGAACTCTAGTCTGCGACGGCGCCTGTCTGCATACGATTTCTGCCTGCTCTGAACCGCTCTCATCCGGTCTCGAATCAACTGAATCTTCGCTGTCGTCTCCTCAACAAGCTGCGGCCCCAATATACTGCTCTCGCTGAGCTCTGTGCAATAAACGGGCGATCTGCATCTCCTCCCATACAATGCCTCGAAAGGTGCCATCTGAATAGTATCCTGGAAGCTGTTGTTGTAGGAGAACTCCACTAGCGGTAAATGACGATCCCAGCTACCGCCGATGTCTAAAACGCACGCTCTGAGCATGTCCTTGAGAGTTTGAATGGTCCGTTCTGACTGTCTGTCGGTCTGCGGATGAAACGCTGTGCTGAAGCTCAAACGAGTGTCCAAAGCCTCCTGAAGTCTCTGCCAAAGTCGGCTGGTGAACTGGGTGCCTCGATCTGACATGATACAAGTCGGTACGCCATGCAACCACACGATCTCGTCGATGTAAAGCTGGGCATACTGAGCGAAGCTGAAAGTGGTCTTCACTGGCAGGAAGTGAGCCGCTTTCGTCAATCGATCTACGATCACCCAGATGGAGTCGTACCCTCGACTGGTCATGGGTAGACCCACTACGAAATCCATCGAAATCTGCTCCCATTTCCACTCTGGAATGGGTGACGGCTGTATCTCTCCTGCGGGCCTCTGGTGCTCGGCCTTGACTTGCTGACAAGTCAGGCATCTCGATACAAACTCCGCAATGTCCCTCTTCATCCCGTCCCACCAGTAGGTCTCTCTCATATCATGGTACATCTTGGTGGAACCGGGGTGGACACTATACACTGATCGGTGTGCCTCCTCAAGAATGTCGCGCCGCAATCCATCAGCATCTGGTATGCACAGTCTAGATCCATATCGTAAAATCCCCTGATCATCAATCACGAACTCGGAAAATCTGCCATGTCCCATTGTCACGACCCGAAAGAGCACGTGACTGGCCCTCGAACCATATGAAGTCTATAGGACCCCATCTGACCCAAGTAAGCCAAAAGCCCAGAAATCTAAAACCATTTTAAGAATAAGTAAAGAAACTGGTTTAAAGAAGTGAAGAAATACAGGTTTGAAATTAAGGTTTTTAAATAACTAAGCCGAAGGTACGTTTTGAAAACAATAAAGTCTTTTCTAAAAATTTCAGCAGAGTTTCTTTTGTAAAACTGGCCCCGAACGGGGTACAACAAGGATATCAATATATATGTGATGATAAAGGCATCCCCAAGCGGGAACTAACTCTTCGTCAATCGACGGTCACAACCACACATGCAACAATAATATACAACGTCAAGTGGCGAGGATCAAATCCAAAAGAAAGCTCAAAATCAACAAGAAAACCGCACTACAACTAAGCGCGACTCTAAGGTCGAATAATACATCACTAGTCTAGGTCTGAAACAAAATACAAGTTTTCGTTGATGGAAATACTAGATACAATGAATAAAATAAATACAATGGTGGTTCTTGATGCGAAAGAATCCACCTACCAAAAGCAAATCACCCGCAAGAAAGTAGTGTGCCAGAAATGCCGCAAAGGAACCTGTACGGCAGAACCTGCAAGAACTGTGGCACAACGAGGGTGAGTTGCCAACTCGTGAATAGAAACATCTACAAGAAGAAACCGAAAGCAAGACATAATCCTAGGTCAATACGATCAGTATATAAAATCCTCAAAATATAACATGCAGCCTATAACAAGGCTAGGGTAAATATCTAACCCGAGTGCAATCTCATGTGTCTGTGTCAATGCCTCAGATAACAATATAGCATATGAATGAGATATGAATGCGTGAAAACAGAATACATTTACATGAAGCAACTGTTTTCATACTTTAGTGAGATTTCCTTTGTATATTTAAAATGAGGTACCATAATGAAATCAGCAATAAAACTGTGCCTAGCATCGGCACAAACGAAATCACAATATCTCGATATCTCAAGTCTCAACCACAATACCTAGGGCGCCGTCAGTCCAGACCGGCCCCTACCATAAATCTCAAGACCACGACGGTATCCTCCGGATATCCGACGCGTCGGGTAAAATCACCGGTAGGTAGTACTCCCCTGCCAGGCTCAACGTCATCACCACATTCCTCTTGCCCCGGGGTACCGTACCGGGTCCACCATGTAGCCGAAACGGTTCATCCGTCTCCTCGAATCGGGTTTCCAAATCCATCAGCAAACTCATGGTGGACGACTCATACATCATGGGAAAACCGCACTTTTTATTTTAAAAGAGAGAATATGTTTATTTGTGTTTTTGCGGTTTTCCTCCAAATCCAGAAAATCTTATAGAAATCCAAATCCAAACCTCAATAGCATGCAAACTGGTGAATATATGCATGAGAATCCATGAATGCGGCATAACAAGGAATACAGTATGCATGGAGTAGCAGGTAATAACTACAATGTCTAAACTATTAGCAAAAAGGCTATGTCAAGCAATAATATTTCTAAGGTGTACTTGACATGGCAATTACCGATGAAGATGTGTGTGAGCCGGGAAGTAAGTGTACGTGGTACATACGCATCATCGGTAATGGTGCTGGTGTCCTATCAGCATGATATTAATACTGGAGTATGAAACATAGTATAAGAATGCGATGCAAAGCGAACCACAAAAAGGGAGTGGGAGCTGAAACAAGACGTAACCAAAACTAATCTGTATTACTCTAATATAAGTCTCACGAATGGTGCCTTTTGAAATAACACGAAACATGGGGTTTTGAAAATAGGGGCTACAGTGTTTTTATGAAAAGATACGTCGTTTTTGAAATAGCCGTAGATTCCCTTGAGCTGTCTTTAAAAATGCCCACGATTCGTTAGTTTTTGAAATAGGTAAGAAGTCTAATCTACTCTAACAACTACACTAACTATACGGCTGAACTAACAAGCTGAACTACAGGTAAGGAAACCGCCTAACATCTGAGTCGATATATATAAATATATATAATTCGGTGACCCCGTCTCAATAGTATCGCGTACGATACAGTATATCATCTGACATCCTCGAGTCATGAGCGCGGATCTATCATCAATATAGGCTCGTACGGTAAATCGTCGTACGGCATCCCAATAGCTGGGTACGGGTCAACATCTCATTATCGTGTCACATAACAGGTATCACTATCATCAGATCATATAATCTGGGGTACTACTCTATATCTAGCACAAAACGATACCATCAATGAAGTATGCATGCGGGGGTAAACACATATCCCAAGCCCGCAAGAAACACATTTCGCATCCCAAATACGAATCATATCAATTCACCGATCTCGCGGCACAAAGCCCACATCATCGACTCATCTCCAAAGTCATCCCATAACATCAAGTACAGTACAAGTATAAGAAACACACAAGTGTATGCGTGTGGGTGCAAATCTATCCTATGGTTCGCAACTAGGAACTACGCTAGGTATTTCTACCCCTAACTAACCATAACACACTATAGCTATCACACAAATAAATATACTACATAGTACTAATTACGGACTGCGGGGGTGCTATACGCCATCCACCCGACTTCCCCATGTAGATATAATCTACTCACCTGAATCCTGCGTGTCGGTGTCGATGTCACCGTCATCTTCCACATCGTCTCGGATCGTCGCGGTGTACCTACACAAATCACACGTATCGCATCGCATCAAAACCAATTCAACACTTGAAACGACACACTAAAACCAACACGATACGCTAAAGGGCTTATAGGTTAGAACCTACGGTTAGCCTTCGCAAAACAACTCGAAATCACTCGATATAGACGTACAAACGTCACACGATCGAGATAACACACAAATACCAAAATCTGGAAATCGAAATACATAAAACCAATTCACATTTCAAAGCAGCAACAAGAGAAAATGATCCCAGATTTTATCTCAGGCCAAACCAGATCAAATAAACAATTCCAGGGTGGAATGTAGGGTGAATATGAGGTATGAAGGCAACATGGGCATGGGACTCACTAGGGTGGCCGGCGACACACCCCAAAATCCCGGCCTCGCCGGCCCACTAGAGGAATTGGGTGCTCGTATTCCTAGGGTGGCCTCCTGGGGTCTCATATGGGTCCCTGGTATCACTTATTTTATCTAGAAATGTTCCAGTATGTTCCAGATTTCCTGCACACACTAACACTCACAAACCGACATGAAAGTCCCGTAATTCCGTATTTTTTGGATTTCCGGTGGAATTGGTCTGGTTTTCTAGCACTAGGGTGATCTTATGGTCTCCACTAAACTCAATTTCCCCATCACAACTCGCAATTCCCTCAAATCCTCACTAGTTTTCACCAAGTCCATAATATCACACAATATCGCTAAAAACTAAACATGGAGTTATAGGAAAAGCTACAATTGAGCTAAGGGTTCAGAAATTACCTCAATTGGCAACTCAAGAATTTTCTTGAGTTGCCCCTAGTGGTCAAAATCCACGCTTTCATGATCCATCTTGAAGGTCTCGGGCTCGTGCACATTTTTAATGAAACCGATATGGGGTTTTGGTGTAGTTTTTTGAGATGAAGAGAGGGATTGAAGAGGGGGGAGAAGATGAGGAAGGGGCAGCATCAGCTAGAGGAAGAAGAGGGAGGGAAAAATGATGGGAGAAAATGGCTAAGTCTCAAAGTCAAAGCAACCCATACCCCTCTCTCACCTACCCTCATTTTCTTTTCTCTTTTTCTTTTCTTTTCCTTTTCTTTTTAAAACCATAAACTTTCTCACAAGAATAGTAAACCCAAATAACTTGAAAGAAAATGCACAAGTGTGAGAACAAGTGATATGTGCAAGTTTTGCACAAAATTGCCAAAAATCCTGATTAGCGATTTTTAATTGCGATTAGCACTAAATTAGTGTCAAACTAATCACAAAAACTTAAAAATGTCATAATTCCAATAAATAACCCATTTTAGAATTTTCCATAATTTTTCATAATTTTTTCTACATTTATTTGCATTTAATTATTAATTTAATATTAAAATAATCAATAAAATAATATTAAATCATAAAAATTCCCAAAAATAATATTTTATTATTTTGGAAATGTTACAATCTACCCCCCTTAAAGAAATTCGGTCCCCGAATTTAAATTTAAAACCCCCAAGTACTAAAACATTTCGATACAAATCCCAAGTCGTCGGGGCTCCGAAATCATCAACACATAAAACGTCACAGCGCAATGCATGCGCAAGGGTACTGAGCAGATAACTCATAAACAACGCTCCATCATGCATCCCGCAATCATCGGAGTCAAGGTAAAAACACAATGTCAAATCCAATACAAAAACCGATATGATATGGATCAGAACTACACATGTAGACATCCAATCTATACATGCGAATAGCTGATGTAAAAGCATGCCAAATCTTTTTAAAATCGCTGCGCGCTGCGCATAACACTGCACCGTGGCGGACGGTTCTCATAAGAAAATAACTATATATGCATATATATATCTTTTGTTTACTAAGCACGTTTCCGCCGTTTGAAAACAATTAGAAGGGTTTCCTTGTTTTTAAAACATTTCGTGTCATATCGGACACGTAAGTATATATATATATATCGAGACTATAGCTCGCTCCTTGGAAATCCCTTCAAACTATCAATGCATGCAAAATATATCCAGGTACCGTCCACTGACTAGTCCTGCTCAGTATGAAAGCGAAATCCAACATCATAAAAAAAGTACTACTCCAAAAGGAATAAATCCCAAAAATGCACATAACACAATCCTGTGCGTCTGGTGCGCACGGAAATCAAAAATCCATATATGTGCTAAACAGGTGCACAAAACGGCATCTAGGTGCAACGGGTGGGCACGAAGCATCTGTCATAGGCAACGTATGTGCCTGACAGCCAAAATCCGGTGCATCTGACATGCACGAAGAATCTCGATTTAGTGCATCGGGTGTGCACCAAAATCGTATATCAAAACACTAAAGGCATATGAAAACCACGCTGGAAGTGCAAATCAAATCACTGCATACGGTAGGCATGAAATCTCAATCAATATCTCAAATGTAATAACTCTGCGCAAAATATATAAATATCCAGTGGGTGCATGAAACCAATATCATGAAACTCAATCATCAAAACTAAATCATGCAAACAGAACGCCCAAAATACCGAAATTCAAAATGACAGATATGTGATAATCGAATCACAAAATCACAAATCATAAATACCGTCGTCCGTAGTTCCTCCTTCGAAGTCGAGAAGGAGTCGGTGCATCCACTGCTAGCGGCGCAGGATATCTACTTGCCTCTTGCTCACGGTCTGGCGTCCTCTGACTCTGGGTCCTTATCTTCCTTGCGGATTTCCTATCTCACAGTCAATCGGCTCATCGGCCCTGTCAGGTGTGCTAACGGGGACGATTCCGTTCTGGCACTTCTCTGGTCGTCCCTCGGTCAAACCTCACGACCACTCGTAAGGCAGCATATCACTGGCGTCGGCCTCTGGCTCTCTGAATGCACGTCACACATCTGATCCTGGGTGCAAGCATCGTTGCAGCAATGTCCGGGAAGGAATCCTGCTCAGGGTCTCTTCCAATCATGCCTAAGCCGAACTGTACGAAGGCTGGTACTCTTGCATAATCTCCTTTCCCTCAAAGGACATCTGTGTCCTCAGCACAACATTTTCTCAGAAACTGGTCACATCCCAACGTCTCTGTAAGCATATCAGGTCTCTAGTCTCGACGGAAAGCAATGACAGCTCGTCAGCGTCTCGCTCGAACCTCTTGTTCCACTTGTCTCTATTGTCGTCCACTATGACGTCACGCCAAGCTACCATGCACTGCACTGTTCTCGGCCACGGTCAATTTGAAGTCTCTCACACGGTCATCACTCTGTAGCAGATGTCAGGCCGAACAGGTCCTCGGGAACACGTCCCAACCATCGGAGGAATACTCGTCACTCGTCCATCCTTGATCAATTCGCAACGCATCTGGTTAAGTTCCTTAATCTGAATCTGGTCAACTACCTCGTCGACAATGCTGAACTCTGTCCTGCTGGGTGTGCGCAAAACGACCACTCCTGGGTCTAGGTCTTCTCGTATCGTTTTCCAGAAGGGTCCTGTCGAGGTCTCCTTCTCAAATCTCAATCCTGCCGAATTGCCCGGAAGTCGTCATCCAATGCAGAAGCTAAAGCTTATTCCGGAACGGCTGCATACTTATCGCGCTTCTTTCTGGAAGATATTTCCATATACCATGCCTCTGGGGCGTATCACATCTCTACTGTTAACGGAGGGGGGACGTCATCTCGTCGAAATCTCGTACGAACTCTTTTCTTCACTCTGCTCAAATGTCGACTGATTCGGACTTGTTTCATCATGGCTGCACGAACTGCGCTCCGACGGCTATGCTCGCATCTGGAGTCTCCCAAGCAGTGTCCTATCACGATATCCGAAAGATGTCGAACCATCCGATCGACTCGTCAGATCCTCATAATCCCCCAAGAGCTCACATCTCGGGTACAGTTTAATAGTATCGAGTACATGCCACAGCGTCGGTGGTCCAGCCGTAGAAGGGCAAACCCAAGCCTCACTAATGGCGCCGAGGAACCGCCGTAAACCCGAAGGTTCAAAGGCTTTCACACGGTCATTAAGTCGAGTTAGGGTTTCATTCTTCTAGAGGGTCCATAGAATCACCTGCATGTCTTTCCGTATACTTTAAACTTGGAAAATAGGTTCCTGACATTCGATCGTCTCAATCGACTCTCAACGAACCTGCGTGAAGTCGTCTCTAGCTGGAAACAATCTATCTGATGGCCTCGCATCGGGGTAAGCGAACTCACCACACGTCCTAGTCATTCATCCTCGGTGACTAGCGACTCGCTATTATATCTCCAAGAACATGCTCATGCTGCAGTAGCTCCAACCATCTGGGCGATATCTCGTCATTTGCAGCAGCAACTGGCTCATACGCCTGTACGCCGAACAACGCCTCAATCCTCCAGGAAAGGCAACGCATTGGCGGTCATCTCTGAATTGGTCTGCTCTAGATCTGAGTAAGACTCCCCACACTGGAAATCTTCTACTCAACCGGGCCCGCTCCGGCGTAAAAAAAATCGGACGAATCACCTTCGTCTCTCAAATCGGGTAGACTAGCTATCATCTGTCGCATATCTGCCTGAAAGCTCCGGCAATCTCAGCTCGTAAGCTCCGAAAGCAACATCCTGTCAATCTCAGCAACAGCTGGTCCATCTGTCAGCACGATAGGCGACATCACAATCTCTGAGGTATGCTGTACATCAACAGTCCTCTCTCATCTGGCAGCTCTAACAATTGCCCGATCACCCGGTGCAAAACCAAGCACTCGCCTCCACTAGAGGTCACAATCACCAACACTAACTCGAGACGTTCCCATGTCACCAGAAAACACAGTGGTCGGCCCTCGTACCAAACGAGCTCACACCGGCCGTAACCCTAGCAGCAGCCCGAACTGCGCTCAAACATGGCGACAGGAACCTCAATCGAGTATCAAGAGAGCACACCAATGGCAAGAAGGGAAACAACAGATCCAGAGTGGATACATGATCATAGGAAGGAACAACATCAATGAACGTATGATCATGAAACTAGTAGAATCGGGAATCTCAAATGGATGTATGATCCTGGATATAAGGAGAATCACTGATCTCGAAAAATATGCACAGCCTAAGGTTCCTTAAGCGGAGTGGCGTGTCGTAAGTATGCCGCGTAACATACCAACGGTACGTCACTCTACTTTAGTCACCTATTCCATCAACCAAGGGTCATCCTAAAACGACGAAAGTTCGGGTCTAATACCCCCTCGACCAAGGCTAAGTTCCGTAAGGTCAAGCCTAAGTTCCGTATATAAATAACTCCCTAGGCTCCACATAGTCAAACTTAGACTCGAACCAAGGTCAACCTAGCGCTCTGATACCAACTTTGTCACGACCCGAAAGAGCACGTGACAGGCCCTCGAACCATATGAAGTCTATAGGACCCCATCTGACCAAAGTAAGCCAAAAGCCCAGAAATCTAAAACCATTTTAAGAATAAGTAAAGAAACTGGTTTAAAGAAGTGAAGAAATACAGGTTTGAAATCAAGGTTTTTAAATAACTAAGCCGAAGGTACGTTTTGAAAACAATAAAGTCTTTTCTAAAATTTTCGGCAGAGTTTCTTTTGTAAAACTGGCCCCGAACGGGGTACAACAAGGATATCAATATATATGTGATGATAAAGGCATCCCTAAGCGGGAACTAACTCTTCGTCAATCGACGGTCACAACCACACATGCAACAATAATATACAACGCCAAGTGGCGAGGATCAAATCCAAAAGAAAGCTCAAAAGCAACAAGAAAACCGCACTACAACTAAGCGCGACTCTAAGGTCGAATAATACATCACTAGTCTAGGTCTGAAACAAAATACAAGTTTTGGTTGATGGAAATACTAGATACAATGAATAAAATAAATACAATGGTGGTTCTTGATGCGAAAGAATCCACCTACCAAAAGCAAATCACCCGCAAGAAAGTAGTGTGCCAGAAATGCCGCAAAGGAACCTGTACGGCAGAACCTGCAAGAACTGTGGCACAACGGGGGTGAGTTGCCAACTCGTGAATAGAAACATCTACAAGAAGAAACCGAAAGCAAGACATAATCCTAGGTCAATACGATCAGTATATAACATCCTCAAAATATAACATGCAGCCTATAACAAGGCTAGGGTAAATATCTAACCCGAGTGCAATCTCATGTGTCTGTGTCAATGCCTCAGATAACAATATAGCATATGAATGAGATATGAATGCGTGAAAACATAATACATTTACATGAAGCAACTGTTTTCATACTTTAGTGAGATTTCCTTTGTATATTTAAAATGAGGTACCATAATGAAATCAGCAATAAAACTGTGCCTAGCATCGGCACAAACGAAATCCCAATATCTCGATATCTCAAGTCTCAACCACAATACCTAGGGCGCCGTCAGTCCAGACCGGCCCCTACCATAAATTTCAAGACCACGACGGTATCCTCCGGATATCCGACGCGTCGGGTAAAATCACCGGTAGGTAGTACTCCCCTGCCAGGCTCAACGTCATCACCACATTCCTCTTGCCCCGGGCTACCGTACCGGGTCCACCATGTACCCGAAATGGTTCATCCGTCTCCTCGAATCGGGTTTCCAAATCCATCAGCAAACTCATGGTGGACGACTCATACATCATGGGAAAACCGCACTTTTTATTTTAAAAGAGAGAATATGTTTATTTGTGTTTTTGCGGTTTTCCTCCAAATCCAGAAAATCTCATAGAAATCCAAATCCAACCCTCAATAGCATGCAAACTGGTGAATATATGCATGAGAATCCATGAATGCGGCATAACAAGGAATACAGTATGCATGGAGTAGCAGGTAATAACTACAATGTCTAAACTATTAGCAAAAAGGCTATGTCAAGCAATAATATTTCTAAGGTGTATGTGACATGGCAATTACCGATGAAGATGTGTGTGAGCCGGCAAGTAAGTGTATGTGGTACATACGCATCATCGGTAATGGTGCTGGTGTCCTATCAGCATGATATTAATACTGGAGTATGAAACATAGTATAAGAATGCGATGCAAAGCGAACCACAAAAAGGGAGTGGGAGCTGAAACAAGACGTAACCAAAACTAATCTGTATTACTCTAATATAAGTCTCACGAATGGTGCCTTTTGAAATAACACGAATCATGGGGTTTTGAAAATAGGGGCTACGGTGTTTTTATGAAAAGATACGTCGTTTTTGAAATAGCCGTAGATTCCCTTGAGCTGTCTTTAAAAATGCCCACGATTCGTTAGTTTTTGAAATAGGTAAGAAGTCTAATCTACTCTAACAACTACACTAACTATACGGCTGAACTAACAAGCTGAACTACAGGTAAGGAAACCGCCTAACATCTGAGTCGATATATATAAATATATATAAGTCGGTGACCCCGTCTCAATAGTATCGCGTACGATACAGTATATCATCTGACATCCTCGAGTCATGAGCGCGGATCTATCATCAATATAGGCTCGTACGGTAAATCGTCGTACGGCATCCCAATAGCTGGGTATGGGTCAACATCTCATTATCTCGTCACATAACAGGTATCACTATCATCAGATCATATAATCTGGGGTACTACTCTATGTCTAGCACAAAACGATACCATCAATGAAGTATGCATGCGGGGGTAAACACATATCCCAAGCCCGCAAGAAACACATTTCGCATCCCAAATACGAATCATATCAATTCACCGATCTCGCGGCACAAAGCCCACATCATCGACTCATCTCCAAAGTCATCCCATAACATCAAGTATAGTGCAAGTATAAGAAACACACAAGTGTATGCGTGTGGGTGCAAATCTATCCTATGGTTCGCAACTAGGAACTACGCTAGGTATTTCTACCCCTAACTAACCATAACACACTATAGCTATCACACAAATAAATATACTACATAGTACTAATTACGGACTGCGGGGGTGCTATACGCCATCCACCCGACTTCCCCATGTAGATATAATCTACTCACCTGAATCCTGCGTATCGGTGTCGATGTCACCGTCATCTTCCGCATCGTCTCGGATCGTCGCGGTGTACCTACACAAATCACACGTATCGCATCGCATCAAAACCAATTCAACACTTGAAACGACACACTAAAACCAACACGATACGCTAAAAGGCTTATAGGTTAGAACCTACGGTTAACCTTCGCAAAACAACTCGAAATCACTCGATATAGACGTACAAACGTCACACGATCGAGATAACACACAAATACCAAAATCTGGAAATCGAAATACATAAAACCAATTCACATTTCAAAGCAGCAACAAGAGAAAATGATCCCAGATTTTATCTCAGGCCAAACCAGATCAAATAAACAACTCCAGGGTGCTATGCAGGGTGAATATGAGGTATGAAGGCAACATGGGCATGGGACTCACTAGGGTGGCCGGCGACACACCCCAAAATCCCGGCCTCGCCGGCCCATTAGAGGAATTGGGTGCTCGTATTCCTAGGGTGGCCTCCTGGGGTCTCATATGGGTCCCTGGTATCACTTATTTTATCTAGAAATGTTCCAGTATGTTCCAGATTTCCTGCACACACTAACACTCACAAACCGACATGAAAGTCCCGTAATTCCGTATTTTTGGATTTCCAGTGGAATTGGTCTGGTTTTCTAGCACTAGGGTGATCTTATGGTCTCCACTAAACTCAATTTCCCCATCACAACTCGCAATTCCCTCAAATCCTCACTAGTTTTCACCAAGTCCATAATATCACACAATATCGATAAAAACTAAACATGGAGTTATAGGAAAAGCTACAATTGAGCTAAGGGTTCAGAAATTACCTCAATTGGCAACTCAAGAATTTTCTTGAGTTGCCCCTAGTGGTCAAAATCCACGCTTTCATGACCCATCTTGAAGGTCTCGGGCTCGTGCACATTTTTAATGAAACCGATATGGGGTTTTGGTGTAGTTTTTTGAGATGAAGAGAGGGATTGAAGAGGGGGGAGAAGATGAGGAAGGGGCAGCAGCAGCTAGAGGAAGAAGAGGGAGGGAAAAATGATGGGAGAAAATGGCTAAGTCTCAAGGTCAAAGCAACCCATACCCCTCTCTCACCTACCCTCATTTTCTTTTCTCTTTTTCTTTTCTTTTCCTTTTCTTTTTAAAACCATAAACTTTCTCACAAGAATAGTAAACCCAAATAACATGAAAGAAAATGCACAAGTGTGAGAACAAGTGATATGTGCACGTTTTGCACAAAATTGCCAAAAAAGCCGATTAGCGATTTTTAATTGCGATTAGCACTAAATTATTGTCAAACTAATCACAAAAACTTTAAAATGTCATAATTCCAATAAATAACCCATTTTAGAATTTTCCATAATTTTTCATAATTTTTTGCATTTAATTATTAATTTAATATTAAAATAATCAATAAAATAATATTAAATCATAAAAATTCCCAAAAATAATATTTTATTATTTTGGAAATGTTACACCCATCTGTGCCATGATCTCTGAGCAACGGTCGTCTCTGCACTGTGCCTCATACATACGGTCAAGCAACTGTAGGCGTGCACGAACATGCGCGAGCTGTCCCTCTGTCTGAGTAAACTCGAACTCAACTCGGCTGTCGCATAAAATCTGCCAATCTGCTGACGACTGCCTCTGCACTACGCGCAAATAGGATAGACTACCCCCAGGCCTCCTGCTCAAAGCATCTGCCACAACATTCGCCTTGCCTGGGTGATATTGTTATTCTTCTACACCTTGCCTTTACCCGACTTGCGGGACAAATTTTTATAAAGTAAATGTTGCGAAAATTATTAAAATATAACTCTTGAACTAAAAAGGATTTCTACTAAATTACTTAAGGTTTCCTAAACATTTTACAAATGCTTCTACTAAAATGTTTTAACACTCTATATTTAAAATGGTTTTGATTTCTGCGTTTCGGCTTACTTAATCTGTTACGCCTGTAGATGTTACGTGGTTAAGTGCCGGTCACGGGCCGAACTTTGGGTCGTGACAAAGTTGGTATCAGAGCGTAGGTTTTACCTTCGGAGTGTAGGATGACCCTGGTATGATGGAGTAGGTAGCTACAGCAGAGTGGCGTAGCATGCGTATGTTCCGCGGCATACTCACGACACGGTACTCCGCCTAAGCGACCTTAGGACTTATTAGTTGAAATTCCTTCATTATTGAATACATTCTTGCGATTCGATTTCCGTATCCTTATCGAATCCTACTTTCCTTTTCGGGTACTATGCCGCCAAAGACTACTAGGGCGCAGAGAGCGGTCGCGAGGGCCGAGATTCGTGTTGACTCGTCCGAGACGAGGACTGATCCAGGAAATGCACCTATTGTACCCGAGCAGACTGTTCCTCCCATGACAGATCAGATCACCACGTTAGGGGCTAGTATACAGGAGATGCACCGGACGGTGGGATCCAGCATGCAGGAGATGCGCCAGATGATAGGATCGCTAGTTGAGACGCTTCGAGCGCAGCGTCCAGAGGTAGCTCCACCAGTCATAGGGACCGCGATGGTACCGACCGTACAGCCAGTTGCCCCTGCAGCCACGGAGGTGATTATATTATCGCTATCAGAGTTCATGAGGCTGAAGCCTCCGGTCTTCACAGGCACAGATGCAGCCGAGGACCCACAGTCTTTTATTGATAGGATGACCCGGATATGCCGTTCCCTCAGATGCGCAGATGCGAGATGGGTCGAGTTCGTGAGCTTTCGCCTGGAAGGTCTTGTGCAGAAATGGTGCGAATCAGTTGAGAAGGGCAGAGCAGCAGGTCTTCCTCCTACGACCTGGACAGAGTTTGTGACGATGTTCCTTGCCCGCTTCCTTCCCCAGAGTGTTAGGGATGCCCGAGCACGCAGATTTGAGTCCTTACGCCAGACGCCAGAGATGACAGTGGCAGAGTACGATGTGCTGTACACCGAGCTATCAGTTTATGATCCGTACCTAGTGGCTACTGGGGAGATGCGAGTCAAGAGATTTGTCCGAGGCTTGCTTACCCCGCTATTCCTTGCGATCAGCTCCCAGCATTATGAGACCTATGCCGCGGCAGTAGACGCAGCCCTATTGGTTGAGGAGTGCCTTGCAAAGACTTCGGTAGTTCCAGGGCCGAAGAGGGTTCGTACTGATACAACAGCTCAGAGACATCCATTCAGACGCCGTGATAGACGTCGTACAGGTGGCAGAGACTCGGGGCGAGGTCAGATGTTTAGCTCATACCCCCAGGAGGGTCAGCAGTCGTCCCGTAGATGTTTTGGATGTGGTAGTCATCATCACCGCGTCAGAGATTGTACCGAGACACGCAGGAGGGAGCAAGCCGTACCGCATGTCACACTTCCACCTTCTCCACCCCAGAGGGCGTTACCTGTTGTACCCGCAGTTGCTCCGCGTCAGACCCATGCACAGAGAGACCGTGGTCGTGGAGAGTTTGTTCCTAGAGGGCGAGGCGGTCGAGGCAGAGTGCAGCCAGTTGCTAGTATGCGACCGGCAGTTGCAGGTGGAGGACAGGCACGAGTTTTCACATTGATGCATCAGGACGCGCAGGCGTCCAATGCGGTGGTCTCAGGTATCATATCAGTATGTTCTGTTGATGCACACGTATTGTTCGATCCCGGATCCACGCACTCGTACGTATCCACACACTTCGTGCTGAGTTTGGGTAGAGAGTCCGGTCTGCTTGATCAGCCGCTTGTTGTGACCACTCCAGTGGGAGAGTCATTTATTGCTAGGAACGTGTTCCGATCCTGTGTTGTCCTCATTGGCGAGAGAGATCTGCCTGTCGACCTGATCCTTCTTGAGATGTTGGACTTCGACGTTATTTTGGGCATGGATTGGTTAGCCACGTGCTATGCGTCTGTGGACTGCCACGAGAAAACAGTGAGATTTTGTTTTCCCGGCGAGTCGACTTTTGTTGTGCAGGGGGACCGTGGTGCCACCCCTCACATTTTGATTTCTTCTCTTTGCGCTGGACAGCTGTTGAGGAAGGGATGTCAGGGATTCCTAGCCTATGTTTGTGACACTAGAGCTACAGATGTTCCGTTGGACCAGGTTCCGATTGTATGTGAGTTCCCTGACGTATTCCCTGACGAGCTTCCTGGGCTACCGCCTGAGCATGATGTTGTGTTCTGTATTGATTTGATTCCCGGCACGGGGACTATTTCTATACCGCCTTATCGGATGGCCCCGGTGGAGCTTAGTGAGTTGAAGAGTCAGTTGCAAGATTTGCTGGACAAGGGACTTATTCGACCCAGTGTTTCTCCTTGGGGTGCTCCGGTCCTGTTCGTCAAGAAGAAGGACGGAAGCTTACGTTTGTTTATCGACTATCGGCAGCTGAACCGGGTGACCGTGCAGAATAGATATCCTTTGCCACGTATCGACGATTTGTTCGACCAGCTTCAGGGGGTAGGATATTTTTCGAGGATCGATTTGCGATCGGGCTATCATCAGCTACGAGTTCGACAGGAAGACATTCCGAAGACAGCTTTCCGTACACGTTATGGCCATTATGAGTTTTTGGTGATGTCGTTCGGACTCACCAACACGCCAGCAGCCTTCATGGACTTGATGAACCGTATATTCCGGCCATATCTCGACATGTTCATCATCGTATTCATTGACGATATATTGGTGTATTCCCGGAGCAGAGAGGAGCACGAACAGCACCTGCGGATCACACAACAGACCTTGAGGGAGCACCAGCTCTACGCAAAATTCTCCAAGTGCGCATTCTGGCTCGACAGCGTAGACTTCTTGGGTCACGTGATTACACGGGATGGTATATGTGTAGACCCAAGGAAGATTGAGGCCGTTCAGAGCTGGCCCAGACCTACTTCCGTTACTGAGATACGCAACTTTCTAGGACTGGCCGGCCACTACAGGCGATTTGTACAGGATTTCTCCTGTATTGCTGCACCCTTGACCGGATTGACCCGGAAGGGAGTTCCTTTCGATTGGACGGAGGATTGCGAGCACAGTTTCCAGCAGCTACGGACTTGTTTGACTACGGCGCCAGTATTATCGTTGCCTTCAGGATCAGGCGGATTTGCAGTCTATTGTGACACTTCACGAGTGGGGCTAGGGTGCGTATTGATGCAGCATGGCAGGGTGATCGCTTATGCTTCCCGGAAACTGAAGAAACATGAACAGAACTACCCCACTCACGATCTAGAGATGGCTGCAATGGTCTTTGCACTTAAGATCTGGCGACATTACCTATACGGCGAGTCGTGCCAGATATTCACTGATCACAAGAGCCTCAAGTACATATTTCAGCAGCGAGACCTGAATCTCCGACAGCGCCGTTGGATGGAACTGGTGAAGGACTACGACTGCAAGATCTTATATCACCCGGGCAAGGCTAACGTAGTAGTAGATGCTTTGAGTAGGAGGCCCAAGAGTAGTCTAGCAGGTTTGAGTGCAGTACAGAGGCAGTCGTCGGCAGATTGGCAGATATTGTGCGACAGCTGAGTGCAGTTCGAGTTCACGCAGATCAGGGGACAGCTTGCGCATGTTCGTGCACGCCCACAGTTGCTTGACCGTATATATGAGGCACAGCGCGGGGATGACCGTTGCTCAGAGATCATGGCACAGATTGGACAGGGCAGATTCTCCGAGTTCGCGATTGATGATCAGGGGATATTATGATTTGGGTCTAGACTCTGCGTACCAGATACCGAGGGATTGCGGCGCGATATTCTAGAGGAGGCACATCGATCGGTGTACAGTGTCCACCCCGGTTCCACCAAGATGTACCATAATATGAGAGAGGTCTACTGGTGGGACGGAATGAAGAGGGACATTGCAGATTTCATGTCTAGATGCCTGACTTGTCAGCAAGTCAAGGCCGAGCACTAGAGGCCGGAGGGAGAGCTACAGCCGTTACCCATTCCGGAGTGGAAATGGGAACATATTTCGATGGATTTCATTGTGGTTCTACCCAGGACTAGGCGAGGGTGTTACTCCATTTGGGTGATCGTGGATCATCTGACGAAAGCGGCTCACTTTCTACCAATGAAGACAACTTTCGGATTTGCTCAGTATGCCCAGATATACATTGACGAGATTATACGACTGCATGGAGTCCCGACGTGTATTGTGTCCGATAGAGGCACCCAGTTTACCAGCCGACTATGGCAGAGGCTTCAGGTGGCTTTGGGCACGCGCTTGAGTTTCAGCACAGCATTCCATCCGCAGACCGACGGACGGTCAGAGCGGACCATTCAGACCCTCGAGGACATGCTCCGAGCGTGCGTTTTAGATTTTGGTGGTAGCTGGGATCATCATTTACCCTTGATAGAGTTCTCCTACAACAATAGCTTCCAGGATACGATTCAGATGGCACCTTTCGAGGCTTTGTATGGGAGGAGATGTAGATCGCCCGTCTGTTGGACAGAGCTCAGCGAGGGCAGTATTTTGGGGCCACAGATCGTACAGGAGACGACTGAGAAGATACAGCTGATTCGAGACAGGATGAGGACAGCTCAGAGCAGGCAGAGATCGTACGCTAACAGGCTCAGCCGCAGACTAGAGTTCGCAGTTGGCGATCACGTGTTTCTGAGGGTCTCTCCGATGAAGGGAGTGATGAGGTTTGGATGGAAGGGGAAGCTTAGCCCCAGATTCATAGGTCCCTTTAAGAGCCTCGAGCGTGTGGGCGCAGTAGCTTATCGTTTGGCTCTTCCACCCGACTTCCCAGATGTTCACCCCGTATTCCACGTGTCGATGCTTCACAGATACCTACATGACCCTTCGCACATGATTCCGCATCAGACCATTCAGCTCGAGCGCGATCTTACGTTCACCGAGCAGCCAGTCGTGATCTTGGACCGGCAGGTGAAGAATCTTAGATCGAAGGTCTTGCTATCAGTGAAGGTGCTTTGGCGCAGCCTGAATGGTGAAGAGATCACTTGGGTGGCCGATGGCGAGATGCGGAAGAAGTACCCTCATCTCTTTGAAGGTATGCGTTGCTTTATATTTTAAATTCGGGGACGAATTTCTTTAAGGGGGAAGATTGTAACACCCTAGGATGTGTTTAGTGGCTAATTATATTTTAATATGTGATTTTAATAAAAAGTTTACCAAATTGATTTTCAAATAATTTTTCAAATTTAATAAATATTTTTCTAAAATTTTACCAAGCTTGCACAAACTTGTGCATGTAAAATAGGGTTAGAGTTGGGCTAAACCACGTTTAACAACCATGGTGGATTAAACCCTCCTTGTTAAGATAAATGATTTGAATTAAGGTTATTTTTTTTAAAATGAAAAAGTGATTTAAAATGTATTTTGGTTGACTTGAGAGAGAGAATGCATCATAGCAATGCCATGTTTACATTAAATGAGAGAGAGAGAGAGGGGTGCATCATGGCAAGCCCATGCTTGCATTTAATGTGGCAAGAGAGAGAGAAATGGGGGCTTGACTCTCTATTGTTATCATTTCTTTTGTTTGCAACACCCTCTCATTTCTCACTCATTCACCCTCTCACACACACACACTCTCAGCATCATCAGCAGCAACAGAAGAAGCTGCAGGCACAGCAGCAGCAACATACAACAACAACAACAGAGCATCAGCTTCAGCCCCAGCAGCAGCAACACCAAGCAACAGTAGCAGCTCCTTGCAACAGTAGCAACAACACATGTAGCAGCAGCCCCAGCACAACATCAACAACGTCAACAACAGCAACAACAGCAATAACAACACCATCAGCAACAATAACAACATCAACAGCAAGCATCAGCATCAGCAGTAGCAGTAGCAACAGCAACAGCAGCGGCAGCTTCTTCTTCTTCTCTTCTTCTCTTCTTCTCCTGACCCAGCCTCGTAGGGTCAAGTGAGGTATAACCTCTGAGCTCCACTTGCTTGTATGCTAGACTTGTGCGTTGGTTTAGTTTAATTAGTGTAAATTGGTAGTTGCTATCGCTAGATTGTGTGTTTTTAGCGATATTTGTGGTGATTAGTGTGATCGCTGCTTAAGTAAGGTTAGTTTTGGCTGGACTAAGTTAATTAAGTGCTGCTAAGGCCAAGTAAACTTAGGTAACCACAGATGACACCAAAATACCCTGATTTTTCATGATTGTGCAAAATGTGACTTTTTAAAGCAAAACATAGCTTTTTGATATCTGCTGTTACCCCAGTGACTCCAGAATAAAATTGAGTAGACCATAGCATACTAGTGACACCCTGACCCCACCACCAGAGCCCGACCCCACCAGCCAACCTTCAGGCCGCCGAAATAATCGATCTGGCCGCAAATTGCGACCAGAGCAGGGAGATAGGAGCTAGGGTTTTTAGGGTGGGTGTCTGCTAAGTTCTGTAGGTCCTTGGTGTATATAGTTTTGTAATATTGTAACCTGGGTAGAAACTGGGACGATATATCGTTTTCTGGTGTTTTTTAGTTTGCGCGATACGCGCGATACGAGAGTGGGTTTTGTGATTCAGCGTATCGCGGCGTGTCGGGCTGAGTCGTAGACGCGTGCACACACGTTTCAGCGTATCGCACACACGCGCGTTGATTAACGACGCGGGTTTCTCGTTTTGTTTCGATATCGCGTTTTGCGAGATTCTTGCTTATATAATTGGATTCCTTGTGTAAATTCCAGGTTCACAGGCGGGTACGTCCGATGTTGCCAGGAAAGGGAAGCAGGTGGTCGGCTATACTTAGCACGCGACCAGGTGAGTAGATTTAACATCTATGGGGAAATCGCCCGTATGGCGTTAAGCGTCAGGGCGTAATAGGATTTGTAGTCATGAGTGTCCATATAGATATGCTGGTAGTATAGAACACTGCACTATGACAATGATCCAAGTTGCACGAGCACAATTTATATGCTACACTCACACCGTTAGTGATTGCCACGCCACTCACATTATAGGATTGCTATAAACGGCATATCTATATTTGTGACACATACATCACATATTTTCATACTTGGGCACATTTACATCATATGTCTATATTAGTGCACATGTACATTGCTATATTCACTTTGCGTACTTATCCATTCGCACATCCATACCTATACCCACATTCATATGTTACATACATGGATGGTATTGACTTGATTTAAAACTAAGGGGCCGCAAACGATATTTTCAAAACTGGATCTTTTAAAAAGAGAGGTTCTCCCTTCTTTTACTCGTAGTGTCATACGACCCATTGCATGGATTACGCATTGGATTGGATTTATGTGATTTCTGAATTTAGGAACCGGAGTACTATTTTAAGAAAATACGCACTGTTTAAAAAACCCGGTTTCCCTTGATATGATATTTTAGTGCGTCCACCATGAGTTTTCTCGGTTCCAGAGAGCTTGTGTGAGTATACCCGATTCGAGGAGAGGTAGCCACCGATTGCGGGTACATGATGGACCCGGTACGGTACCCCGGGGCGAGAAGACTCGTATTGTTAGACGGTGAGCCCGGCGGAGGGACTACTACCTACCGGTGATTGGTTGGACCTGGCGGTTATCCGGAGGATACTGACCAGAGTCGATTGATGGATACGGGACGACGCGTACTGCCGGGGCCGAGGGCCGATTCCGCAGATGGAGCCCGTGGGCAGATCCGATGGACGGACGCCCCATATTGGAGGATTTGCGTGTTGAGGCTGGACACGGCTGATTTTATGATATTTTGAGTGCCGGTGATGGGCACTCCCGATTTTATGAGATTACAGGATTTGAGGACCGATGTGGATGACGAAGCTTGAGTTGTACTGGGTTTTGGTGTATTGATAGACACCAGTTATTTTCCACGTTGATATTCCATGTTGATATTATTCCTTTCCATACTCAGCATTCAGTACTTGACATCTCATCCTGTAGCTAGTATGCCTGATAGAGTATACATGCTTGCATATCATTGCGTACCCTGCTCATCATATATATAGGGTTGTTAGATTGCATCGCCATGCCTGATTATCACATATCTTGCTCATCATACAGACAAGATTATTAGATCGCACTTGTTGCATGATATTGAGCATCCAGTTCATCATATAGATGTTTATCCGTTGGCATAGCTTAGAGCATCGCAGCACGTGCATACTCGCGATTACCTTTATATGTTATCTACTATTCACGAGTTGGCAACTCACCCCCGTTGTGCCACAGTGCTTGCAGGTTGCCCTTTGGAGTAGTTGCGGCTGGCTGTTTACCGCATCTTTTGACACAGATACCATTACTGAGGCGTGTTAGCCCATTTTTCTATTAGGTGGGTTTTGTACGGTATCTGTTTACCCTTCAGTTGTATATTGATGTATCTAGTATTCTCCATCTACCTTCATGTATTGACTTAGAGACAGTTGTGAGGGCGATTGATTGGAATAAAATCCTCGTTTGTGTAAATCGAACAAAGCGAATGAGTTTCTTTGTGTCGGTAATTAGAAAATGTATAGAATCACAATCAAAGAATTATTTGACCGCAATCAACTACGGTGTCGGATGTAGTTCGTAAGTGAGTGCGGATCGTCCACAGGGATTGTGCGATTCGTTTTTTATATTTGCTTCGTTTGAATTGAAAAGAAGAGAAAACATGATTCAAGAATTTATCAATTAATTCAGGTGTCACGATGTTTAATCAAGAATCAAGAAACTGATAAACAATCAAGAATTGGGTTTCGATAATATTTCCAAACAAAAAGTCAAGAATCTAATGATGCTCGTAGGAATCGATAGGATCTATAGACGTGATGTAACCTCAAGATTTCGTGTTCTTGTCCTTCGAAGGATTGATACTAGATCGATGATGATCGACGAGAGTTAGGGCTTTCTTGATGAAACCAGGGTTTCATCTTTTAACCCTTGTTCTTTCGTTGATTTCATTCACATTCTAGCCTCTAGCAATTTCAAGAAACGATCGTAACTCCCCAATCGCGAGCGATATCAATCAAGAAAGCATCGCAACGAAATGGGTCGTCGGTTCTTGAATTTGCTAGGGTTTACAAAACTCGTAGGAATAAAGAATCGATTTAAGATATATATTACATCATCATTCTATTGACCGTCTCGACTCCTCGACGAGCGGAGTATTACTCAAGCATCACAACAAGAATTATAACTAGAAATTTAGATTGACTCATGATGCAAGAATTTAAAGAAAACAAGATAAAAGAATTTCACCTTTTATTTATATCAACAATTTGATTACAGTCGCTCAAGCACTACAAGAGGAAGAATTAAATTGTCGAATTGGCTTCGCTCGGCTCCGTGAGTCGCGAATCGGCTTGGACCACTTGCTCCGCTGAAGACCGGCTCGGCTCTTAAAAGGTTGCAAGGCTTCTTGCTTGAATGGGTACTCGGGATCTTGGCTTTTGAATGGAATTAGGGTTAGGGTTTCACACAAATCCTCTCACTAGATTTGTGGAAGAAGAAGATGAAGAGAGAGAGATAGAATGGCTCTCAAAATGAACTAGAATAGGTTTGATTCCAAGATGAATCAAGATTGAATAATTGGATGAATAAATGAGCCTAGGGTCTTATTTATAGAACACCCAAACCCTAAGCCTTTGAGTTCCCTCCAAAAGTTTGTTGAAAGACTTCTAGAAAGAGTTTGTTAGGCTTAGCTTAGGGTTTAAGCTAGGGTTTAGGGAGAAGGTTCTAGAATGATAGGCTAGTTTAGTGTAGGAACAATGGTTTTCTGATCTGGCAGAAGTCTCTGGAGTCTTCTGGAACTTGAAGTATACGAGCTGAATCTGGACCCTGAGTGAAGCATTGTGGTGCAAAGATTGGTGAATGAAGTGGCAAGATGGCCGCGGAACCGCGGCGCAAGGTGGCTTAGGCCGCGGTTCCGCGGCCAAGTTGGCGCTTTGGAGCTTTCAATTTCTGGTGTTGGCTTCTTATGTCTTCAAGTGTCTTTCGTGATATATTTAATTCCAGAATTCCCTTTGGATTGATGCCAGAACTGAAATCATTGAGTTGGCGTAACGTTTTATCGGTACCATGTAAATTTTGGCCTTTCTGCTTGATTTTCCTGCACAGATCTCAAAACAAGTGTTGCGCAAATGTAGCGAAGATGCGATGCCATGAAATGCAGTCAATTTCCTGTATAGTGTTGGTTTTAGAGTCTAATACATGTAATCTGATATTTTGCGACAGTTTTGCTAATATGTAGAATATGAATGCCGAACACTTCTATATGAATGCAATTGTTGAGGAAATTGCCGGTTAAAATATGCAATATTTACGACTAATCAAATTCCCCCAAACTTAATTTCGATCGTCTCGAGCGAACTGTTTTATTAAAAAGAGAAGGAGAAAATAAAGAAAGAGAAAAACTAACTAGCACACTTTTGTAGGCAACACGATTGCACTGAGCACGTGCAACAAGCCTTTAAACCTCTAGGTGTCCCTAGTAGGAGGGGTGTTGTCTCCTGAGGGTTTTCAGCGGATTGCACCCACAAAATCTAATAATAAAAGAAAGATCATGAATATTACATTTAAAGAAAAGAATTGTAAAAGAAAAACTTTGAAAATTAGGGTTTCCAACTAAGCTAGTTTTTCGGTTGTCATGAGCCCTATCTTAATGGTCATGAAAAGATGTCAGAAATCACGTCCTCTCTCAATAAAACATCGTCTTATTCTTCATTCCTATCTTTCTTCCAAACATCGATCATATAACCCTGTGTGTGTGTAAAGACATCCCTACACCCGGAGAATTCAATTCAAGCTATCATACTCTTGCCAATCAGCCTCGGTACTTTTTAATTAATGAATATTTAGACGAGATTGCTCACACACTTTCATGCGACCGTTAATACTTCTTGAGGTACTAACCGACCGATTACTCATGTGCTTGCTTATTTGGTGTATTTTTCTCGTCTTGCACCACCTCAGGCATAGCAGTGACTCCCAGACCAGTTGGCCTTAGGGCACTAGGTGAAGAAGCACCCTCGCTATATATTTTTTTATTTCCTTTGGTGATAACAAAACCAGTGTCCATTTTTCTCACCACTTTATATTTTCTTTATTCACTTTTTTTTTTATTTCCTTCATACTTTTGGCTTTAAGACAAGAGCATTTCAAGGTATCCTCTACTATCCCAGGCTTCAAGACGTGTGTAAGTGCGAATAGCAGGGTATCAACGTTCAAAATGTTTGGCTTCCAGAATAGAAACTATTTTTCAGACTTATTTTTATCCTCAGATTAGTGACGTCCTTCATCTTACTAACCCTTGGGACAACGGCTCATAACTACTTATTACTAGTTCGTATAAGAAAACTTGTAATTTTCTTAGTTTTCTAAAATTTTTCCAATCTCATGGATGTAATTGTTCACTATCTAAACTTTCATTATCTTATTTATATACAAAAAAGTGTAAATATTAAAATTATTTTTATACTTGAAATTTTTTTTAAATTTTTATGGGTTTGAAAATTCTTCAATTTTTATAGATTTTTAAAAGAAATGTTTTGTGCTTATGCAGATGATATGCAAATGATGCGAAAATAAGCACAAACCTCCCCCAAACTTGTTTTCAACAGTGTCCTCACTGTTGCCGACAGCTATATCTACAAAAACCTGTAAATCTGGGAGGAATTATTAGTGGGGGCAAAATATATAAGTGAAGAACTTCCTCCAAACTTATTCTTTTTACTCACCTCCATTCAAAAGATGATGCAGTGATATACTGGATATGAAGGTGAGACGGAGGAATTTTAATCCAAATAAACTGGCTCTTGTAAGAGCAAGAGCTCCTCCGTGGGGTCAGTGGAAAAATACGGCTTTAATCTATGTCCATTTACTTTGAAAACGGTGCCGTTTTTAACATTTTCAACTTCTACTGCCCCGTGCGGGTATACATACCGCACAACAAAAGGTCCCTTCCATCGAGATCGGAGCTTACCCGCATGAAGGTGTAATCGTGAATCATAAAGAAGGACTTGTTGACCAGGTGAAAATGTTTTCCTCAAAATGTTTTTATCGTGAAAAACCTTAGTTCTATTCTTTGTGATCACAGCGTTATCATAAGCTTCATCGCGGAGTTCGCTTAGCTCATTAAGTTGCAGCTTCCGAAAGTTGCAAGCAAGGTTTAAATCAAAATTTATCTCTTTAATAGCCCACAATGCTTTATGTTCTATCTCGACGGGTAAATGACATGCTTTTCCAAACACTATCCTATATGGAGACATCCCTAGGTCGGTCTTATATGCAGTTCGGAATGCCCAAAGAGCATCCGTCAGTTTGGTCGACTAGTCTTTTCTATTTTTAGCAACAGTTTTCTCCAGGATAAGTTAGATTTGTCTGTTTGAGATTTCAGCCTGCCCGCTTGTTTGGGGGTGATAGGGTGTAGAAAGTCGGTGGTTGATTGAGTATTTCCGCATCAGAGTCTCGAAAGACCTGTTGCAGAAGTGTGTCCCATTATCGCTAATAATAGCACGTGGGTGTCCAAATCGCGAGAAGATATTCTCTTTCAAGAACTTAATGACAACTTTCTTGTCATTAGTGAGACATGGATTGGCTTCTACCCACTTTGAGACATAATCAACCGCCAGCAGTATGTACAGATTCCCAAAGAAGTTGGGAAAAGGACCCATAAAATCTATGCCCCAAACATCGAACATTTCAACAACCAAGATGGGTTGCTGAGGCATTTCATTCCTCTGGGAGATTCTACCCGTATACTGACATTGTGTACAGGTTTTGCAATGCTCAAATGCGTCTTTGAATAAGGTCGGCCAATAAAATCCACATTGCAAAACCTTTTCCGCTGTCTTTCTAGGACCAAAGTTACCCCCACAGGCCTGATCATGACAAAAAGAAAGAACACTCTTGAACTCTTCATTCGGGACACACCGGCGAATGATCTGATCAGGACAATATTTAAAAAAATTGGGCTCATCCCAGTAAAAGTGGTTTACTAGGGATAGAAAGCGGTATTTGTCCTGTTTCGACCAATCACTGGGTATCAATCCCGTGGCATGATAGTTCACAATATCCTTGAACCATGGTTCATTGGATACGCTCAAGAGTTGCTCGTCAGGAAACGAGTCATTGATCGGCAGGGTCACAGGGGAAGAAAGGATGGGTGAAAGAAGGTCGGCTACTACGTTTTCACATCCTTTCTTATCTTTGATAACAAGATCAAATTATTGTAACAGTAGGATCCAACGTATTAGTCGACCTTTTGCATCTTTCTTCGCCAGAAGATGTTTTAAAGCGGAATGGTCAGTATACACAACTATAGGTGAGCCAATTAAGTAAGGCCTGAATTTTTCTAATGCAAATACAACCGCTAAAAGTTCTTTTTCTGTGGTTGTATAATTGATTTGCGCATCATTCAGGGTCTTACTTGCATAGTAAATCACGTGTGGCATCTTTTCGATGTGTTGTCCTAAGACTGCACCTACTGCAAAGTCAGATGCGTCACACATTAGCTCAAAGGGATTGTCCCAGTTTGGTGATGATAAAACGGGGGCTGAAGTGAGTCAGTGCTTAAGTGAGTCGAAAGCTGTCTCGCAGTCCGAGTCAAAATGGAAGGTCGTATCCTTGGCCAGGAGAAGAATTAAAGGTCTAGCAATTTTGCTAAAGTCCTTAATGAATCTCCTATAAAAGCCCGCATGGCCAAGGAAAAAGTGAATATCTTTGACGCTTTTGGGATGAGGGAGGTTTTGAATGACATCTATTTTGGCTCTGTCAACCTCAATGCCTTTCTGTGAAATGACATGTCCAAGAACAATTCCTTCTTGGACCATAAAATGGCATTTTTCCCAGTTTAAAGTCAAGTTCTTCTCTTTGCAACGAGTATGAACAGCGTCAAGATTCGCAAGGCAATCGGAAAAAGAGTCTCCAAAAATTGAGAAGTCGTCCATAAAGATCTCCAGGAAATTCTCTACCATATCAGAGAATATCCTCATCATACACCGCTGAAAGGTAGCGGGAGCATTGCATAGCCCGAAGGGCATGCGACTGTAAGCAAAGGTACCAAAAGGACAAGTAAAAGTGGTTTTATCTTGATCCTTTTTGGCGATGGGGACCTGATTATAGCCTGAGTATCCGTCCATAAAACAATAATACTCTCGTCCCGCTAAGCGTTCCAGCATCTGATCAATGAATGGTAGAGGAATATGGTCTTTCCTCATGGCAGCGTTGAGTTTTCTATAATCGATACATACACGCCACCCAGTTTGGGTGCGTGTCTGAATCAACTCATTCGCCTCATTGGTTATAACTGTGATACCGGATTTCTTAGGAACGACATGTATAGGACTCACCCACTGGCTATCGGAGATGGGGTATATAATACCATTATCTAAGCATTTGATGATCTCTTTCATGACCGCTTCCTTCATGACGGGATTCAACCGTCTCTGTGGTTCTCGGGTTGGTCTGGCATCATCCATCACATGTATATTATTTTCAACTATCAAGGGACTAATCCCTTTGATGTCCGCCATACTCCAACCAAACGCCTCTTTGTTAGATCTCAATACCGATAAAAGTGCATTCTCTTGCTCTAATGCTAGAGAAGCGGAAATTATAACCGGTAAAGACTCCTTCTCACCTAAATAAGCATATTTCAGATGAGAGGGTAAAATTTTGAGATCTAATTCGGGCGGAGAAATGATAGAAGGAGGGATCATTGAGTGATTTTTGGATTTACAAATAAGCTCAGAGCCTGTGAAAGATACAGACTCGGGGTGAGAAAAGTCAGAAGTGCAGGACTCAAGTGTAGGTAAAGTGTCCTCACTAAGATCTTGTGTAAATTCAAACAGAGATGTGGTAATGTCATCGAGATCAGTTAAGCAAAGTTCCTCAGCTCCACAACTATCGGGAGCGATCTCTTGGACAGAGCACACATCTAAAATATGAGCAGAGGGTTCTGATGGCTGACTTCCAACTTTGTAGATATTTAGTTCAATGGTCATATTTCCAAATGATAAGTTCATTGAACCATTTCTACAGTTTATAACAGCGTTGGAAGTGGCAAGGAAAGGACGACCTAAAATCACCGGAATTTGGCCCCGGGGGTTTGCTACAGGATGTGTGTCGAGTACAATGAAGTCTACAGGGAAAACAAATTCCCCGACCTTTATCAACACATCCTCTAATTCACCCCTTGGTTTGGTGATAGATCGGTCCGCCATCTGGAGTGTGCAGTGAGCAGGTTTCAGCTCTCCAGTCAAAAGTTGCTCATAGACAGAATAAGGGAGCAGGTTAACACTTGCGCCAAGGTCTAAAAGAGCACGATTTATGTTTTTACCCCCAATAGAAATCGATATTGTAGGACATCCTGGGTCCTTTCGTTTCTTTGGTAGCTGGGGAATAAAAACAGTGCAGATATTATTAGACATAAAGACCTTCTTCGGCACTTGAGTCTTCCTCTTCCTAGTGCACAAGTCCTTAAGAATTTTCGCATAAGCGGGGACTTGTTGAATCGCATCTAGGAGAGGGATATTGATGTTAACCTGTTTGAACATTTCTATAATTTTCTCCATACGGGGACTCGTTCTATTACCCCTTAACCGGTTCGGGTAAGGAGCTTTCGCAATAAGCGCAGGGTCCATCATAGGAGAAGGAAGAGGGGGTAGACGAGGTCCCAAAAGAGGTGTGGGGACCGTCTGTGGAGAACTATAAGGGTTGTGAGAAGGTGTCGAGCCTAATGGGAAATGGAGAATAGGCTCTCGAGAAGGTGGTGTGGTAGAAGAAGAAGGATCAGAAGGAGAAGTGTGTGTGTGTGGAAAGGTCTCAGCCGGGGTGTTGATATGATTTTCAGTATCATAAATACCTTCCCCGAGATGATTATTCATCACTTTCCCTAATCTCAACGTTGTGATGGCATTTACATTGTAATACCCAGGATTCTGTAGGGGTTGAGAGGGAAGTTTCCTTTTTTCTCTCGCACTCATTTCGGCTTTTAGGCGTGCGATTTCAGCTTCCATCGATCTGATACTCTGAGCTTAAGTCGCTGAGTTTTTCTTTATCTCACTGACGGAGGATCTAACCTCAGTCGAAACCTCTATGAAATTTGATAAAAGTGATTTCATGGTTTGAGTGAATTGAGAGAATTCGTCAGAACAGGACAACTGCATAGGATTAGACTGTGCAGGAGTGTTGCCCTAGCTTTGGAAATTTTGTGACTGGTAGGGGTGCTGAGTGAGTTGAAGGGGTTGCTGTTGTGGTGGAGGAAGAGCCCTTTGAAAATTATTCGTGTTTGGAACCGTGTTTTGAGATTGGTTTTGGTTCCAAACGAAATTTGGGTGATTCCTCCAACCCTGATTGTATGTGGAAGAATATGGATCGTTTCTAGGTCTTTGAAATGCGGCATTAGAATGCTCGTGACCTTGAAACGCAGAGTTTAATGGACATTCTTCCGTTAAATGAGACGGATCAGAACAGCACCCACAAACAGTTTTGGGGAGCGACATTGGGTTTAGGGAGGTTGCAGAAAATTTGTGTTCCATAGCGTCGAGCTTCTTTTGCATTGCTGCCATCTCAGCTCGAACACCTATGGACACATCTATTTGGTGTACGCCACCCCTATTCAATGGTTGGGTTCCACTCTCCCACTGTAGTGATTTTTCAGCGAACTCTTCTAAGTACTTCCAAGCTTCCCCATCATCCTTAGTCATAAATGTACCTTGACACATGTTTTCAAGGCTCTGTTTAGTGTTTGAGTTAATGCCCTCATAAATGATTCGGCAAAGCTCCCATCTCGGGATGCCGTGATGAGGACACTGAACCAAAAGATCCTTGAAACGTTAAAAGCATTTTGAAAATGGTTCGGTAGGGAGCTGGGCAAATTGATTCAGTTCGCTACGGATTCGAGCTGTCTTTTGGATTGGGTAAAACTTCTTAAGGAATGCAGCGACGAATTCTTCCCAATTCGTAATAGAATGTGCGGTAGTGTTATATAGCCACTTCTCGGCTATATCGCACAAAGTAAATGGAAGAAGTCGTAGACGCATCGCATCCACTGAAAGTTGTGACGTACCCATCATTGCGCATAGGTTTTCAAATTTGGTAATGAAAACGTAAGCGTCCTCAGTCTCGAGTCCGTGGAATTTGGGTAAAAGATTGATATACTGGGGCTTAATCTCAAAGTTATCCCCATTGGCTGGTGATGTGGATAAGCAGGTCGAAAGAGGACCTCTAAGTGGATAGCATCTCTCCTGGAGAGAGATGCGGGGTGGATTCTGCGCACCAACGGACGGCGGCAGATTAGGGTTAAAGAAGTTTGATGGATTTGGATCCATCGGTGTGGGTGTGGTAGTAGGTAAAGAAAAGGTAAATGGAGAAATATCGACTTCGGAGTCGATAAAGGGTACGCGGACTAAACGGGTACTAGAATCCCGTGTCCAGCCTATCTTGTACTAAAAAGGGTTAGTACAAGTGGCAGCGTTGGCTTATAATTAGGGGTAAATGAATGCGGTGTTTGCTTTTGAAAAAGGGACGGATTTTTTTGAAAAATATGATGCAACACAACAAATGCAGCACACAAACCCTAGAATCTAGTAGTCACCTAGGTCCGGCTCTAGACCGCTCCTAACTGCCAAAAGACAAGTCGCGGGATAGAATCCTTCACTACCTCTTTGTCCCCCTGTGGCCGGATAAGTGCCAGGTAAGTAGGAAGGTACTCCACTACGTAAGTAGTGGGCCTAATTAATAACCACTAGCCTTAGACACACTCGCCTTAGGCACCACAGGAAAACGCGGATAAGCAATGAATTACCCTCGGCCTTCTTCTGTCCTAATTGAGCGTGACAGTCCTTAGAGTCATCTCTAGATTTCTTTTAGTTAATGTGGGTCAATGCGGAAGCAAGTTTGGTGGTTTTCGGGGCCTAGGAAGGGTAATGAAATCCCCACCTAATTTGGATTTGGCCGTGCCCCTTAATATCCGTATTTATAATGCAAACAACCAAGATACAAAATACGCACAAATTTACTTTTGCAATTTGCGAGCTGCTATTCTTTGCAAAGAATCCTGCAGCAAAGTGTTAGTTGGAGCTAAAAAGAGGAGAGAGGAGAAGTAAAGAAGTCACCTGAGGCAAAATTTTTTCAGAGAACTCCCTAAGATGTCGCGGTTCCGCCGCAATAGGGGACTAATGCCGCCTTTCACCGGTCCTTTCAAGGGATCAATGCACAAAAGTTCACTACAAAGCTACTGTATACTTCCTCAGCCCTCTGGAATTTTCCAAATTTTTTTATCGATTTCCAGCAAGCTCCAGATCTCCTTGCAATGAAACACAACAAATTGTTTAGGGTTTGCACGAATTTTGATCTCAAAATAACAATGAAATAATTCTTTCAATTCAAACTATAATATGAAAGGAATTAGCGCGCGATCCCCGGTAACGGCGCCATTTGATTGGAATAAAATTCTCGTTTGTGTAAATCGAACAAAGCGAATGAGTTTCTTTGTGTCGGTAATTAGAAAATGTATAGAATCACAATCAAAGAATTATTTGACCGCAATCAACTACGGTGTCGGATGAAGTTTGTAAGTGAGTGCGGATTGTCCACAAAGATTGTGCGATTCGTTTTTTATATTTGCTTCGTTTGAATTGAAAAGTTAATTGAAAAGAAAAGAAAACATGATTCAAGAATTTATCAATTGATTCAGGTGTCACGATGTTTAATCAAGAATCAAGAAACTGATAAACAATCAAGAATTGGGTTTCGATAATATTTCCAAACAAAAAGTCAAGAATCTAATGAGGCTCGTAGGAATCGATAGGATCTATAGACGTGATGTAACCTCAAGATTTCGTGTTCTTGTCCTTCGAAGGATTGATACTAGATCGATGATGATCGATGAGAGTTAGGGCTTTCTTGATGAAACTATTCATCTTTTAACCCTTGTTCTTTCGTTAATTTCATTCGCATTCTAGCCTCTAGCAATTTCAAGAAACGATCGTAACTACCCAATCGCGAGCGATATCAATCAAGAAAGCATCGCAACGAAATGGGTCGTCGGTTCTTGAATTTGCTAGGGTTTACAAAACTCGTAGGAATCAAGAATCGATTTAAGATATATATTACATCATCATTCTATTGACCGTCTCGACTCCTCGACGAGCGGAGTATTACTCAAGCATCACAACAAGAATTATAACTAGAAATTTAGATTGACTCACGATGCAAGAATTTAAAGAAAACAAGGTAAAATAATTTCACCTTTTATTTATATCAACAATTTGATTACAGTCGCTCAAGAACTACAAGAGGAAGAATTAAATTGTCGACTTGGCTTCGCTCGGCTCCGTGAGTCGCGAATCGGCTTGGACCACTTGCTCCGTTGAAGACCGGCTCGGCTCCTAAAAGTGTGCAAGGCTTCTTGCTTGAATGGGTACTCGGGATCTTGGCTTTTGAATGGAATTAGGGTTAGGGTTTCACACAAATCCTCTCACTAGATTTGTGGAAGAAGAAGATGAAGAGAGAGAGATAGAATGGCTTTCAAAATGAACTAGAATAGGGTTGATTCCAAGATGAATCAAGATTGAATAATTGGATGAATAAATGAGCCTAGGGTCTTATTTATAGAACACCCAAACCCTAAGCCTTTGAGTTCCCTCCAAAAGTTTGTTGAAAGAGTTCTAGAAAGAGTTTGTTAGGCTTAGCTTAGGGTTTAAGCTAGGGTTTAGGGAGAAGGTTCTAGAATGATAGGCTAGTTTAGTGTAGGAACAATTGTTTTTTGATCTGGTAGAAGTCTCTGGAGTCTTCTGGAACTTGAAGTATACGAGCTGAATCTGGACCCTGAGTGAAGAATTGTGGTGCAAAGATTGGTGAATGAAGTGGCAAGATGGCCGCGGAACCGCGGCGCATGGTGTCTTAGGCCGCGGTTCCGCGGCCAAGTTGGCGCTTTGGAGCTTTCAATTTCTGGTGTTGGCTTCTTATGTCTTCAGGTGTCTTTTGTGATATATTTAATTCCAGAATTCCCTTTGGATTGATGCCAGAACTGAAATCATTGAGTTGGCGTAACGTTTTATCGGTACCCTGTAAATTTTGGCCTTTCTGCTGGATTTTCTTGCACAGATCTCAAAACAAGTGTTGCACAAATGTAGCGAAGATGCGATGCCATGAAATGCAGTCAATTTCCTTTATAGTGTTGGTTTTAGAGTCTAATACATGTAATTTGATATTTTGCGATAGTTTTGCTAATATGTAGAATATGAATGCCGAACACTTTTATATGAATGCAGTTGATGAGGAAATTGCCGGTTAAAATATGCAATATTTATGACTAATCAGCGATGTATGTTAGTTTGTACTCTAGTGTCGAGCTCGCTGTGAGCCGACTTTATATTATGCAGTCTTATCTTTTATGATTTTGTCTTTGCTTTACCGCTCATTCTTAGCTACAGCGTCGTATATCATTGTGATGCTCTATTCATTCCACATGTTATTCTTCTACACCTTGCCTTTACCCGACTTGCGGGACAAATTTTTATAAAGGAAATGTTGCCAAAATTATTAAAATATAACTCTTGAACTAAAAAGGATTTCTACTAAATTACTTAAGGTTTCCTAAACATTTTACAAATGTTTCTACAAAAAGTTTTAATACTCTATATTTAAAATGGTTTTGATTTCTGGGTTTCGGTTTACTTAGTCGCGTTACGCCTGTAGACATTACATGGTTAAGTGCCGGTCACGGGCCGAACTTTGGGTCGTGACACGACCATACCAAAGGTTGTGGAGAACATAATTATCGAGACACGAATCAAATGGTTTCATGTTAGAGCTACATCTTCACTCGAACTTTGGACATGTACAAAAGGAAGAGTTAATGTACATGTTATTAGAACTTATAGGTATGAGATGTCCTCTTTCTCTATTTAAAAAGAAATACAAAAGATAAAAGGAATTTTTTTTTGCTCCAATAACAAAACTTTCCGAAATTTTTAAAACCAGTGGTTTACCTCTCTCAACCATAATTTATTCTCAAAATGGGCTTCCTTTAAATAGTTCATTAAAATATTTAAATGAAATAAGATAAAGAGGAAGAAGGATCTATACTTAAGTGCATAAATAACCAAAAAGGAAAACGAAGAAAAACAACAGAAGAAACCAAAAGATAGAGAAGGTAAAGCTAGAAGAATCGCGCCATTAGCTGCGGGTCATCTTTTAAATGAGACCCTTCTTTGATCCCTTGCCAGCAGCCATCACAATCCCCATATACATAATTTCTTCAGGCAGTACACTTAGCCGGTACCTGAAAATAGCATAAGTGTCACACGACAACAGTTAATTTCTATCGGTTAACATACGTTCGATGTTCGTCGTGACATAGAACTATACAAAGTTGATCTTAGTCTAAAATTAGACTAACGTATCTTTAACAAACGTTTAAGTTGATCTTTGTCTCAAATGAGATTAACGATCCTTAAACCCAACCCAAACCCAAATCTATGATAATACGGATTTGGACCAATCCACGCCATACGGGCGACAACATAAATTAGTCTCCGTATACAATCCACGGGCAACCAAAAACAAAACAAACACCCATGACACGAAGTGACCATCTGGAGAGGAGAAAGTTGTTACCGCTATGTGGTAGCGTAATTAACTGCAGGGGCTTGCGCCTGCAGTGATGATCCGTTTAAACCTTCGATATACGGTGCCATAAATCAACTTGGCATCTTCGGAGAGGTTGACAGATAGAACCAAATAGCATCTTCCCCGAAGTTCAGGCCCGGACGTCCTAACGTCCCGGTCGCGTCTTTCGGCGGAGAACATATGTGACATGTGATATGTATGCATGTGTTTATGTGATATGTGTGTATGTATGCATTTAAGTAAAAACAACCCTACACTTAAGCGAAATCATAAATTGAAACACACATATATAGAATACAACTCATACATGGGTATCCTCAAATCTAACTTTAATTATCGATAATTTATTCTTTTCAACGACAAACGCACACACAAAGCATATACACGGATTTTCTCCTTTGTCAGTAACCATCCCGTTCTTAGATTTCTCAATATAGTCATCATAACCTACAATTTATATGATACAGTCTAACATGGCCCATGAGTAAGTCAGGGTTAAGGACTGGATGTATGTGAATTGGCAACAACGTATGCAACCTAAGTCTGTCACTGGAGTTTCTGCTTTCATTGAATTTGCACGCGCACATAATAAGAAGGAGAAGACAGTAATGTGGCAGAAGAAGAAAGAGAAGACAGTAATGTGGCAGAAGAAGAAAAAAATGACATTCCTTGTTCTCTGTTTCAGCATCAATCTTCTGATATGAACTATTGATGGCTTTCACATTGGCTTTTCCTTTTAGAGACTTCTTAGTGTCCAATGGAAATTATACATCATATTTGTGCAGGTCAGGTTCTTCTATGACTTTCAAGAGTTTCAACTGATTCTGTAAATTACACCCTAGTTGGGTGATATTTTACCACTTCTCACTGCAGGAGCGCTCTCTAATATCCATTTTGAATGTAATATTATAGATATTCATGCCTGTTTATGTCAAAATTACTTATATTGTCAATGTTTGATTATCTAGTTGTTGGTGATGCGTCCATATCAGGGACAGAGGCCACTCCCGCTCCTCCAGGTATGTTTATATATCATATAGTGCATGTATATTGATTTAGAATGCTATATCATAAATATACACACATTCCTTTTGCTCTTACTTAGATAGTAATTTTTTTATTGTCGAGCTGTAGGTGGTGACAGTAGTTGAAAATAAAATTTGTCATCCTAGAAACTATGATTTTTATATGTGCTCGCATGCGGGAATGATTGTAAGTCGTGGACCTGTACAATAAATTCTTATTTGGTATTTGTTTGAAATCAAATTGAATACTATATAATTGATAAGTTTGTTATATTTGTATTTAGTTTGGAATTAACACAATATTCATTCACGCAGCATGCACTTATGATCAACCAACAGCTCATGATATTTGTAGCCCAGCATAGAGATCACCACATCAACTTTTTTTATTGCCTCCACCAAGATCTTGTGATCATGCATATCACCAGACATATATTCAACATATATATCATCAGGTCTTTCTAAAATCAATGACCTTTAATTCAAAAAATAACAAACACACACACAGGGAGTGAATTAATGAAGAAAAGAGGGTCCACTTTTCGTTAGGTGTCGTCAAAAGTTTATATCCTCCATCAATTATCAAGCTACCGAGGACGAAAAGCCACCTTTGTTAGTCGAGAGTCATGGTAATAGACTTGTCATTATAGATCATAGTCAATTGTTTTTCCTATCATTTTCTTGATCCAGATGCTAATCAACTTGTTAATTGGTTACTGTTTTTATGACGTATTTGTCTATATTTATTGACAGTGGCCTTGTTTTTATGGAGCCGCTGGAATTTATGAATCCAGCTTGAAGCCTCTGCATGAGTTAGTAGTCATGGAGATTGATTATAAAAGAAATAGAGAGAAGAAAATAGAAATTGTAGATAGTAGAATAGCACACTCATTTCAAAAATTACACTTTGATCTTTATGTCAGCTTTTTTTTTTAATTACCAATGTGTCTCGATTTTATTCGCAAAATATCCTTTTCTGTCCGGCGGCTGGCTGGCAAAATTTCATACAACATAATAACTGCGCCGGGTTTGAAGTTGCACATTGCCCTCAACTTTAATCACCACTAATTTGTGGTTTCGTAACTTTGTAGTAATCTCGAAACATGATTTATTTTCTGCAAATGCTAGGAAATTTCACTCAAATTTTGCATCTTTACTCTATTTTTCACAACGGTTAATTTGTTATGTTTCACCACTTGGGTATTAGAGGAAACATCTTCTATTTTCTACCATTTGACTGAAATTGCATGTTTTTATTGAAAATAATACAATTGCATAACCTTAAGAAAAACAACCACCCCTTTTTTAATGAATTTGGACGGGTAATTATCCCAAAATTTTATAAAACAAAAGAAAAACAGCGACCTATATACAAAATGGGTAAATGTCGTGATCAATAAATTACTTACCATTTGCCGAGACATGTATTTTTGCAGCATCCATACATCCTTTTCCTCTTCTTCGATGTCGTATTCTCATTATCTTCGTCTAATCCATCTTAAACTGCAATTAAATTTAATTAAACCAAATAAAATCAAAAATTAAAATCAAACAGAAACAACAAAATCAATGAAATTTATAGCCTACCAGAGTCTTCAAGAATCTCCACATATGAATCCTGGGCCTTTATCTTTTTCTTCAAAGATCTTTTAGAAGCAGAGAATTTTGTTTTCTGGCAAGTGCTTTGATCAAAAGCTTTGAAGCTAAACACCATATTGCCTTTGTATTTGAAAACCAAAAAATGCCCAGTTTGCAGATTATTGGCTACTTAAAATTCATGCCACCCATCTCCACTCATGGAAGCAACTTTGTTCTCGATGTGAAGATCAACATGCCATATTTTGCCATTGTGGCTTACTAGGTTAGCCTTTTCTCTTCTCTTAACAATCTTGCTAATCTGCTTGGTAAATTTATTCGGAACCGGCTGCGAATCATTAAACGACACGCATAAGAAATAAAGCTAAAATACAGATATATAGCATACCGATACATCGATACTTCAAAGTCGCGATGATAATCCAGAGATATTTATTTCTGCACACGTGGTGCACGTGCGAATGCGTCAGGCATCATGGACAAATATTTGAGAACATGGAAAGTATTATTAGTATAAAGTAATTAAAGCTTTTAAACACCTTGGGTAGATATTTTCTTAGTTGATGCAATCATATCATGAGGACTAAATTTAAGCTATTATACATATACATATGTATTTTTCTAATCTAATATATTATACACACACACACACACACACACAGAGAGAGAGAGAGAACACCAATTTGGTAGAGAAATTAGGTAGCAGGACCCTGAAGAAATGGAGTCCATAGCATTGCTCATCATCATCATCCATGATCCCTTTAAGGAAATATTATCAAAAGGGGAGAAAAACACTACAAGTAGTGAGAATTATTATATAAATGGGTTGAACGCTTGTGTGTGTGTGTGTGTGTAATATATTAGATCAGAAAAATACATATGCATATATATAATAGCTTAAATTTAGTCATCATGATATGATTGTATCAACTAAGAAAATATCTACCCAAGGTATTTAAAAGCTTTAATTACTTTATACTAATAATACTTTCCATGTTCTCAAATATTTGTCCATGATGCCTGACGCATTCGCATGTGCACCACAAGTGTAGAAATAAATATCTCTGGATTGTCATCGCAACTTTGAAGTTTCGATGTATCGGTATGCTATATATCTGTATTTTAGCTTTCTTTTTTATGCATGTCTTTTAATGATTCGCAGCCGGTTCCGAATAAATTTACCAAGCAGATTAGTAAGATGGTCAAGAGAAGAGAAAAGGCTAACCTAGTGAGCCACAATGGCAAAATATGGCATGCTGATCTTCATATCGAGAACAAAGTTGCTTCCATGAGTGGAGATGGGTGGCATGAATTTACAGTAGCCAATAATCTGCAAACTGGGCATTTTTTGGTTTTCAAATACAAAGGCAATATGGTGTTTAGGTTCAAAGCACAAGCCAGAAAACAAAATTCTCTGCTTCTAAAAGATCTTTGCAGAAAAAGAAGAAGGCCCAGGATTCATATGTGGAGATTCTTGAAGACTCTGGTAGGCTATAAATTTCATTGATTTTGTTGTTGCTGTTTGATTTTAATTTTTGATTTTATTTGGTTTAATTAAATTTAATTGCAGATTCAGATGGATTAGACGAAGATAATGAGAATACGGCATCGAAGAAGAGGAAAAGGATGTATGGATGCTGCAAAAATACATGTCTCGGCAAATGGTAAGTAATTTATTGATCACGACATTTACCCATTTTGTATATAGGTCTCTGTTTTTCTTTTGTTTTAAAAAAATTTGGGATAATTAGCCATCCAAATTCATTAAAAAAGGGGTGGTTGTTTTTCTTAAGGTTATGCAATTGTATTATTTTCAATAAAAACATGCAATTTCAGTAAAATGGTAGAAAATAGAAGATGTTTCCTCAAATACCCAAGTGGTGAAACATAACAAATTAACCGTTGTCAAAAATAGAGTAAAGATGCAAAATTTGAGGAGTGAAATTTTCCAGCATTTGCAGAAAATAAATCATGTTTCGGGATTATTACAAAGTTGCGAAACCATAAATTAGTGGCGATTAAAGTTGAGGGCAATGTGCAACTTCAAGCCCGGCGCAGTTATTATGTTGTATGAAATTGAGCCAGCCAGTCGCCGCACAGAAAAGAATATTTTGCGAATAAAATTGAGATACATTGGTAATTAAAAAAAAAAGGTAGACATAAAGATCAAAGTGCAATTTTTTAAATGAGTGTGCTCTACTGTCTACAATTTCTATTTTCTTCTCTCTATTTCTTTTATAATCAATCTCCATGACTACTAACTCATGCAGAGGCTTCCATCTGGATTCATAAATAGCAGCGGCTCCACAAAGAATAGCAGCGTCTCCACACGTTAGGTCCTGACGCGACTGGGTACATCCGCCGAGGCATCTCCTTCGGCTGCGGCTCCGCAAGCCGCTACATCGGCTGCGGTTCCACAGACAGCTCCTATAGCTCCACCGCCCGCACAGACTCCCGCAGCCGCGGCTCCGCAAGCTACTACCACGACGGCGGCTATGCAGACCACATCGCCAGCTCCACAGGCTGCCCAGGCTCCCGCACGCGCCGAATTGCATGGTTTATTGACCGAGGAGCAGGCGCGCCAGATTCTATCGTTTATCAGAGGTGGAGCTGGACCGAGCTAGGGTAGCTTTTTGATTCTTATTTTTTGAAACATGCATTTATTTATATGATACATAGTGTACTACATTTTAAAACGATATTGATATTGATATTGGTTTATATTTATATCATATTCAGTTTTTGGGTTTCTTTTGTATATTATATGCGTGAGATGTGATTATGAATATCACGATATATGTTGCGTGATGATTAATTTTATATTTGATTGATATATATTATTATGCACAGGGCGAGAAACATCAGGCAGCCCTTTTAAAAAAAAAAGATAATATGTACCTACGGATTAATCCGTAGGTACACATGTTGCCCCTACGGCTTAAACCGTAGGGGCAAAATATCAGCATTAACTGATATTTCCCCCTGGTCACAGTATTAGGGGGTTAGGATTGCCCCTACGGATATATCCGTAAGGGCACACAAACGCCCCTACGGAGTTATCCGTAGGGGCACATTATCAGGATTTCTGATATTTTGCCCCTATTGATAAGTACCTAAGTAGGTATCCGTAGGGGATAGTACGTGGCCCTACGGCTATCTCCGTAGGTACAGTTAATATATTTAAAAAAACCGTAAATAATATAACTTTTTTTACCCTACGGCCTACTCCGTAGGTGAAACAGGACCTACACATAACTCCGTAGGGGCAAGATTTTGCCCATACAGGCAAGTTCAGGGCTTCAACTTGCACCTGCGGACTTTACACCTACGGGGACTTTTTTCGCTCCTACGTACATCTCCGTAGGGGCAGGGGGTTGCCCCTTGTTAGTTATGTATATGCCCTAGAGTCCATTGTTGTACATATGATGTATATTATAATGGATGCTTGGTTATATATAGAGAAGACTTTCTTGCTCGTCATGATAGTATGCTATTTGGTTTCACTTTATCTTAACATGTTGAGTTGTATTGGTTTACTGTTTTACTCTCACATGTTGATAAAGCCCTTAGGACTTGTACTCGACTACTGGGACTATGATGAGATCATACTAGTGGGGCCGCGGTAGTCGATGAGTACATCCTATAACTGTTCCTAGTCGAGGGTATATCGAGACAGGGCATCGATACACCAGAGTAGACTAGCGTATACGCATCTTGACCCATATGATGGGCGATGGATGATCCCATATCCATCGGTGTTAGACATCAGAGATGGTGTACTGGTGCTCAGTGGAGACTGGGTACACTGGACGGACTCGCCGAGAACTCCCAGATGGTGATATACCACACGTCAGATGGCAGTTCTCCGGTGACACAGGTACAGGGTAGTCTGAAGACCCGAGATCGTCATAGAGTCTTGTGTGATTCCCACTGTGCTTTGATTTCCACCTTACCACGTCCAAGAGGGCGTGCAAAACGGTGGCTTTTGGGTACAGTCCGGAATCACATGGAGGCAATGAGCGATAGGAGGGGATTCGTCTCTCCCGGTATAGGGAGTTGATGTTGTGCTGTGTTCGATTGGCTATAACTGGAAGTCCCTGGCCAGGGCTAATATAGAGATTTACTGGTAAGTGTTACTAGTAGTTTCTCGACCCGTTATGAGCCATACATCGACACGACTTATCGGTTACTGGGGTCTGACGTATACCACCCCTAGACTTGATATGCGACATATCAGACTAACAGACCGGACTGTACGGGAGTGTTACTGATCGGATTCACAGGAGAACGAACAGGCTAGCTTGTTGATCTTCTGATCGCTCAATACCTGGGTGGCTGTTACGTTTAGCTGACCGCTTGCAGCTTGTGGGTGTTTGATATGATCATCACCTGCTACCGGCGTATTGACGATTCTTTAGAGTCCTACACAGAGGTTTCTTGGCTCAGGCGAAACAGAGTAGTGGCACATATGTGATATGCGCAGGAGCGAGAATAATGCGATATGGGATACCGTATTATATTCTCGCGATTTATGGATATGAATCGGGTCATCGGATCAAATGTTGATTCGATGAATCGGTACATGATATATTAGTCGGTTATATTCGATATAGCCGGATCGTCGGATCAAGTGTTGATTCGATGATTTAATATATAATAATATATATGATATATTATTATATTAACTAATATTTACTTTATTATTTCATTTTCTCAGTGGATGATATATTGATATATATGCGATATATGTTAATTGTATTATTTTCTTTTGTTGCAAATATATAATATATATGTGATATATATTATTGTGACATGATATGATTAATTGTTAAACATGTTTAAGGATGATTAATTGAGGTTATGGTTTGATTGGGTTTAGTTGCTTCAAGTTCTTTCTAGAAGCAATTTTATTTTGTCATTTGTAAAGATATTTTGGATGACACATTTTAACTTAACCATACCCTAACCCTAGTTGTTTCTCTACAAGATCCTAGCCACTCATCCTTGACCATGGTTTTACAATTCAATCATATGTTTTATTCTATTCATCACAAAAGAAAATGATTATCATTATTCCTTTTCCATTATCATCTTCTTCTTCTCTCTTGAAAGAAGAAGCTCTCTTGATTTTCTTAAGTGATGATAAAATATGAGAAAATGATATAGAAAGAAAGCAAAATCACTACTCTCTCATCCTCATCTCATCTAGCCCTTGGGATTAGGGTGTTCTTCTCTTTAGAGTGAGATAGCTTGAGTTCTTCGAAACCTCGACGTAGATCATCGGAGATTTGGATTACGACGAGCTAGAATGGATCGTTCGAGTCGTGGAGCCTCTCATGAGTCCGGGAGATCGTGGATCGCGGCAAAGGGACTTCTACTCGGAGCTTGTGAAGTGAAGGAGCAGACCACAAAGGTTGTAATCCCTCACACTTAGATAAAAGTTATCTTAATGCATGTTAAACCCTAATAATCTAGCAAAGATCCCGGCTTTGGGTTGTTCGGCACGTCTAAAATTTAATCCGGGCATGTTTGATGCCTTAAGAACCTTTACAAGAGTGCCTAGGAACCCTACAGTGGTATCAGAGCCTAGCTAGAGCATTAGGCGATGTGTTTACGAAGTTAAAACTCCGATCGAACGCGAAACGACGAAAAAAACCCCCTCTCTGGAAATTTTTTAAAATTTGGGATTTTTCTGAATTAAAAATATGTAAACAAATCAGCAGGCAATTATAAGAATTACCATAAAATCCGAGGTTCTAATTCCACCAAACCGCGGCGAAAGAGCGGCGCAAGCATGGCTTGCGCGGCGCTTCCGCGGCGGAACAGTAACATCAGGACACGTGGCTTTGATGGTAATTCCCGTAGATACTTGCTGACCCTTCTGGATATTTTTATTCTGTTCCAGGTGTTTAAAATTCTGGGGTTTGTTTTGTAATAGTAGACTCGATCGGAATATTTAAGTTCGTATTTCTTTCCGGATATTTAGAAACTGTTAAACTGGTTGAACGGATATCATTAACCCACTTTATTCCGGCACGACAAACTTTCAAGCGTTGAATTTTTATTGGGTTTAAATCTTTCGGAAAATTGTACAAGTTAAGCGGTGGACCCTCTAGAAGACAACAAACCTTAACTCGATTATGTGACCGTCTTGAACTGCCTTTTGAACCTTCGGGTTTGAGGCAGTACGGCGTGCCACATGTAAGGCGTTGGCTTGGCCCTTCTACGGCTGGATCACTGGTACTGCGACATATTCTGGGATTATTTGAACTCCGCTCAAGAGTTGAGCACTTCGGGAAATTTTGGGTGTTTGATTATCTGTTCAAATAGTTTAATACCGTATATTTATCTGGAATGTGATACAATATGTGGAATTCATAGAGTTAGGCATGAAATGCGGAATATGTGATATTTCGGATTTACGATGTCTAAAGTGATTGTGGATTCCAAATATTGTAGTTTTACACTTTCTTTTCTGTGACCGTAAGCGTAGTATGTGGTGTATCGCCGGCTTCGTTGCTATACATCAACGACAATCGGGATACGCATACTTTCTTACGTTGATGATATGAGATATTATGTGTTGCTGTGATATGTTATATTGGATCGTCGCGATCAGAATAGCCGGGGGGTTTTATGTGAGATGAGGGTTTTCATTTTCATTCATGTAAAATTCATTTGTAATGTAATATTCTTTTATTTGGGGCACTTCCAGGATGCGGTTGCTGTCACCAGTGTATATTATTTACTTTTCCGCATTAGGTAGACCCAAGGAGGGGAGCACAAGTAACCGGGTTCTAGGGTCCAGTGGGAGGCCATCTCGAGGAGTCGAGACTGGGTCTCCTAACCCTAGAATTGGCAGTGTTACTTGCCGCTCTCGTAGGGGTCTTAGGATGTGGGTTTGGCTATTCGTCGCGACCGTGGAATCCGTGTTTTATACAGGCTCGTATTGAAAACACGGACGTCCTAGTATATCCAATATTTCATATATGTTCTTCTGCTGCAATGTTCTTTGATGAGATCATATTACTGCCTGAGACGAATGCTTATACTATATATATATATGCTGATATATAAATATTACTGCTTTCGTTTCTTCTGTGATGCTTAGGAAGCATAAGCTGATGGGATTTTTATTAATGAGATTAATAAAAGAAAAGAAACCTAAAGATGTTGTAGAATCAAAAACATAATAAAAAGGGTAGCTACAGTTTTGCTTTGCACAGTGATATATACGATATATCCTGCACCTTATTCGATGAGGAAAGGACCGAGATCCCTTCACCGGGAGTGACTCCTTTAGCGAAACTGGCAGATGCTACAAAACGCGGTTTGTCTTTTGATTGCTTTAAGTGTTTTGCTTTGCACAGCGGTATATATGATATATCCTGCACCTTATTCGATGAGGAAAGGGCCGACGATCCCTTCACCGGGAGTGACCCCTTTAGCGAAACTATGTAAAGCCTCAAAAACACTCCTTTTCAAAACTTCACTCGATTCTACGACGATATCAAGTTCATTACGCTCAGGGTTTTCTGAAAAACCTGCGTAGCCCTCCGTCATTTCAGATAAAGACTAGTTAGTATTCGTGCTACGTTTGTTGACCTCCGTCAAGGCGTAGTGTGCGGTAGCTGATTAGTATTTACCTGCTTATGCATATGATGCAGATTGGATTAGGGTAGTCGTACGGCCTTGTTGACCTCCGTCAAGGGTCGTGCCGGTGGGTTTAATTCAATCAAGAAATGACAGGTTGAACTTGACTAGTAGCCTATGGTTTGTTGACCTCCGTCAAGGTCATAGGACACTAGGGGCAAAAGTTTTATCGGGAATTTCAAGTGTTGAAATTTGCAATGAGATTGCATACCTCCTATGAGATAGTTGGATCCTGATACCCACTGCGAGTAAGAGTTACTCCTGGGAGAGTTTTACACAGGACAATTAGTCATTCAAGTAGGTGTCTAGAAAAGTGTTAACGAGGTTACGCCTCTGGGAAAACGAGGTTTACTAATTAGGTCCGTGCGAAAGCACGGGGAACCTCCCTCAAAGTACCGACACTGATCTGGCTGAAAGATTGACGAAATTGTAGGGTGTAATTAATCCCAGCTAATCTTACCTTTTAGGGTTTTAAGGTAGATTTGATAAAAACAGTGGGAGACATCCTGATTAGATAAGATAATAACCAATCTAATCTTGCAAGAGCATACGCTAAAGTGTTTTCTTCTCTCTCTCTCCAGGTAGCGACCATTTCAGGCCATAATCAAGATAATAATATGGATGTATTGACTGAACCTGATTATTGTACTGAGCAAGGGAACGTTGTACCCGTTCTTTCTTATAAGAGTTATAAGATTAAACAGGAAACAGGAGAATATCTAGATTCTCACGCCGCCCAAAAGAACATGCATGTTGATGCATCTTCTTCAGGTGTGTTTGTTATTGAGAACTGTTTCTCAGTTCACCCTACGTCCTGGGTATTAGATACCGGATCAGGATCCCACATATGCAAACAGTTGCATGGGCTACGTAAAGGTAGAGAACTGGGAAAAGGTGATCATTCCGTTCAAGTAGGGAACGGTGCGAGTATTGTAGCCAAAGCAGTTGGCGAATATCACCTTGTATTGCCAAGTCGCAATACACTGATTCTAAATGAGTGCTATTATATACCGAACATGATGTGCAACATTATATCAATTTCTTTATTGAGTAAAGAGGGATATAATTTTGTAGTACAGGAAAATGTTATGAACATATTCCTAGATCAAAAGTTGATTGCATCAGGCTCGTTACATAATGGCATATTTATTCTAAATCAGAATACAGTCCTCAATATACAAAACACACACAAGAGGAAAAGTTCAGATATGAACGAATCCTACTTGTGGGATTGTAGACTTGGTCATATCAATGCAACACGACTGGCTAAGTTACATAAAGATGGTTATTTGAATCCGTTCGAATTATCATCTTATGATACTTGCCATTCATGTCTCAAAGGAAAAATGACCAAAGCTCCGTTTAGTGGACACGGAGAAAGAGTTGCTGAACTCTTAGGACTGGTACATAGTGATGTATGCGGTCCCATGTCTACGCATGCCAGGAACGGTTCTTCCTACTTCATTACATTCACTGACGATCTCTCAAGATTCGGATATGTATTCCTGATGAAACACAAATCTGAAGCTTTTGAGAAATTCAGAGAATATAAGCATGAAGTAGAGAATCAAACGGGCAAAAGTATTAAGATTCTTCGATCTGATCGAGGAGGTGAATACTTAAGCGGTGAGTTCCTAGATTATCTAAAAGAGAATGGGATTCTCTCTCAGCTTACTCCTCCTTATACACCACAGCACAACGGTGTATCGGAGAGGAGGAATCGCACCCTATTAGATATGGTGCGCTCGATGATGAGCACTGCTGAGTTACCTATTTCCTTCTGGGGGTATGCGCTTGAGACAGCAGCATACATACTGAATAAAGTTCCTACCAAATCTGTGCCTACCACCCCATATGAGATATGCGAAGGGAAGAGACCATATCTTAATTTTGTTAAGATATGGGGTTGCCCGGTTTATGTCAAAAGACGGAACCCGGACAAACTCGAGGCAAGATCTGTTTTATGTAAGTTTATTGGATATCCCAAGCATTCGCGAGGGTATATTTTCTACCACAGTGAGGAACAAAGAGTGTTTGTTGCTCAACACGCCACCTTTTTAGAAAAGGAATTTCTTGCAAAAGAGATTAGTGGCTCTGAGGTAGAACTGGAAGAAGTTCCAGCAGAACAAACTACAACAGATGATTTAGTGGAACCAGAGGATTCAGTAGTACCCGACGAACCCCAGCCTCTCCGCAGATCTAGTAGGGTTTCTCATCCACCTGAGAGATACTATGGTTTTATCATTGATGGTGGAAGCGAGGATTGCATCATGGATGATGATGACCCAACTAGTTTCGAGCAGGCCATCACGAGTGGTGACTCTGTGAAATGGCTGGATGCAATGCGATCTGAGATGGAATCCATGTACACCAATAAAGTATGGATTTTAGAAAATGCTCCTGAAGGGGTAAAACCGATTGGGAGCAAGTGGATTTTTAAAAAGAAATTTGGTGTAGATGGAAAAGTTGAGACTTTCAAAGCTAGACTTGTAGCAAAGGGTTTTCGTCAAAGACCAGGTATGGACTATGACGAAACCTTTTCTCCAGTGGCTATGCTTAAGTCCATCCGAATCTTACTTGCCATTGCTGCATACCATGACTACGAAATCTGGCAAATGGATGTTAAGACCGCCTTTCTAAACGGTGATTTAGAAGAGTGCGTGTACATGACTCAGCCAGAGGGCTTCGTAGATAGTGGGAGCAGCGGAAAGGTGTGCAAACTGCTTAAATCCATTTATGGGTTGAAGCAAGCATCGCGGAGTTGGAACATCTGTTTTGATGTTGTAGTCAAAGAGTTTGACTTCATCAAAAATATAGATGAACCTTGTATCTATAAGAAGGTGGCAGAGGGTAAGGTAGTCTTCCTCGTATTGTACGTGGATGACATACTCTTGATAGGAAATGATATTCCTATGCTGCAATCAGTCAAGCTCTTCTTATCACAGAGATTCTCAATGAAAGATCTAGGTGATGCCTCCTGCATATTGGGAATTATGATCTATAGAGATTGATCTAAAAGGATACTGGGATTGTCCCAATCCAGGTACATTGACACCATACTAAAGAGGTTTAGTATGGAAGAATCCAAGCGTGGGAACCAACCCACGATCTCTGGACTCACTCTCTCCAAAGAGATGTCCCCCAAGACTGATTTGGAGAGAGCTCGCATGCAAGGGATACCCTATGCTTTGGCAGTAGGCTCTATCATGTATGCGATGCTATGTACCAGACCCGATGTAGCATACTCACTAAGTGTAGTAAGTCGGTATCAAGCAGATCCTGGAGAGAGTCATTGGACAGCAGTGAAGAACATTCTCAAGTACTTACGAAGGACTAAGGAGATGTTCTTGGTGTATGGTAATGGAGAACTCCAGGTGGAGTCCTTTACCGATTCCAGCTTCCAAAGTGATAAGGACGACTCTAAGTCGCATTCGGGTTTTGTCTTCACCCTCAATGGAGGGGCGGTATGTTGGAAGAGTTCCAAACAGGATACCGTTGCAGACTCAACGATGGAGGCTGAATACATCGCTGCCAACGATGCTGCCAAAGAGGCTGTCTGGATCAAGAAGTTCATTAGTGAACTTGGTGTGGTTCCATCCATTGAGCATCCAATACCTCTGTATTGCGATAACAATGGAGCTGTGGCTTTGGCCAAGGAACCCAGGTCCCATCAGAAGTCCAGACATATTCTGAGGCGGTATCACCTGATCAGGGAGATAGTTGATCGCTGGGAGATCGAGGTCAGGAGAGTAGATACGAAGGACAACACTGCGGATCCATTCACGAAGGCTATTCCCCAGATACAGTTTGAGAGATTATTCGGGATGCTAGGTATGAGATACTACAGCAGCTGGCCTTAGTGCAAGTGGGAGATTGTTAATTATGTATATGCCCTAGAGGCCATTGTTGTACATATGATGTATATTATAATGGATGCTTGGTTATATATAGAGAAGACTTTCTTGCTCGTCATGATAGTATGCTATTTGGTTTCATTTTATCTTAACATGTTGACTTGTATTGGTTTACTGTTTTACTCTCACATGTTGATAAAGCCCTTAGGACTTGTACTCGACTACAGGGACTATGATGAGATCATACTAGTGGGGCCGCGGTAGTCGATGAGTACATCCTATAACTGTTCCTAGTCGAGGGTATATCGAGACAGGGCATCGATACACCAGAGTAGACTAGCGTATACGCATCTTGACCCATATGATGGGCGATGGATGATCCCATATCCATCGGTGTTAGACATCAGAGATGGTGTACGGGTGCTCAGTGGAGACTGGGTACACTGGACGGACTCGCCGAGAACTCCCAGATGGTGATATACCACACGTCAGATGGCAGTTCTCCGGTGACACAGGTACAGGGTAGTCTGAAGTCCCGAGATCGTCATAGAGTCTTGTGTGATTCCCACTGTGCTTAGATTTCCACCTTACCACGTCCAAGAGGGCGTGCAAAACGGTGGCTTTTGGGTACAGTCCCGAATCACATGGAGGCAATGAGCGATAGGAGGGGATTCGTCTCTCCCGGTATAGGGAGTTGATGTTGTGTTGTGTTCGATTGGCTATAACTGGAAGTCCCTGGCCAGGGCTAATATAGAGATTTACTGGTAAGTGTTACTAGTAGTTTCTCGACCCGTTATGAGCCATACATCGACACGACTTATCGGTTACTGGGGTCTGACGTATACCACCCCTAGACTTGATATGCGACATATCAGACGAACAGACCGGACTGTACGGGAGTGTTACTGATCGGATTCACAGGAGAACGCACAGGCTATCTTGTTGATCTTTTGATCGCTCAATACCTGGGTGGCTGTTACGTTTAGCTGACCGCGTGCAGCTTGTGGGTGTTTGATATGATCATCACCTGCTACCGGCGTATTGACGATTCTTTAGAGTCCTACACAAAGGTTTCTTGGCTCAGGCGAAACAGAGTAGTGGCACATATGTGATATGCGTAGGAGCGAGAATAATGCGATATGGGATACCGTATTATATTCTCGCGATTTATGGATATGAATCGGGTCATCGGATCAAGTGTTGATTCGATGAATCGGTACATGATATATTAGTCGGTTATATTCGATATAGCCGGATCGTCGGATCAAGTGTTGATTCGATGATTTAATATATAATAATATATATGATATATTATTATATTAACTAATATTGTCTTACTTTATTATTTCATTTTCTCAGTGGATGATACATTGATATATATGCGATATATGTTAATTGTATTATTTTCTTTTGTTGCAAATATATAATATATATGTGATATATATTATTGTGACATGATATGATTAATTGTTAAACATGTTTAAGGATGATTAATTGAGGTTAGGGTTTGATTGGGTTTAGTTGCTTCAAGTTCTTTCTAGAAGCAATTTTATTTTGTCATTTGTAAAGATATTTTGGATGACACATTTTAACTTAACCAAACCCTAACCCTAGTTGTTTCTCTACAAGATCCTAGCCACTCATCCTTGACCATGGTTTTACAATTCAATCATATGTTTTATTCTATTCATCACAAAAGAAAATGATTATCATTATTCCTTTTCCATTATCATCTTCTTCTTCTCTCTTGAAAGAAGAAGCTCTCTTGATTTTCTTAAGTGATGATAAAATATGAGAAAATGATATAGAAAGAAAGCAAAATCACTACTCTCTCATCCTCATCTCATCTAGCCCTTGGGATTAGGGTGTTCTTCTCTTTAGAGTGAGATAGCTTGAGTTCTTCGAAACCTCGACGTAGATCATCGGAGATTTGGATTACGACGAGCTAGAATGGATCGTTCGAGTCGTGGAGCCTCTCATGAGTCCGGGAGATCGTGGATCGCGGCAAAGGGACTTCTACTCGGAGCTTGTGAAGTGAAGGAGCGGACCACAAAGGTTGTAATCCCTCATACTTAGATAAAAGTTATCTTAATGCATGTTAAACCCTAATAATCTAGCAAAGATCCCGGCTTTGGGTTGTTCGGCACGTCTAAAATTTAATCCGGGCATGTTTGATGCCTTAAGAACCTTCACAAGAGTGCCTAGGAACCCTACACCCCTACCGATAAATCCGTAGGGGCAACCCTTATTTGTAGTAGTGAATAGCTCAAGCTCTCTCAATCTAATGAGGTGAACATCCTAATCTAATGGGCTAGATTAGATTTGGATGATGGAGTAGTGTTTATGCTTTCTTTTTATATCATTTTCTCATAAGAAATCATCATAAAAGAAATCACAAGTGAGCTCCCTCTCAAAATCAAGAGAGAAGAAGATGAAGAATAATGAGATAATTCCTTTTGTGATGAATAGTAGATAGGAATATATGATTGATATGGAACCATGGTCAAGCATGATAGGATTAACCTTTGTAGAGAATAAACTAGAGCTAGGGTTTGGTTAGGTTAAGTATGAGTCAAGGATAAGTATCAACCATAATATCTTAACCAAGACAAAAAGAGAATCCTTCTAGAATGAACAAGAAGGAGCTAACCCTAATCAAACCCTAATCCCTTTTTATCATCCTTAAACATGTTTCATAATAAATCATATCATGTCACAATAATATATATCACATATATATTATATATTTGCAACAAAAGAAAATAATACAATTAACATATATCGCATATATATCAATGTATTAATCCGGTGAGAAAATGAAATAATAAAGCGAGCCAATATTAGATAATGTAATACAATATATCATATATATCATTATACATTAAATCATCGAATCAACACTTGATCCGACGATCAGGCTATATCGAATATAACCGACTAATATATCATGTACCGATTCATCGAATCAACACTTGATCCGATGACCCGGTTCATATCTAAATATCGCGAGAATATAATACGGTATCTCATATCGCATTATCCTCGGTCCTGAACATATCACATATGTGCCTCTACTCCATTTTGCCTGAGCCAAGAAACCTCTGTGTAGGACTCTAAAGAATCGTCAATACGCCGGTAGCAGGTGATGATCATATCAAATGCCCACAAGCTTCAAACGGTCAGCTAAACGTAACAGCCACCCAGGTATTGAGCGATCAGAAGATCAACAAGTTAGCCTGTCCGTTCTCCTGTGAATCCAATCAGTAACACTCCCGTACAGTCCGGTCTGTTCGTCTGATATGTCGCATATCAAGTCTAGGGGTGGTATACGTCAGACCCCAGTAACCGATAAGTCGTGTCGATGTGAGGCTCAAAACGGGTCGAGAAACTACTGGCAACACTTACCAGTATATCTCTATATCAGCCCTAGCCATGGACTTCCAGTTATAGCCAATCGAACACATCACAACATCAACTCCCTATACCGGGAGAGACGAATCCCCTCCTATCGCTCATTGCCTCCATGTGATTCGGGACTGTACCCAAAAGCCACCGTTTTGCACGCCCTCTTGGACGTGGTAAGGTGGAAATCAAAGCACGGTGGGATTCATACAAGACTCTATGACTATCTCGGGTCTACAGACTACCATGTACCAGTGTCACCGGAGAACTGCCATCTGACGTGTGGTATATCACCATCTGGGAGTTCTCAGCGAGTCCGTCTAGTGTACCCAGTCTCCACTGAGCACCCGTACACCATCCTTGATGTCAAACACCGATGGATATGGGATCATCCATCGCCCATCATATGGGTCAAGATGCGTATACGCTAGTCTACTCTGGTGTATCGATGCCCCGTCTCGATATACCCTCGACTAGGAATATTTATAGGATGTACTCATCGACTACTGTGGCCCCACTAGTATGATCTCATCATAATCCCAATAGTCAAGTACAGACCCTAAGGTCTTTATCAACATATGAGAGAAAGTCAGTAAACCAATACAAGTCAACATGTTAAGATAAAGTGAAACCCAAATACCATACTATCATGACGAGCAAGAAAGTCCTCTCTGTATATATCCAAGCATTCATCATAATAAACATCATATGTACAACAATGGCCTCTAGGGCTTATACATAACTAACAATCTCCCACTTGCACTAAGGCTAGCTGCTGTAGTATCTCATACCTAGCATCCCGAATAATCTCTCAAACTGTATATGGGGAATGGCCTTCGTGAGTGGATCCGCAGTGTTGTCCTTCGTATCTACTCTCCTGATCTCGATCTCCCGGCGATCAACTATCTTCCTGATTAGGTGATACCGCCTCAGAATATGTCTGGATTTCTGATGGGACCTGGGTTCCTTAGCCAAAGCCACAGCTCCATTGTTATCACAATACAGAGGTATTGGATGCTCAATGGATGGAACCACACCAAGTTCACTAATGAACTTCTTAACCCAGACAGCCTATTTGGCAGCATCGTTGGCAGCGATGTATTCAGCCTCCATCGTCGAGTCTGCAACGGTATCCTGTTTGGAACTCTTCCAACATACCGCCCCTTCATTGAGGGTAAAGACTGTTAGTGTATATGCCCTAGAGGCCATTACTGTATCATGCTAGTATGTATATTACTTAATGGATGCTTGGGATATTCACCTTGTATATACAATCTTGCTCAAAATAGTAGTATGCTACTTGGTTTATTTCTACTTCAATGTGTACATGTGTTTATTTTTGTATATCGCCTGAACACATTAGTGGAGCCCTTAGGATCTTTGCTTGATTACCAGCGATGTGATGGCCGTCACACTAGTGGGGCTGGGTAATCTATAAGCACATCCTTATGCAGGTCCCTGGTCGCAGGACTATCGAGACAGGGCATCGATACTTCGGAGTAGACCAGCGCATGCGCTTCTCATCCCAGTGTGGGAGACGGTCTGTCCCACAGCCGTCAGTACGTCGTACTTGAGATAGTATGCGGGTGCCCGTTAGGTTACGGGTACACTGGACAGGACTCGTCGGGAACTGACTAGTTGGTATTATACCTATCGTCAGTTATCAGTTCCCAGGTGATATGAGTACAGCTTAGTCCGCTGACTTGACACTGTCACTTCGCCTCGGGTGTGTTCCCACTGTACTTTGATCACTACCCTACCACGGCTCAAAGGAGTCGTGCAAACAGGTGGTGGTTGGGTGCAGTCCCGAAGCACTTGGAGGCAGTGACGGTTAGACAGGATTCGTCTCTCCCGGTATTGGGGGTTGACATCGCGCTGTGTCTAGGAGAGCCATTACACGAGTAGTCCCTGGCCAGGGCAAACAAGATATACTGGTAGGTTTCCAGTGTTATCTCAGGGTGTTTTGGGCTTCGCTCCGGCACGACTTGTACCGCTATTAGGGGACTGACGTTTACCGCCCCCTAGGCCCGCCATGCGATGTATCAGACGAACAGACCGGACTGTACGGAGAATGTCACACTCAGGCTCAGTAGGAGTTCAGATGGGTTTCGCCTCGTCGGTCTTCTTATCGGCATTACCTGGGGACCGTTACGCACAGCTAGTGCCGCTTGCGGTCTGTGGTTAAACCCACTGCCAGCGTAGTGTCGAGTCTTTAGAGTCCCACACAGAAAGCTTTTCGCCTTTAGGCAAAAGAGTAGAGGTCGCATGGTATTGCGACAGGTCGCATGGTTTTGCGACAGGGTTCGGTCACATCCGTGCACTTGTGCACGTACAGTGTCCGGACAGTTTACAACAGCGGGCTTTGGTTTAAGCCAGATCCTAGTGTACCTTATGGGATTGGATTTATCCAGTTTGCATTCGTGTTCCTCGGAACGCGGATGCGGGTGTGTATGCACAGTTGACAGGGAGGCAGAGGCAGCGGATTCTCATTAGGGTTGTTGACAGTTGACCGTTGACTTTTTGACTTTTTGCTCAACCCTAATGAGAATATGATATGTGATTAACTATTATATTAATTAAGTATTATGGTGACATGGTTGTTGACTTTTGTTGACTTTGTTGACTTGTTGACTTTTGTTGACTTGTTGACTTTGTTGACCGGTTGACTAGGCTTGACTAGTTGACCATCATGATAACCATAACCATCATTTCATGGCAAAGACTTTTTCTTGCTTGCTCATTTAGGTAAAATGAGTAGATGATATGATATGGTTATGGTTGCTTCAACCATCACACATAAGACTTTTTTGATATGATGAGTTATGATTACTTTGGATTATGAGAGGATGAGAGACAAAAGAGAGCCTCATTCTTTCTTGCTCATTCTCTCTCTTGTTCTTGAGCTCTCCACTTTGCTCTCACTCTCATCCTCTTGCTCCCTCTCTTGACTCTATGGTTCATATCTCTCATGTGTTGAGAATCAATAACCATAAATAAAATCCCATTCTAAATCTTCTCTACTCATTCTAGTTCACTAGGTTTAGCAAACCAAGTGAACTAGTTTCTTCAAAGAACGAAGAAAGAGCAAAAGGTTGGAGCTTTCAAGTGGATCTATCTTCGGCGTACGGAGACGACGAGAAGGAGCCATCGGACCACCACCGGAGCTTGAAGACGAAGGAGTTCAAGACAAGCTAGGTATAACCATCTTCATCCGAGTAGCTAACTCTCTTTAGCTAGTTTGCTAGTTTTAGTTTAGGAAAAGATCCCGACTTTGTTTAGTCCATGTTGCCCCTTGCGCTAAAAATTTGATTTTTATACCGTTTCGGCCTCCCCGTAAAATCCTTGTTTCTGTTGAAATTTTTTCTGGTCAAAACAAGTTTTGTTATACACCTAAATTCGGCTCAGGGTTTTGTGTGAACACCCAAGAAAAACGATCCCCTAATTCGTTCAAACCGCCGTGGATCCGCGGCCTCACCTATTCATTGAGCCGCGGAACCGTCGCCGTTTAGAGTCTTCTGGTGATCGTCTTTCGTGCAGTGTGTCTTTGTATTGGTTTTGGGATTTTTAAAATATATTATATGTGCCCAGATTCTCCAGAACAGAAATTTACTTTTGGGGTCCTATAATTTCGTATTTTTTCCGAACTTCACTACACTTTGACTATGATGGTTATATCTGTGATGTTTGCATGTATTGAACGTCGGCTAATCGCTATAAGTCGATTAGTCGGGGTTATACATGATCTGTAATGTGCTGGAATGTGTATATAAATATGTTGGATTATCGCGGGTGAATAGCCGGGGGTTGTGAGACGAGAGTTTTCTTTTCTTGCAATTCATGTAAATTTGTAAATTGATGTAATAATTATTTGTATGGCCGCACAACCGGGTCGGGGTTGTAGCCGTCATTGTATAATTTCTTTTTACTGTTTTTGCTCCTAGGATAGACCCATGGAGGGGTGCACAAACTACCGGGTATGCCGAAGTGTCGAGTGGCCTACTCATGGAGATGAGGGAGGTTGCTACGCTTCGGGTACTTGGCGGGTAGTTTGCCGCACCCGTAGGGGTCTTGGGTGGGGTATTGGCTATTCACCGCGACCGTGTTATCTGTTTTTGTTACAGGCTCGTACAAATTACAGATTCCTAGTATATCCAATGTATTTATCTGTGATCTGAAATGTTTATCATTGCAGTATATCTATATATGATATTATTTAGGCGTTGCTTATGTTTTACAGACGCGCTAGCCCAGCCCCCGCTCTGTCGTTAGTTAAGTAACCTAACGGGTAATGACGGGGCCCAGTGGCGAATGCGAATGGCATAAGCGTACGTCATATTTTGGTTGTTTTCTGCAATGGTAGGATTAAATGATGGGACGCATTAAAAGAACTAATGCAAGAATATCACGCATTAAAAGAACTAATGCAAGATAATAAACCAAGTTAAAGTCGTTGGAACACTTTCGAAAAACCACTCGGTTCTTTTCAAAACAAACTTTTAAAATACGGAGTTTGAGCCACTCCTTTTAAAAGCTATCTCGTTCCATCGACCAAATCAAGTTCACTACGTTCACGGTTTTGCCAAAACCATTCGTAGCCCTCCGTCGTTTCACATGAATAGTCAATAGTATTCAAGCTGTGTATGTTGGCCAAAGTCAAGGCACAGTGATTGGTAGCTGTTGGGTGTTCATGTGTAGCATAGATAGATGCGTTGGTTTGGGACAGTCCTACTGCCATTTTGGCCAAAGTCAAAGGTAGGTACGGATGGATCCAAATTAACCTGGATAATGACGGGTAGAACTTGACATGTGACTTATGATATTTTGGCCAAAGTCAAGGTCATAAGAGCATGGGGCAAAAATCCACATCGGGAGTTTCATAAGTACTGAAACTTGCTAGATTTGCATACCATTTGGAGTGTGGTGATTCTGGTAGGATTCCTTCAGTTTCGTCACGCGATGATATTTGGATCCCGATCCTACTGTGAGTATATGCTACTCCTCGGGAAATTTCTCGCTAAACGATCAATGCTATAAACCTAGTAGGTGCCTAGAAAGGTGTTAGCGGGGCTATGCCCCCAGGGAAAAGAGGTTCTCTAATTAAGGAACTTCGCGAAAGCGTTGGAAAACCTCCCTCGAAGTACCGACACCAGCCTGGCCAAACGGTTAAGCAAGTATTGTACGGTGGGATTGATCCTGACTAATTCTTCCTTTATGGTTTGAGGAGGGATTCGAGAAACAGTGGGAGCCATCCTGTTTAGACAAACTAAAAACCACTCTAAACTTGCAAGAGCATCATGCTGAGTGTTTTCCTCTTCTCTCCAAATTGCAGCAACCAATCAACATGACTGGACTTAAGTTACTCCTAGATAAAAACAAACTGACAGGGCCAAACTACAAAGATTGGCTCAGGAATGTCAAGATAGCAATCACTTATGACAAGCTGGGGTATCTTCTTACCAGCAAAGCTCCCCCTGTCCCTGGTCCAACTTCCAGTGTCGCGGATAAGGAAATCCGCAAGACTTGGGAGATTGATAGCGCGAAGGCCAAGTGCCTCCTGCTTTCCTCGATGGACAACGAACATCAGAGGAGGCATGAGAATATGGACATGGAATCCATATTGCTCCATACAAAAGAACTGTATGGAGAGCAATCTCGTATCGCAAGATACGAAGCGTCAAAAAAGTTATTCTCGACAAGAATGGCCGTCGGATCATCAGTAGCCGAGCACGTGCTAAAGATGATCGGCTACATTGAGGAGCTCGCTGACCTAGGGATCACATTGGAGAGTGAGCTATATACGGATATAGTTCTCCAGTCCCTTCCTTCCACTTACGCCCAGTTTATACTGAACTTCAACCTACAAGAAAAAGAGGTTGAACTTTCAGAGCTCCTCAACATGCTGAGGAGCGCAGAGGGCACCCTACAGAAAGGTAGGGATACATCCACTTTGTTTGTAGGAGGATCATCTTCTTCTAGGTCCAAGGCGAAAGCTAAGGGAAAGAAGAAGAAGGCCCCCGCCAAACCAAGGGGCGGTGTTAGTAAGGTGGATACGAAGGGAAAAGGTAAAGCAACAAAGATAGCGGGGAAGCTTGTGGATAAGGAAGAATGCTTCTATTTTCATAAGAAAGGACACTGGAAGAATGATTGCAGGGCCTGGAAGGCCAGAACACAGGAATTGAAGCAGGTTGCAGCTTCAGCTTCAGGTGTGTATGTTATTGAAAACTGTCTTTCAATAAACTCTACTTCCTGGGTATTGGATACTGGATCAGGATCTCATATCTGTAATTCTTTGCAGGCGTTGAGAAACCGTAGTGTTTTGAAAGCAGGTGACATGACCCTCAGAGTTGCGAACGGAGCTAGCATGGATGCTAAAGCCGTGGGGGACTATCACCTGGGAATGACAGATGGACATGTTTTGGTTTTGCGTAATTGATTTTTTGTACCCAACGCAACTTGTAATATCATTTCTGTATCTTTAGTTTCTAAAGAAGGTTATGAATTTGCGTTTGTAAGTAATGTTGTAAACATTCACCTTAATCATGTTTTGATTGGGTCAGGTACATTGAGTAATGGTATATACGTGTTAAACCAACCACAGATTTTTAATGTCCAGAATACACACAAAAGAAAGTCTCCAGAAATAAATCAGACTTTCTTATGGCATTGTAGATTGGGTCACATCAATGAGAGAAGGTTGACTAAGTTACATACAGAAGGGTATTTGAATGCGTTCGAATATCAGTCGTATGCCACTTGTCAATCCTGTCTCAAAGGAAAGATGACAAAGACTCCGTTTACTGGACATGGAGTAAGAGCGAGCGAGCTCTTGGGACTCGTACACAGTGACGTGTGCGGTCCAATGTCTACACATGCCCGAAGCGGACATTCTTACTTCATTACTTTTACGGATGACTTCTCAAGGTACGGTTATGTCTTCTTAATGAAACATAAGTCCGAGGCCTTTGGAAAATTCCAGGAGTATAAGAATGAAGTAGAGAAACAAACCGGCAAAAGTATTAAGATTCTAAGATCGGATCGAGGTGGAGAATACTTAAGTGCCGAATTCCTGAATTACTTAAAAGAGAATGGTATTCTCTCTCAGCTTACTCCTCCATTCACTCCGCAACATAACGGTGTATCGGAGAGACGGAACCGAACCCTATTGGATATGGTTCGGTCCATGATGAGTAACGCTGAGTTGCCGCGATCATTCTGGGGATATGCGCTAGAATCAGCCGCATACCTTTTGAACCGAGTTCCCACTAAGACTGTGCCTACTACGCCATTTGAGATGTGGTGTGGGAAGAGACCCCATCTTAATCACATTAAGATATGGGGAAGTCCAGCTTTTGTCAAAAAGCAGCATGCGGACAAGCTCGAGGCACGCTCAGTACTGTGCAAGTTTGTGGGATATCCAAAGAATTCCAAGGGATATTTCTTCTACTGCGAAGAGGAACAAAAAGTTCTTGTTTCTCGTCATGCCCACTTTCTAGAACACCAGTTCATAGAAAAGGAAATAAGTGGGAGCGCAGTAGAACTGGAAGAGATTCCAGAACCACGGACTATTACTGAAAGTTTAGTGGAACCAGAGGGTTCGGAAGAACAGGACATTCCTACGCCGCTCCGCAGGAGTAGTAGGCAGTCTCATCCGCCCGAGAGATACTGCGGTTTTCTCATAGACGGGGATAGAGAGGATTGCATCATAGATTATGATGAGCCTACTAGCTTCCAGCAGGCCGTTCAGAGCGTTGACTCAGTGAAATGGCTGGATGCAATGCGGACCGAAATGGAGTCCATGTACACCAACAAGGTTTGGACGTTGGACATTGCTCCAGACGGGGTAAAACCCGTAGGATGCAAGTGGATCTTCAAAAGGAAGATTGGTGTAGATGGATAGGTTGAGACCTATAAAGCTAGGCTGGTAGCAAAGGGTTTTCGTCAAAGACCTGGCTTGGACTATGACGAAACCTTCTCTCCAGTAGCCATGCTGAAATCCATTCGGATCCTTCTTGCCATTGCTGCCTTCCACGATTATGAGATTTGGCAAATGGACGTAAAGACAGCTTTTCTAAATGGAAATTTAGAGGAGTGTGTCTATATGGACCAGCCAGAAGGTTTCATTCAGAGTGGGAGCAGCGGAAAGGTGTGCAAATTGCTTAAGTCCATCTATGGACTAAAGCAGGCATCGCGGAGTTGGAACATCTGCTTTGATGAGACGGTCAAAGAATTTGGCTTTATCAAAAATCCAGATGAACCATGCATCTATAGTAGATTTGTAGCGAGAACTGTAGTATTCCTCGTTTTATACGTGGATGACATTCTCTTAATAGGAAATGACATTCCTATGCTACAATCTGTCAAGGGGTTCTTGTCACACAGGCTCTCCATGAAAGACCTGGGTGATGCCTCATACATTCTGGGTATCCGGATCTACCGTGACAGATCCAAGAGGATATTAGGACTTTCACAGTCCAGGTACATCGACACCATACTGAAGAGATTCAGTATGGAAGATTCCAAGCGCGGTAACCTACCGGCTTGTCACGGGATCACCCTCTCTAAAGAGATGTCTCCCAAGACTGATTTGGAGAGGGATCGCATGTCTATTATACCCTACGCTTCTGCGGTAGGCTCTATAATGTATGCGATGTTGTGTACCAGACCGGATGTAGCTTATGCACTGAGTGTGGTAAGCCGGTATCAGTCTAACCCTGGGGAGAAACACTGGATAGCGGTAAAGAACATTCTCAAGTACCTGAGAAGGACTAAGGAGATGTTCTTGGTGTATGGCGGAAAAGACCTCCAGATCGAGGCCTTTGCTGACTCCAGCTTCCAGAGTGACAAGGATGATTCCAAGTCCATGTCGAGTTTTGTCTTTACCCTCAATGGAGGGGCGGTGTGTTGGAAGAGTTCCAAACAGGAAACCGTTGCAAACTCAACGATGGAAGCGGAATACATCGCTGCATCAGATGCCGTAAAAGAAGCTGTCTGGATGAGGAAGTTCTTGAAAGAACTTCAGGTGGTTCCTTCCATTGTTGATCCAATACCTCTGTATTGCGACAACAACGGGGCTATAGCTTTAGCGAAGGAACCCAGGTCCCATCAGAGATCCAGGCACATCTTAAGGCGGTATGACCTGATCAGGGAGATCGTGGATCGCCAGGAGATCGAGGTTCGGAGAGTCGCTTCAGAAGACAACACTGCAGATCCATTCACCAAGGCCTTGCCCCAGACTCAGTTCGAGCGGCTGATCGAGATGATAGGTCTTCGATACGCCAGTACATGGCCTTAGTGCAAGTGGGAGATTGTTAGTGTATATGCCCTAGAGGCCATTACTGCATCATACTAGTATGTATATTACATAATGGATGCTTGGGATATTCACCTTGTATATACAATCTTGCTCAAAATAGTAGTATGCTACTTGGTTTATTTCTACTTCAATATGTACATGTGTTTATTTTTGTATATCGCCTGAACACATTAGTGGAGCCCTTAGGATCTTTGCTTGATTACCAGCGATGTGATGGCCGTCACACTAGTGGGGCTGGGTAATCTATAAGCACATCCTTATGTAGGTCCCTGGTCGCAGGACTATCGAGACAGGGCATCGATACTCCGGAGTAGACCAGCGCATGCGCTTCTCATTCCAGTGTGGGAGACGGTCTGTCCCATAGCCGTCAGTACGTCGTACTTGAGATAGTATGAGGGTGCCCGTTAGGTTACGGGTACACTGGACAGGACTCGTCGGGAACTGACTAGTTGGTATTATACCTATCGTCAGTTATCAGTTCCCAGGTGACATGAGTACAGCTTAGTCCGCTGACTTGACACTGTCACTTCGCCTCGGGTGTGTTCCCACTGTACTTTGATCACTACCCTACCACGGCTCAAAGGAGTCGTGCAAACAGGTGGTGGTTGGGTGCAGTCCCGAAGCACTTGGAGGCAGTGACGGTTAGACAGGATTCGTCTCTCCCGGTATTGGGGGTTGACATCGCGCTGTGTCTAGGAGAGCCATTACACGAGTAGTCCCTGGCCAGGGCAAACGAGATATACTGGTAGGTTTCCAGTGTTATCTCAGGGTGTTTTGGGCTTCGCTCCGGCACGACTTGTACCGCTATTGGGGGACTGACGTTTACCACCCCCTAGGCCCGCCATGCGATGTATCAGACGAACAGACCGGACTGTACGGAGAATGTCACACTCAGGCTCAGTAGGAGTTCAGATGGGTTTCGCCTCGTCGGTCTTCTTATCGGCATTACCTGGGGACCGTTACGCACAGCTAGTGCCGCTTGCGGTCTGTGGTTAAACCCACTGCCAGCGTAGTGTCGAGTCTTTAGAGTCCCACACAGAAAGCTTTTCGCCTTTAGGCAAAAGAGTAGAGGTCGCATGGTATTGCGACAGGTCGCATGGTTTTGCGACAGGGTTCGGTCACATCCATGCACTTGTGCACGTACAGTGTCCGGACAGTTTACACTAGCGGGCTTTGGTTTAAGCCAGATCCTAGTGTACCTTATGGGATTGGATTTATCCAGTTTGCATTCGTGTTCCTCGGAACGCGGATGCGGGTGTGTATGCACAGTTGACAGGGAGGCAGAGGCAGCGGATTCTCATTAGGGTTGTTGACAGTTGACCGTTGACTTTTTGACTTTTTGCTCAACCCTAATGAGAATATGATATGTGATTAACTATTATATTAATTAAGTATTATGGTGACATGGTTGTTGACTTTTGTTGACTTTGTTGACTTGTTGACTTTGTTGACCGGTTGACTAGGCTTGACTAGTTGACCATCATGATAACCATAACCATCATTTCATGGCAAAGACTTTTTCTTGCTTGCTCATTTAGGTAAAATGAGTAGATGATATGATATGGTTATGGTTGCTTCAACCATCACACATAAGACTTTTTTGATATGATGAGTTATGATTACTTTGGATTATGAGAGGGTGAGAGACAAAAGAGAGCCTCATTCTTTCTTGCTCATTCTCTCTCTTGTTCTTGAGCTCTCCACTTTGCTCTCACTCTCATCCTCTTGCTCCCTCTCTTGACTCTATGGTTCATATCTCTCATGTGTTGAGAATCAATAACCATAGATAAAATCCCATTCTAAATCTTCTCTACTCATTCTAGTTCACTAGGTTTAGCAAACCAAGTGAACTAGTTTCTTCAAAGAACGAAGAAGGAGCTAAAGGTTGGAGCTTTCAAGTGGATCTATCTTCGGCGTACGGAGACGACGAGAAGGAGCCATCGGACCACCACCGGAGCTTGAAGACGAAGGAGTTCAAGACAAGCTAGGTATAACCATCTTCATCCGAGTAGGTAACTCTCTTTAGCTAGTTTGCTAGTTTTAGTTTAGGAAAAGATCCCGACTTTGTTTAGTCCATGTTGCCCCTTGCGCTAAAAATTTGATTTTTATACCGTTTCCGCCTCCCCGTAAGAACCGGGGGTCGCAACGTGGACTTACAAAGACAAATCCCGAGTGCGACTTAGAGTCGTCCTTATCACTTTGGAAGCTAGAATCGGTAAAGGACTCCACCCGGAGTTATCCGTTACCATACACCAAGAACATGTCTCTAGTCCTTCGTAAGTACTTGAGAATGTTCTTCACAGCTGTCCAGTGACTCTCTCTAGGATCTTCTTGATACCGACTCACTACACTTAGTGAGTATGCAACATCGGGTCTGGTACACAGCATCGCATACATGATAGAGCCTACTGCCGAAGCATAGGGTATCCCTTGCATTCGAGCTCTCTCCAAATCAGTCTTGGGAGACATCTCTTTGGAGAGAGTGAGTCCAGAGATCTTGGGTTGGTTCCCACTCTTGGATTCTTCCATACTAAACCTCTTTAGTATGGTGTCAATGTACCTGGATTGGGACAATCCCAGTATCCTTTTGGATCTATCTCTATAGATCCTAATCCCTAATATGCAGGAGGCATCACCTAGATCTTTCATTGAGAATCTTTGTGATAAGAAGAGCTTGACTGATTGCAGCATTGGAATATCATTTCCTATCAAGAGTATGTCATTCACGTACAATACGAGGAAGACAACCTTACTCTCTGCTACCTTTTTATAGATACAAGGTTCATCTATGTTTTTGATGAAGTCAAACTCTTTGACTACAACATCAAAACAGATGTTCCAACTCCGCGATGCTTGCTTTAACCCATAAATGGATTTAAGCAGCTTGCACACCTTTCCGCTGCTCCCACTATCTACGAAGCCCTCTGGCTGAGTCATGTACACGCACTCTTCTAAATCACCGTTTAGAAAGGCGGTCTTAACATCCATTTGCCAGATTTCGTAGTCATGGTATGCAGCAATGGCAAGTAAGATCCGGATGGACTTAAGCATAGCCACTGGAGAAAAGGTTTCGTCATAATCCACACCTGGTCGTTGACGAAAACCTTTTGCTACATATTTAGCTTTGAAAGTCTCAACTTTTCCATCTACACCAAATTTCTTTTTAAAAATCCACTTGCTCCCAATGGGTTTTACCCCTTCAGGGGCATTTTCCAAAGTCCATACTTTATTGGTGTACATGGATTCCATCTCAGATCGCATTGCATCCAGCCATTTCACAGAGTCACCACTCGTAATGGCCTGCTCGAAACTAGTCGGGTCATCATCTTCCATGAAGCATTCCTCGCTTCCACCATCAATGAGAAAACCGTAGTATCTCTCAGGTGGATGAGGAATCCTGCTAGATCGGCGGAGAGGCTGGGGTTTGTCGGGTACTACTGAATCCTCTGCTTCTACCAAATCATCTGTTGTAGTTTGTTCTGCTGGAACTTCTTCCAGTTCTACCTCAATGCCACTAATCTGTTTCATAAGAAAACCTTTTTCTAAGAAAGTAGCATGTCGAGAAACAAACACCTTTTGTTCCTCGGAGTGGTAGAAGATATACCCTCGCGAATGTTTGGGATATCCAATAAACTTAGAACAGTCCTTGTCTCGAGCTTGTCCGGATTTTGTGTTTTAACATAGGCCGGACAACCCCATATCTGAATAAAATTAAGACATGGTCTCTTACCATTCCATATCTCATATGGAGTGGTAGGCACTGATTTGGTTGGAACTCTATTCAATAGGTATGAAGCTGTCTCCAGTGCATATCCCCAGAAGGAAATAGGTAACTCAGCAGTGCTCATCATAGATCGCACCATATCTAATAGAGTGCGATTTCTCCGTTCCGATACACCGTTGTAATGTGGTGTATAAGGAGGAGTAAGCTGAGAGAGAATCCCATTCTCTTTTAGATAATCTAGGAACTCATTGCTTAAGTATTCACCTCCTCGATCAGATCGAAGAATCTTAATACTTTTTCCCGTTTGATTCTCTACTTCGTGCTTATATTCTCTGAATTTCTCAAAAGCTTCAGATTTGTGTTTCATCAGGAATACATATCCGAATCTTGAGAGATCATCAGTGAATGTAATGAAGTAGGAAGAACCGTTCCTGGCATGCGTAGACATGGGACCGCATACATCACTATGTACCAGTCCTAAGAGTTCGGTAACTCTTTCTCCGTGTCCACTAAACGGAGCTTTGGTCATTTTTCCTTTGAGACATGAATGGCAAGTATCATAAGATGATAATTCGAACGGATTCAAATAACCATCCTTATGTAACTTAGCCAGTCATGTTGCATTGATATGACCAAGTCTACAATGCCACAAGAAGGATTCGTTCATTTCTGAATGTTTCCTCTTGTGTGTGTTTTGTAAATTGAGGACTGTATTCTGATTTAGAATGATTATGCCATTATGTAACGAGCCTGATGCAATCAACTTTTGATCTAGGAATATATCCATAACATTATCCTTTACTGCAAAATTATATCCTTCTTTACTTAATAAAGAAACTGATATAATGTTGCACATCATGTTCGGTATATAATAGCACTCATTTAGAATCAGTGTATTACGACTTGGCAATACTAGGTGATATTCGCCAACTGCTTTGGCTGCAATACTTGCATCGTTCCATACTTGAACGGAATGATCACCTTTTCCCAGTTCTCTACCTTTACGTAGCCCATGTAACAATTTAAATATGTGGGATCCTGACCGGGTATCTAATGCCTAGGACGTAGGGTGAAATGAGAAACAGTTCTCAATAACTAACGCACCTGAAGAAGATGCATCAGCATGCATGTTCTTTTGGGCGGCTTGAGAATCCAGATATTCTCATATTCCCTGTTCAGTCTTATAACTCTTATAAGAAAGAACGGGTCCAACGTTCCCCTGCTCAGTATAATAAGAGGGTTCAGTCAATACATACATATTATTATCTTGATTATGGCCTGACATGGTCGCTACCTAGAGAGAGAGAGAAGAAAACATTTTAGCATATGCTCTTGCAAGATTAGATTAGTTATTATCTTATCTAATCAGGATGTCTCCCACTGTTTTTATCAAATCTACCTTCAAACCCAAAAAGGTAAGATTAGCCGGGATTAATTACACCCTACAATTTCGTCAATCTTTCAGCCAGATCAGTGTTGGTACTTGAGGGAGGTTCCCCGTGCTTTCGCACGGACCTAATTAAAGTAAACCTCGTTTTCCCAGAGGCGTAACCCCGTTAACACTTTTCTAAACAGCTACTTGATGGGCTAATTGTCCTGTGTAAAACTCTCCCAGGAGTAACTCTTACTCGCAGTGGGTATCGGGATCCAACTATCTCATAGGAGGTATGCAATCTCATTGCAAATTTCAACACTTGAAATTCCCGATAATGCTTTTACCCCTAGCGTCCCATGACCTTGACGGAGGCCAAACTACCCATAGGGCGCTAGTCAAGTTCAACCCGTCATTTCTTGTTTGAATTAAACCCACCCGTACGACCCTTGACGGAGGCCAAACTATGCCGTACGAATACCCTAATCCAATCGCATCATATGCTAGGAGATAAGCACTTGTTAGCTACCGTACACTACGCCTTGACGGAGGCCAAACTACTGCAGCACGAATACTAAGTAGTACTTATCTGAAATGACGAAGGGCTACGCAGGTTTTTCAGAAAACCATGAGCGTAATGAACTTGATATCGTCGTAGAATCATGTGAAATTTTGAAATGGAGTGTTTTTGAGGCTTTCATTAATTTTGCTAAAGAGGTCACTCCCGGTGAAGGGATCTCGGCTCTTTCCTCATCGAATAAGGTGCAGGACATATCATATATATCACTGTGCAAAGCAAAACTCTAAAAGCAATCAAAAGACAAACCGAGTTTTGTAGCATCTGCCAGTTTCGCTAAAGAGGTCACTCCCGGTGAAGGGATCTCGGCTCTTTCCTCATCGAATAAGGTGCAAGGTATATCATATATACCGCTATGCAAAGCAAAACTGTAGCTATCCTTTTTATAAAGTTTTGATTTTACAACATCTTTTAGGTTTCTTTTCTTTTTATTAATCTCATTAATAAAAATTCCCATCAGCTTATGTTTCCTAAGCATCACAGAAGAAACGAAAGCAGTAATATTTATATATCAGCATATATGTATATATATATAAGCATTCGTCTCAGGCAGCAATATGATCTCATCACAGAACATTGCAGCAGAAGAACATATATGAAATATTAGATATAATAGGATGTCCGTGTTTTCAATACGAGCCGGTATAAAACACGGATTCCACGGTCGCGATGAATAGCCAAACCCACATCCCTAAATCCCTACGAGAGTGGCAAGTAACACTGCCAATTCTAGGGTTAGGAGACCCGGTCTTGACTCCTCGAGATGGCCTCCCAATGGACCCTAGAACCCGGTTACTTGTGCTTCCCTCCTTGGGTCTACCTAATGTGAAAGATTAAATAATATACAAAGGTGACATCAACCTCATCCCGGAAGTGCCCCAATAAAAGAATATTATATACAAATGAATTTTACATGAATGAAAATAAAAACCCTCATCTCACATAAAACCCCCCGGCTATTCAGAACACGACGATCCAATATAACATATCACAGCAACACATAATATCACACATCATCAACGTAACTAAGTATGCATACACCGATCGTCGTTGTCATATAGCAACGAAAACCGGCAATACAACTACATACTACACTTACGGTCACAGAAAAGAAATTTTAAAACTACAATATTTGGAATCCACAATCACTTTAGACATATCATGCCTAACTCTATGAATTCCACATATTGTATCACATTCCAGATAAATAAACAGTATTAAACTTTTCGAACAGATAATCAAATACCCAAAATTTCCTAAAGTGCTCAACACTTGAGCGGAGTTCAAATAATCCCAGAATATGTCACAGTACCAGTGATCCAGCCGTAGAAGGGTCAAGCCAACGCCTCACATGTGGCACGCCGTACTGCCTCAAACCCGAAGGTTAAAAAAGCAGTTCAAGACGGTCACATAATCGAGTTAAGGTTTGTTGTCTTCTAGAGGGTGCACCGTGTTACTTGCACATTTTTCCGAAAGATTTAAACCCGATAAAAATTCAACACTTGAAAGTTTTTCGTGCCGGGAAAAATTGAGTTAATGATATCCGTTCGAACATTTTAACTGATTCTAAATAACCGGAAATAATAACGAATTTAAATTTTCCGATCGAATCTACGATTACAAAATAAACCCCAAAATACTCAACACTTGAGTCAGAATTAAAATACCAATAAAATATAAATCACAGAAATATGAATTACTGTTTAAAATAAAGTACCAATCTCCCCTATACGGTCGCAGATCCGCGGCCAAAGCACGGTACGGACGCGGTTCCGCGGCGGTTTGGAAGTATTGGGTGCTCGTTTTTCACCACAATTCTTATATTTCCGTGCAGGATTTTTAAGGTATTTTTAATTCGGAAAAATCACAGATTTGAAAAAATATCCAGAGAGGGTTTGATTTTGACGTATTCGGGTTCGTTCGGAGTTTTAACTTCGTTAACACATCGCCTAATGCTCTAGCTAGGCTCTGATACCACTTTAGGGTTCCTAGGCACTCTTGTGAAGGTTCGTAAAGCATCAAACATGCCCGAATAAAATTTTAGATGTGCCGAACAACCCAAAGCCGGGATATTTGCTAGATTATTAGGGTTTAACATGCAAGATAACAACTTTAAAACTAAGTGTGAAGGATTACAACCTTTATAGTCCGCTCCTTCGCTTCACAAGCTCCGAGTAGAAGTCCTTTCGCCGTGATCCATGATCTCCCGGACTCAAGAGAGGCTCCACGACTCGAACGATCCATGAAAGCTTGTCATATTCCTTTTCTCCGTTGATCTACGTCGAAGTTGCAATAGCTCAAGCTCTGTCACTCTAATGAGGTGAACACCCTAATCTAATTGGCTAGATTAGATTAGGATGATGGAGTAGTATTTATGCTTTCTTTTTATATCATTTTCTCACAAGAAATCATCACAAAAGAAATCACAAGTGAGCTCCCTCTCAAAATCAAGAGAGAAGAAGATGAAGAATAATGAGATAATTTCTTTTGTGATGAATAGTAGATAGGAATATATGATTGATATGGAACCATGGTCAAGGAAGATAGGCTTAACCTTTGTAGAGAATAAACTAGAGCTAGGGTTTGGTTAGGTTAAGTATGAGTCAAGGATAAGTATCAACCATAATATCTTAACCAAGACAAAAGATAATCCTTCTAGAATGAACAAGAAGGAACTAACCCTAATCAAACCCTAATCCCTTTTTATCATCCTTAAACATGTTTCATAATAAATCATATCATGTCACAATAATATATATCACATATATATTGTTAGTTATATGTATGCCCTAGAGGCCATTATTGTACATACGATGTATATTGTAGTGGATGCTAGGACATATATAGGGAGGACATTCTTGCTCGACATGATAGTATGCTATCTGCTTGTACTTTATCTTAACATGTACTCAGATTGTCTCTATGTTACATGTTGATAAAGCCCTTAGGATATATACTCGACTACTGGGACTATGATGAGATCATACTAGTGGGGCCACGGTAGTCGACGAGTACATCCTATAACTGTTCCTAGTCGAGGGTGTATCGAGACAGGGCATCGATGCACCTGAGTAGACTAGCGTATACGCATCTTGACCCATATGATGGGCGATGGATGATCCCATATCCATCGGTGTTTGACATCAAGGATGGTGTACGGGTGCTCAGTGGAGACTGGGTACACTGGACGGACTCGCCGAGAACTCCCAGATGGTATTATACCATACGTCAGATGGCAGTTCTCCGGTGACACTGGTACAGAGTAGTCTGTTGACCCGAGATCATCATAGAGTCTTGTGTGGTTTCCACTGTGCTTTGATTTCCATCATACCACGTCCAAGAGGGTGTGCAAAAAGGTGGCTTTTGGGTACAGTCCCGAATCATATGGAGGCAATGAGCGATAGGAGGGGATTCGTCTCTCCCGGTATAGGGAGTTGATGTTGTGCTGTGTTCGATTGGCTATAACCGGAAATCCCTGGCCAGGGTTGCTGAGATTTACTGGTAAGTGTTATCAGTAGTTTCTCGAACTGTTATAGACCTCATATCGACACGACTTATCGAGCTACTGGGGTCTGACGTTTACCACCCCTAGGCGAGATATGCGACATATCAGACGACGAGACCGGACTGTACGGGGGTGTTACTATTTAGATTCACAGGAGAATGTACAGGCTTGCTTGTTGATCTTCTGAGCGCTCAATACCTGGGTAGCTGTTACGTTTAGCTGACCGCTTGCAGCTTGTGGGTGTTTGATATGATCATCACCTACTGCCGGCGTATTGACGATTCTTTAGAGTCCTACACAGAGGTTTCTTGACTCAGGCAAAACGAAGTAGGAGCACATATGTGATATGTGCGGGACCGAGGATAATGCGATATATGATACCGTATTATATCCTCGCGATATTTGATATCAGCCGGGTCATCGGATCAAGTGTTGATTCGATGAATCGGTACGGATAAATATTAGTCGGTTATATGCGATATAACCGGATTGTCGGATCAAGTGTTGATTCGATAATTTAATGTATAATAATATATTTGATATATTAAATTACATTAACTAATATTTGCTCACTAAAAGATTCTTTTTCTCACTCGGGTAATACATTGATATATATGCGATATATGTTAATTGTATTATTTTATTTTGTTACGATAAATATTATATATGTGATATATAATATTGTAACATGATATGATATATAATGCAACTTATTTAGTGGAGTTTAAACTTGATTAGGGTTTGGATTAGGGTTAAACCTTCTAGATGTTTCTAGAAGGTTTTGTTTTGTTTTGTGAAAGATATTTGTTAATGACTCATGCTTTAACCCAACCCAAACCCTAACCCTAGTCTATTCTCTACAATGGTTAAGTGAACCATGGTTGCATAATTCTATCATATCATTTCATTTCCTATTCATCACAAAAGGATTATCACAAACATTGTTCATCTTCTTCTTCATTCTCTTTTCAAGAAAAAGCTTGCTTGATTTTTCAAAGGTGATGAATAATTGTGAGAAAAATATAAATAAAGAGAGCAAAAATCCTACTTCATCATCCTCATCTTCCCTTGCCATTTAGATGAGGGTGTTTACATCATTTCATGAGTGTTAGCTTGTGTTAAAGAAACTTCAAGGTAGATCATCAAAGTATCGAAGATCGGAAGCAAAGGTTGCGTCTTTCTCTTCGTGGAACCTCTCGAGAGTCTGGATCCCGATGATCGCAGCGAAGGGACCACAACACGGAGCATATGAAGTGAAGGACCGGATCTACAAAGGTTGTAATCCCTCTCACTTAGTGTTAAAATGTTTAGCATGCTTGTTTTCGCCTAATCTCTAGTTTAAAGTTTCGTATTCGGGTTGTTCGGCACGGCTAATTTTTAAATCGGGCATGGTTGATGCCTCGTAGACCCTTGTGCGCGTGCCTAGCAACCCTACATATATTATATATTTGCAACAAAAGAAAATAATATAATTAACATATATCGCATATATATCAATGTACTAATCCGGTGAGAAAATGAAATAATAAAGCGAGCCAATATTAGATAATGCAATACAATATATCATATATATCATTATACATTAAATCATCGAATCAACACTTGATCCGACGATCCGGCTATATCGAATATAACCGACTAATATATCATGTACCGATTCATCGAATCAACACTTGATCCGATGACCCGGTTCATATCTAAATATCGCGAGAATATAATACGGTATCTCATATCGCATTATCCTCGGTCCTGCACATATCACATATGTGCCTCTACTGCGTTTTTCCTGAGCCAAGAAACCTCTGTGTAGGACTCTAAAGAATCGTTAATACGCCGGTAGCAGGTGATGATCATATCAAACACCCACAAGCTGCAAGCGGTCAGCTAAACGTAACAGCCACCCAGGTATTGAGCGATCAGAAGATCAACAAGTTAGCCTGTCCGTTCTCCTGTGAATCCAATCAGTAACACTCCCGTACAGTCCGGTCTATTCGTCTGATATGTCGCATATCAAGTCTAGGGGTGGTATACGTCAGACCCCAGTAATCGATAAGTCGTGTCGATATGAGGTTCATAACGGGTCGAGAAACTACTAGCAACACTTACCAGTATATCTCTATATCAGCCCTGGCCAGGGACTTCCAGTTATAGCCAATCGAACACAGCACAACATCAACTCCCTATACCGGGAGAGACGAATCCCCTCCTATCGCTCTTTGCCTCCATGTGATTCGAGACTGTACACAAAAGCCACCGTTTTGCATGCCCTCTTGGACGTGGTAAGATGGAAATCAAAGCACAGTGGGAATCACACAAGACTCTATGACGATCTCGAGTCTACAGACTACCCTGTACCAGTGTCACCGGAGAACTGCCATCTGACGTGTGGTATATCACCATCTAGGAGTTCTCGACGAGTCCGTCCAGTGTACCCAGTCTCCACTGAACACCCGTACACCATCCTTGATGTCAAACATCGATGGATATGGGATCATCCATCGCCCATCATATGGGTCAAGATGCGTATACGCTAGTCTACTCTGGTGTATCGATGCCCCGTCTCGATATACCCTCGACTAGGAACATTTATAAGATGTACTCATTGACTACCGTGGCCCCACTAGTATGATCTCATCATAATCCCAGTAGTCAAGTACAGATCCTAAGGGCTTTATCAACATGTGAGAGAAAGACAGTAAACCAATACAAGTCAACATGTTAAGATAAAGTGAAACCAAATAGCATACTATCATGACGAGCAAGAATGTCCTCTCTGTATATATCCAAGCATTCATCATAAAATACATCATATGTAAAACAATGTCCTTTAGGACATATACATAACTAACAAGCTGCACACAGCAGCAGCAGCAGCAAGCAAGCAGCAGCAGCAGCACCATAAGCAACCGCAGCAGCAGAAGCAGTAGCAGAAGCAGCCAGCAACAACAGCAGCAGCAAGGCAGCAGCAGCAAAAAAAACAGCAGCAACAACAGCAGCTCAGTAGCAGCAGCAACAACAGAACCTCCCCCTCTTCTTCGTCTCCTCCTTCTTCCTGCATCCTCGGATCAAGTGGGGTATAATCTCTTATAACTTAACTCATTTCTTTGCTTGCTTGTAGTTAGTTAGCTTAAGTTAGTGTTTAGTGTGATTTTTGTGCTAGAATGGTGATTTGAGTGAAGATTTGGCTGAGTAAGGATCTTTTTGGTTAGTATAGCTTGACCAAGTGTTTTTAAGGCCTTGTAAACCAAGTCTTGCCCCAGATTTCACTAAAATACCATAGGGTTTCAATTTAGTGCAAATAAACGTTTTAATGTAAATTTTAGCCTTTTTAAAATCTGCTTTTGACCTGGTTGCTTCAGGAAAAAACTGAGATTTCTGGGGCATGTACACTAGACCTAGACCACACACACAGAGCACGAGACCATAATTCCCTACCTGGGCCGCAAATAAAATCGTTCTGGCCGCAAATTGCGGCCAGAGGGGGGAGTTAGGTGCCTGGGTTTGTTCTGGTGGAGTCTGTTGTATATTTAAATGTTTTGGCATATGCAACTTTTTATATTTTCATTCGAGTCAAAATCTGGAGCTAAATACCGTATTTTCAATACTTTAAACTTATGCGACACGTGTGATATGTGTGTGGGTTTAGTGTTTGCTGCGTGTCGCAGCGTGTCGGGGAAGTTTCAGACGCGTATACACACGTTTTAGCGTATCGGATACACACGCGTTTAGTTCGCGACGCGAGTTTCTCGTTTGGTTTTGATATCGCGTTTTCGCAGGATTTTAGCTTATGTGTATTCCTTGTGTAAATTCTAGGTTCGAAGGCGAGTACGTCGGACGCCGCAAAGAAGGGGAAGCAAGTAGTCGGCTACACTTAGCACGAGACCACGGTGAGTAGATTTAACATCTACGAGGAAATCACCCGTATGGCGTTAAGCGTCAGGGCGTGATAGGATATTATAGTCGTGTATATATTTATATGTATATTGCTCGTGCATATGTACTATTGTAGCATACCCATCTTTTGTTGCATATAGAAATGGTAGTTATGTAACACCGCACTGTCACTGATGGTTCAAGCTGCACGAGCACTATTTGTATGTTACACTCACACCGTTAGTGATTGCCATGACACTCGCACTATATGATTGCTATGAACTATACATCATTTTGATTACCGCGTTATTGATGATTAGACATGATTCTGTCGCATATTGGCGCATATACATATTGTACACTCATGCTTGTGCACATACACACTATATATCTATATTGGTGCACACATACATTGATATATCCATATTGCGCACATACACCTTGTATATCTATATTGGTGCACACATACATTGATATATCCATATTGCGCAAATACACATTGTATATCCACATTGGTGCACACATACATTGATATATCCATATTGTGCACATTCACATTGTATATCCATATTGGTGCACACATACATTGATATATCCATATTGCGCACATACACATTGTATATCCACATTGGTGCACACATACATTGATATATCCATATTGCGCACATTCATATTGTATATCCATATTGGTGCACACATACATTGATATATCCATATTGCGTGCATACACATTTTATACCCATATTGGTGCACACATACATTGATATGTCCATATTGCTTATATATCCACTTACACATCCATACCTACATACATACATATTTCACATATATTGATGATACTGGCTTTGATTTCTAGAAAATGGGGACCGCGTGAGATATTTTCAAAGCTGGATCCATTTAAAAGAGCGGTTTTCCTTTTTTTACTCTTAGTGGCATACACAATATTGCATGGATTTACGCATTGAGTTTTGGATTCGTGTGATTTCTGGATTTGAGAACCGTGGTATTATTTTAAGAAATTATACACTGTTTTGAAAACCCGGTTTCTCTTGATATGATATTTCAATGCGTCCACCATGCGTTTTCTTAGTTCTGAGACGTGTGACAGGTGAAACCGAATTGAGGAGCTAGACGAGGCCGATTGCGGGTACATGGTGGACCCGGTATTGTACCCCTGGGCAAGAAAGGGATGCTGTGTATACAGACGGTGAGCCTGGCAGAGGGACTACTACCTACCGGTGATTGGTCGGACCTGGCGGTTATCCGAAGGATACTGACCAGAGTCGAGAGAGGGATACGGGCCGACCCGTACTGCCGGGGCCGAGGGCTGATTCCGCAGACGGAGCCTGTGGGGCGATCCGGACTAACGGAGCCCGATACATGAGGATTTGCGTGTCGATGCTGGACACGATTATTTCATGATATTTTCGAGTGCCGATGTTGGGCACACACGATTCCATGAGATTTAAAGGATTTGAGGGCCGATTAAAGTGACGGCGCCTGAGTTTTTACTGGGATTTTGGTGCATTTGATGGACACCGGGTATTTTTCTACGTTGATATTCCATGTAGATGATATTTTATCCCATGCTCAGTATTCATTAGTCATAGTACCTGATAGAGTAATTTGGCATGATTATTGCATACCATGCTCATCATATATAGATGTTATTAGATTGCACTTGTTATGCATGATTATTGCGTACCAAGCTCATCATATAAATGTTATCTGATTGCATATGTTAGAGTATCGCAACACGTGCATACTCGCGATTATCTTTATATGTTATCTACTATTCATGAGTTGGTAACTCTCCCCCGTTGTGCCACAGTGTTTGCAGGTCGACCCTCAGAGTAGTTGCGGCAGGGCTACCTCTTGTATCTTTTTGGCTACGGATACCACTGCAGTTGGCGCGTGAGCTGTTTTGCTGCTAGGTGGGTTTATGGTATCCGGTTATTTTCTATATGTACACACTATTGTATCTAGTACTCTCCATCTACTATTTCATGTATTGACTTAGAGACCAGTAGTGAGGACGATGTATATTATTTTGTAGTCTGGTGTCGAGCTCATGTGAGCCGACTTTATTTATGCAGTTTTATCTTTTATAATGTTTTTCACTTATATTGCTCATTCCTTCGCTACGACGTTGTATATTATTCTTATGGTGATTGTTTCCGCCGTTGGGCGCGATTGCTCCCGTTTGGGGATGTTATATTCTTATTATCTGTCATTTTACTTATATCCTGTCTTGTACCCGATTTCGGGGCTAGTTTTTACAAAGGAGGTGCTGCTGAAAAATTTTAAGAAAATAACTCAAATTTTAATGATTTTTACTTGAATTTTCGAAATGTTTTAAACCAATGTTTTCAACACTCACTAATTTTCATGGTTTTGATTTCTGGGTTTCGGCTTACTTGATCGTGTTGCGCCTGTAGACGTTACGTGTTTAAGTGCCGGTCATGGGCCGAACTTTGGGTCGTGACACAGCCGATAGTTATAGTTGATCGGCGGGTGGAGAAACTTCGGTCAAGAGTCTCGCCATCTGTGAAGGTTCTTTGGCGTAGCCGTCTAGTGAGGTGGTCACTTGAGAGGCTGCGAGCGAGATGCGGAAGGATTTGTTTTTCCTCTCATTTCTTTGATGGTTCGCATAGTAAGAATTTTAAATTCGGGGACCGAATTTCTCTAAGGGGGGAAGATTGTAACATTTTGGAAATCGTTTTGGCGATTTTCCATTTTTAGTGTAAAATAGTCAGTGTTTTCCATAAAAACCTAGAGGCGATCTTTTTGCATTATAGAATTCACTGCACCTAGTTTAACTAGATAATTGCTTGGTTGCGGATTTTTGTAAGCCACTTGTAATTTTAGTGCATTTTAATATTTTTCCATAATTAAAATATTATTTTAAGCTTTTAATTATGCACTTAATTAGTGGTAATTACAATTTTGTTTGGGTTAATTATTACTAATGTGAATTTATACTAAGTTAATCACTAGATTAAACTTTAAACGTTTCTCTCCAAAATATCTAGATATTTGTGTAATTAAAATGATTTTTTTAAAGGAAATGAAAATGAGGTGGCTTAGATATTATTTGCATTAATGAGATTTAATTGGTTTTACACAAGAATATTCCACACAAATTTCCAAACCTCCTCACTTTTCATCATTTGGCCGAACCCCCCATTTCTGCCCTCTTTTTTTTGCTTCATTTCATTTCACCAAAGCTCAAATAAATCTTCAAAAATCAACAAGTAATCACACAAACTCATAAATAAATCCATACCCCTCAATTCTTGAACTCAAAGCAAGCTTGGATCTTCATAGAAGTCCTCTTTTTTTAGGATAAATTGGATGTTATGTTGCAAGTTTTTGGATCTTTTGTGGAGATATAAACCCTAACCCTAAACTCTATTTGTTGTTCAAATCATTAATTAGCTTGTTAGATGTTAATTTAAGCTTTCATTTGCATTTTGAGAAAATAGTGAAATGGTTTTTGATAATCAAGTTTTGGTTTTGTTTAGTGAAATGGTTAAGTTGGTAGTTTAGACAAAAGAAAACTTAATTTAGTTGCTAGATTGTTAAATGTTATTTTCCTAATTGTCTAATGAGCTTAAGTGCAAACTAAACTTTTACTAAATCCTATTTAAGTGATATTAAAATTCAAGTAATGGTTTGTATAGTTTAATTATACTATTATGAGATGATTGTGACTACTAGTTTGGGTTAAACTTGTAGTTTTGAGCTAAAATGATTAAGTGTTGCTTACTAGATTTTGGTAAAATTTAGGCGTGGGTTTCTTTTAACGTTGCGACGATATATATATATATTAGATTCCACATTTTATATTGTGTTGTGAATGCGCGATCGGTACGATCGGGGTCTAGGCTTGACGGTTGCGTAGTTTTGCGTTCCTAGCTAGGGTTGTGCCGATATCGTGCGTGTTTTTTGCAGTGAGTGCACAGTGTGTTTATCTTGTGGGCGTTATCTTTGCGTTATGTGTCTTTGTGTAGATTTTGCTCTTGAGTTGGTTTCGTAGTGTCGCTACGCATGTTAACCACTAGACGAACACTTGAGAGTATGTTTGGAGTTGGTGCGTTGGTTAAATGTAGTTTGTACGTGTTACTGGTCGATTGCTAATATACACTTGTTATTGTTGTTTTTGATCTTAGGGATGCAGGCGGGGACTTCGGGCGTTGCGAAGAAGGGAAAGCGAGTGGTTGACTTTACTTAGCCCCAGCATCATCTGTGAGTAGATTTAACATCTACAGGGGAATCGCCCGCATGGCATTATGTGTCTGGACTAGATTTAATGACATGACTATTAGTTAGAAATATATGGATATTTATTGTGCATGTGTACCTTTGATGCATACCTCATTTTCCTATTGCATATGGACATAGTATTAATGAGACACAACACCATTACTGATGGTTCATGTTGCACGAGCGCAATTTGCATGTTACACCCACACTGTCGGTAATTGCCATGACACGCACAACCCATATACATATGTGATATTGTAGTTTGATAGGGATAATTGAGATAGTGATTCTTATTCCTTTGTGCATATGAGATATAGCTGACACCTATACATACGTGATACTGTATTGGTTAAGGACATTGAGACAGGATCCTTATATTCCTTTGTGCATATGAACCATAGCATACCTGTATACCTACATGCTTACACATATGCCTTGCTATGCACCCATACTTACATGCACATCATGCATACATACCTACATGTACACTCACTTACCTTGCTAGGGTTTCATATACCTATGTGGTATTTTTTTTGTCATTGACCTGGAGTCATTGATTCTTATGCGTTGGCGCATATGATATGTAGTATACCTTGCCATTCCTACATGCTAGTTTCCTATATACCTATATGGTATTGTACCATTAGTGATAGGTATATACACATATGATACATAGCTACATGTACATCTTGCATACATACTTACATACACCTGCATGGTATTACCATTAGTGATAGGTATATACATGTATGATACATAGCTACATGTACATCTTGCATACATACTTACATACACCAGTATGGTATTAGTTATAGGTATATACACATATGAGACATAGCTACATGTATATCATACCTACATACCTACATGTACACCCGTATACCTTGATATAGCTACATATATACCTGGAGGGTATTACATCATTATTGATAGGTAGATACACATACCTTGCTATACCGACATGGTTACGCATACCTGGCTATAGCTACATGTTCACCTTTATATTATGTTCCGTTAGATTTCGGAGAAATTAGGAACCACATGATATATTTAATAACTTGTTGCGGTTAAATAGCAGATTTTCCTTTATATGCTCATATTACTGTTTCATGTTGCATATATTATATTTCATGGATTTCGCATTGATATATGGTTTTCATATGGATGTTTTACTCCTGCGTATATATATCTGTGGTATGGGACACTGATATATATATATATATATATATATATATCATTGGTATGGGACGCTGTTATATATGTACACCTATATAATATATCGTCATAATGATTCATGCAAATAGACTTATTCATTACTTGATATTTTCTGGATTTGAGGACAATAGTAGTTTCATGAAATTATTCATTATTTGAAAAACCCGGTTTCTCTTGATTTGATATTTCATCGTCCACCATGAGACTTCTCGGTTTTGATATTTTTGATATATACCCGATGCGAGGAGTGGAGTGAGCCGTGTGCGGGTATATGGTGGAGCCCGGTATGGTCCCTTCGGCAAGAAGATCGCAGATGATGGAGATGAGCTTGGAAGGATGGGCAAGTACCTACCAGTGATAGTATTTAGACTCGGCGGTTATCGTGGGGATACCGATCGGAGTCATGTACGTATGGATATATGGAATTTTGAGTGTCGAAGCTGGGCACTCGGGTTTCCAGATAGCGTATGATACGTACCTATCAGGGCCAGTCGTGGTGACAACACCTGATAGATCAGTATTTATGTGTCGATGCTAGACACTAGTTTTCATAATGTTTTCGGGTGTCGGTGTTTGACACTCAGGGTTCATGAGACTTACAAGATGTGTTTTATCCATACTCAACACTTATTTGTGTTAGTTATATATATGCCCTAGAGGACATTGTTGTACATATGATGTATATTATAGTGGATGCTTAGATATATTTAAAGAGGACTTTCTTGCTCGACATAATAGTATGCTATTTGGTTTCACTTTATCTTAACATGTTGACTTGTATTAGTTTACTGTCTTGCTCTCAAATGTTGATAAATCCCTTAGGATATTTACTTGACTACTGGGACTATGATGAGATCATACTAGTGGGGCCAGGGTAGTCAACGAGTACATTCTATAACTGTTCCTAGTTGAGAGTGTATCGAGACAGGGCATCGATACACCAAAGTAGACTAACGTAAGCGCAACTTGACCCATATGTTGGGCGATGGATGCTCCCATATCCATCGGTGTTTGACATCAAAGATGGTGTACGGGTGCTCAGTGGAGACTGGGTACACTGAACGGACTCGCTGAGAACTCCTAGATGGTATTATACCTATAGTCAGATAGCAGTTCTCCGGTGACACTGGTACAAGTTAGTCTGTAGACCCGAGATCGTCATAGAGTCTTGTGTGATTCCCACTGTGCTTTGATTTCTACCTTACCATGTCCAAGAGGGCGTGCAAAACGTTGGCTTTTGGGTACGGTCCCGAATCACATGAAGGCAATGAGCGATAGGAGGGGTTTCGTCTCTCCCGGTATAGGGAGTTGATATTGTGCTGTATTCGATTGGCTATAACTGGAAGTCCCTGGCCAGGGCTGATATGGAGTGCTACCGGTAAGTGTTATCAGTAGTTTCTCGACCTGTTATGAGACTCACATCGATACGAATTATCGGTTACTGGGGTCTGACGTTTACCACCCCTAGACTCGATATGCGACATATCAGACGAAGAGACCGGACTGTAAGCCAGTGTTACTGATTGGATTCATAGGAGAATGTACAGGCTTGCTTGTTGATCTTCTGATCGCTCAATACCTGGGTGGATGTTAAGTTTAGTTGACCGCTTGCAGCTTGTGGGTGTTTGATATGATCATCACCTTCTGCCGGCGTATTGACGATTCTTGAGAGTCCTGTACAAAGATTTCCTAGCTCAGGAAAAACGGAGTAGGAGCACATATGTGATATGTGTGGGACCAAGAATATTACGATATAAGATACCGTATTCTATTCTCACGATTTATGATATCGGCTGGGTATATGTGACATAGTCGGGTCATTGGATCAAGTGTTGATTCGATGAATTGGTACATGTTATATTAGTCGGTTATATGCTATATAGCCGGATTGTCGGATCAAGTGTTGATTCGATAATTTAATGTATAATTATATGTGATATATTATATTACGTTAACTAATATAAGCTCGCTTTATTGATTCATTTTCTCACCGGATAATACATTGATATATATGTTATATGTTAATTGTATTATTTTCTTTTGTTACAAAAATATATTATATATGTGATATATAATATTGTAACAAGTTAGGGTTACAAATGCAACATGTTTTGTGGAGTTTAAACAAGTTAGGGTTAGCTTTTTCATGAAGATTCATGAAGCTTTTTTTTATCTTTAGCTTGATATTTTGTGTAGATATTTGTTAACCCAACCCAAACCCTTTACCTATGGTTTATTCTCTACATGAGTTAAGCCTTTCATTCTTGACTCATGGTTGCAATTGTAACCACAACAATAATTCATTATTCATCACAAAAGCTTTCTTCTTCTTCTTCTTCCTTGAAAAAGCTTGCTAGCTTTTTGCATGTGATGAATTAGTGTGAGAAATTGAAAACAAAAGAGAGCTAAATTCCTACTTCATCATCCTTATCTATTCTAGCCACTTAGATTAGGGTGTTCACTTCTCTAATAAGTTGTTTAGTGAAGTGTAAGCTTGGGTTAGAGATTCTTCAAGGTAGATCATCTTAGATCATGAAGACTACAAGCAAGGTGTCTCATTTACCTCATGTAGCCACTCGAGAGTCGGAGTTCATGTTGATCGCAGCGAAGGGACCTCAACACGGAGCTTAAGACGCGAAGGAACGGACTACAAAAGTTGTAATCCCAATCTCTTTACTTCTTTGTATGTGATACAATATATGTTACCCTTGAAATTCTAGCAAGATTCATGGTTAGTTAGCTTTGCACCTCTCTAAATTTTAAAATGGCATGAGTGATGCTACCAAACCCTAGACTAGGTGCAAGGGTAACCCAATAATTTGATATGCATTTCTTTTTGTATTAGTTGTACCTGATAGAGTACCTTTCATGACTGTTGCATATACATATTGCCATTTATTGCTATCAACTTGCATGTGATAGATTATCGTAGTACGTGCATACTTGCGATTACCTGCATATGTTATTTACTATTCATGAGTTGACAACTCACTCCGTTGTGTCACAGGGTTTTGCAGGTTGTCCCTTAGACCAGTCGTTGGCAAGGCTTCTTCCTATCGTATCATCTTTTGCAGCGAATACCGCTTCGGCTGATAGAGTGCAGTTTTGCTATTGGTGGGTTTCGCGGTTATCTGTTTATGTACATTGTATCTTGTTGTATCTAGTACTCTCCATCTACCTCTTTCATGTATTGACTTAGAGACGAGATGTGAGGACAATATTGTATATCGTTTTTGAACTCAGGATGTTTTTTTATGCAGTTTTATTTATATCGTCTTTATTTCTTCGCTACGGCGTCGTATATCTGTTGTGGTGGTTGTTTCCGCTTTTGGGCGTGGATTTTGCTCCCGTTGGGGAAGCTTTACTTATATCTTTGTATGTACCCATTTTCGGGGCTAGTTTTTAAAAGGAGGTGCCGCCAAAATTTTTAAGATAGACAATTTGGACTTTAAAGAATTTGTATTTGAGAATTTCAAAATTTTTAACAATGTTCTTATCACTTACTACTTTTTATGGTTTAGATTGCTGGGTTTTTATCTTACTTAAATTGCGTTAGCCTGTAGACGTTACGTAGTTTAAGGGCCGTCACGTGCCAAATTTTCGGCTTACTTATATTGCGTTACGCCTGTAGACGTTACGTAGTTTAAGGGCCGTCACGTGCCAAATTTCGGGTCGTGACAATCACTTTCTTCCGGGTGATTGCTTGGTTGGTGGTTTCACTTGCATCGTGACCACCGTTGTACATGTACTTTACATTTATGTTGTACTTGTTATTTATTTCAGTTGTATCTAGTTAAAAGCTCCATCAACGAGACTTGTATATTTAGTAGACTTAGATAACCATAGTTATTATATTCTTTCGGTCTTGGAGTCGCGCTTATGTATTTTATTATTGTTTCTGGTTTTCTTTATGATGTTTAGTTTTCTCTCTTTCTTTGTGAGCTTTGATCCTCGCCTTCGTCGTTGTATACAAATATTATCTTGCGTGGTTGTTTCCGTCAATTGGCGAAGAGCTAGCTCCCGCTTGGCGATGCCTTATATATTATTACTTGTATTCTTTTTTGGGTTAAAAATTACAAAGGAGGTGCTGCCCAAATTTTAAAATATCGAATACGTTTTCAAGATTAATACAAGATTCTATTTTCATATATTATTACTTAGATACTTTAAGGAAAGAACTTAATTTCATCGTACCATTCTTTCAAAACTTCACCTCTACTATTTTCCCCAAAAAAGGTTTAGATTTCTGGGCTTTTGGCATACTTGTATTAGGTGGGGTCCTATAAAATTCATATGATTCAAGTGCCAGTCATGTGCCTTTTCCGGGTCGTGACAAATATGGTATCAGAGCATTAGGTTTAACCTTAGTTCGAATCTAGGTTTGACTATGCGGAGTCTATGGAGTATATATATATTCAGAAGCTAGGCTTGACCTTACGGAACTTAGACTTGGCCGAGAGGGTATTAGACCCAAACATTCATCGCGTAGGTTGACCTTGGTTGACAGAGTAGGTGACTTAAGTAGAGTAACGTACCGTGTGTATGTTCCGCGGCATACTTACGATACGCTACTATACTTAAGAAGCCTTAGGATGTTCATTTCTTAGGCACTGTATTTCTATTCGTTTCTATGATCTATCCTCATCGATGATTGATCGTGGTTTCTGTTACCGTGGTTACACGAGCAGAGAGAACTGCGGCTGGAGATGCGGTCAGCACGAGATCGTCATGAACGAGGACTGACCAGGGCGTATTCCGGTGACACACGAACAAATTGATTTATTGTTTTACTAGGATTTCTCGTTGACAAGAACGGTCAGAACTGCACCAGATGAATGGACCATTGCTAGAACCAGTCAGCTTATGACGTCTATTAAGGTTCCATCCACACCAGATGATCGGGCCACTGCTAGAGGCCAGCCAGAATGTAAAGCTTGTTAATGTACCGTGTACTCTAGATGATTGAGGCATTGTCTATCGTGCAGACGGATGAGCAATATGTTGCTGCGATTGAGAAGATATTGCCCCCAGACGATTGAAAGCTATTGCAGCATGAGGTTATACTCAAGAATGTGAAAGAAGATCGCTAGTCACCCCTAGATGAATGACTATGACATGTTGTTCGTTTGGATTACTCTGATGCGAGATCATCAGATAAACTAATATCAGATAGAAGAGGACCTCACACAGACGTGCTGTGAGTCGGTAAAGAAAGGGCGTTATTCGTTAGATGCTCCGAGGTAAGATTAATAAGTTGACCAGCTTTGAATTGATGGACCTCACCCAGATGCATTGTGAGTCGGTCAAAAACGGACGAATGAATTGTATTCCTCCGACGATTTGGAAGAGTTCCCGAGGACGTAGTTGGCCAGATGCCATCTACAGGACATTAGAGATACCGAGTTCATTGTTTCGAAAGAGACTCTAAATATGAGTACAGCAAATTGGAGCGCAGTCCACACAACTATGAGAAGATGATTCCAAATTGATCCATACCGAAGGAAAGCGATGTAAGAAGTTTGTGCAAGCTTTTTAAGAGTTGTCGTTCCACTTCGTAGATGCCAGGAACTTGATATGCTTGCAGAGGCATTGTATATATTCGTGATTCCAGAGGAAAGTCATGATGAGAATACAACCATCCCAGAACAAGATACAGATTGAGTAAAGAGTGCCAACTTCCAGGTAGTTCTGTAGAGATAAGATTGGGAGAGACCCCGACAGAATCTTTTCGGAATACTACATGAAACGACGCGGACCCAGGATCAGTCGTATCACGCGCACTCAGTGGGCCAGAGTTTGCCACCATCGATGAGATATGTTATGAGTGACCATGTTAATTGGTCAGGAGATCTTCAAAGAATACGCCAGAGCGGAACTGTTTCCATCATCACTCTGTATCGGGCTGCTGAGCCGAGGAGTCATGTAACCGGTAATCCACAGAGAGAGATAAGAACCTAAGGGAAGAAGGCGCAGACCGTGAATAGAAGGCAAGTAGATATCTTGCTCTGCTAAATTTGGATGCACCGGCGCCCTTCGACATTGAAGGAGGGGCACATTAACGATTGTATTTTTGATTTTCGATTTGGTGATTCGGATAACGCATTTTCATAGTTTTGATTTTGATATTTTGACGATTTGTTTTATGATTGATATTTTCTATGTGCACCATAGTTGCACATGATTCGTACTTCTATGTATCAGTTGTGCTAATTTTGTTTTGTGCATATTCATTGCACTCGATTTCAAGTTTATGCCGTCCGAGATATTTGATTTGGATTCCATACGTATGGTATACATAAGATTTGACTTATGCTTTCATTATGGTTTTCATGTACTTTTAGTATCTTGATTTGGTTTTGTGCACACTGATGCTTATGTTTATGAGTTTATACACTGCTGTATATTTGAATTGAATTGAGGTATGTTGTGTACCGTTGATTTTGATTGTGATATTCGATATTTTTTTCATGCACTCTGGTGCACTGAATTCATATTTTCGTGCACCTTGTGCACTTGATTTTGAGTTCTTACTGTTAGTTATATGTATGCCCTAGAGTCCATTACTATACATAGGATGTATATTGTAGTGGATACTTGGATATATATAGTGAGGACTTTCTTGCTCGACATGATAGTATGCTATCTGGTTGCTCTTCATCTTAACGTGTACACTGATTGTCTCTCTGTTACATGTTGGTAAAGCCCTTAGGATGTGTGCTTGACTACCTGGACTATGATGCGGATCATACTAGTGGGGACATGGTAGTCCATAAGTACATCCTTCAAGGTCCCTAGTCGTGGGTGAATCGAGACGGGGCATCGATATACCAGAGTAGACTAGCGTATACCTTATCGACCCATACAGATGGACGATGGATGATCCCATATCCATTGGTGTTTGACATCAGAGATGATATACGGGTGCTCAGTGGAGACTGGGTACACTGGACGGACTCGCCGAGAACTCCTAGATGGTATTATACCTTACGTCAGATGGCAGTTCTATGGTGACACTGGTACAGGTTAGTCTGTTGACCCGAGATCGTCATAGAGTCTTGTGTGATTCCCACTGTGCTTTGATTTCCACCTTACCACGTCCAAGAGGGCGTGCAAAACAGTGGTTTTTGGGTATAGTCCCGAATCACATGGAGGCAATGAGCGATAGGAGGGGATTCGTCTCTCCCGGTATAGGGAGTTGATGTTGCGCTGTGTTCGATTGGCTATAACCTGAAATCCCTTGCCAGGGTTGCTGAGATTTACTGGTAAGTGTTACCAGTAGTTTCTCGAACTGTTATAGACCTCATATCGACACGACGTATCGAGCTACTGTGGTCTGACGTTTACCACCCCTAGGCGAGATATACGACATATCAGACGACGAGACCGGACTGTACGGTAAGTGTTACTGGTTGGATTCACAGGAGTGTGAGCGGGCTTTCTCGTTGATCTTCTGATCGCTCAATACCCGGGTGGCCGTTACGTTTAGCAGACCGCTTGCGGCTTGTGGGTGTTTGATATGATCATCACCTACTGCCGGCGTATTGACGAGTCTTTAGAGTCCTACACAGAGGTTTCCTGGCTCAAGCGAAACGAAATAGGAGCACATATGAGATATGTACATGACCGAGAATAATACCAGTATGTAATACTGTATTCTATTCTCGCGATATGTATCATTGGACGGTTATATGAGATATAGCCGGGTTACCGAATCAAGTGTTGATTCGATACATTGATACACTTGATATTAGTCGGTTATATGCAGTATGACCGGATCATTAAACCAAGTGTTGATTTAATTATTTAATGTATAATTATATATTTGATATATTACTTTACATTAACTAGTATTGGTTCACTTAAAATTATTTTCTCACTAGATTGTGCACATTGTATATATGATATATATTTGTGCACATGTTTGTATCATGTTTGATGATACATGCAAACTTGGGTGTATGTTTGCTTTATACCATCTTTAGGTTAATGGTTAGGTTTTAATTTATTTTATTTATTTTCTTTATTCATTTTGACAAAAATAAAATGGAGGCTAGCTTTGTTGTATTCATGAAGCTTCATGAAGCTTTGAAAGTCTTTGCCATTTTGTTTTTTGCCTTAACCTAACCATTACACCTAAACCCTAGTTTATTCTCTACATGAGTTTACTTCACCCATGGTTGCATTATGATAACTCTTCAATTCATTTTTCATTTTGATTATGATTGATATTCTTTTCTTCTTCTTCTTCTTTATGAAGAAAAGAAGAAAGCTTGCGTGAAAATTATCAAGTGATGAATCCAAATCAAAAGTGAACCCGCTTCCTATTTCTTCATCCTCTACCACTTGCCAAGTTGTATAGGGTGTTTTCTTCACAAGTTTCATGACCTAGTGAAGGTGGAGCTTGAGTTAGAGTTGCCTCGACGTAGATCATCTTCGGCATCGAAGTCAACGACCTAGCCCGCTCATTTCCCCGACAAAACCATCGCTAGAGTCCGGGATCCCGGTGATCGCAGCGAAGGGACGTCATCACGGAGCTAAAGAAGTGGTGGAACGGATCTACAAAGGTTGTATTTCCATTCACTTAGTAGCAAAGTTGTTTGCTTGCTTGCTTTTCGCCTAATCTCTAGTTAACGATCTTGCATAGGATTCTTAGGCACATGAAAAATTTGATTTTGGCTTGGTTGATGCCTTGTGTAACCTCTTGAGTGTGCCTAGGAACCCTACAGTGGTATCAGAGCCTAGCTAGAACCTTAGGCGAAGTGTAGACGAAGTTAGAAATCCGATCGAACCCGCAACCCCAATCGGACACCCTTCTCTGTAAATTTTTTCAAAACTGGGATTTTTCCTGATTAGAAATAGCCAAAAAATTCAGCAGGGCTTTATTGGAATTACTGTGCATCACGTGTTGCTAAGTCGACAAAAGCGCTGCGGAACCGCGGCACGAGCCTGCCTCGTACGGCGGTTCCGCGGCCATATAGTCACATTATTTTTGAAATTTGCACAGTAATGTCATTTAGAGTTTCCTCTGTTTTCTGGGAATTTTTAATCTATACTCAAGAGTTGAGTTTTATGGGTTTTATTGGGGGTTCGATAATTCGATCGGAAACTTTAACTTTGCCTATGTGTTTTTCCGGATAATTTTAGAACATGTTAAAAAGTTCGACCGGATATAAATACCCAATTTTTCCCCTGCCGGGAAATTTCCAATTGTTGTATTTTTCCGTAGTTTAATAACGTTCTAAGTAGTGCAAATAACGCGATGGACCCTCTAGAAGACAACAAACCTTAATTCGATTATGTGACCGTCTTGAACTGCCTTTTGAACCTTAGGGTTTGGGGCAGTACGGCGTGCCACATGTAAGGCGTTGGCTTGACCCTTCTACAGCTGGACCGTTGGTACTGTGGCATGAAATGGATGTTTTTAAACTTATTTCATGTGTTGAGCTGTTTCGGGAAAATTTGGGTGTTTGATAGTTCGATCGGAAAGTTTAACATTTTCTATTTATCTGGAATGGGATACAATATTTGGAATCCACAAGTAGTTATGAGATAACTAATATGAATGTTATAAACATAGCACTTTAGTCTCACTTGATCGGTTGCCACGGAATTTTGATGCGATCAAAAGTCTGTCGCAATTACGTAGCGTACGCGGATACTCGCCGGATGAACCTAATAGACAGCTACACCCCTTAGCCCCGACCAAGTGATTGTAGGAGAACCCTGTCGCCGAAAGCATCCGTTCGGGTGCTCGCGGTAGCGGTGTTCCGCCTTGGTGCACTTCGTCGACGGTATCGGGGGTGCGGCCGTCTACTAAAGTTTGCGACGAGCATTCGATCTGTATGTCGGTAATCCTGTTGAATTGCCCAACTTGATATTGAAAAGAGTTATCGATATATGAGACTAAAATGCGGGGTTTATAATTGTTAGGCATGCGATGTCTAAAGAGGTTGCGGATTCCAACTGTTGTAGTTTTACACTTTCTTTTCTACGACCGTAAGTGTAATATGTGATATCGCCGGTTTCGTTGCTATATGTCAACGACAATTGGGATACGCATGTTTACTTACGTTGATGACATGTGATGTTATGTGTTGCTGGATATGTTATATTGGATCGTCGAGTTTGAATAGCCGGGGGGGTTTTATGTGAGATGGGTGTTTTTCATTTTCATTCATGTAAATAACTTGTATGTAATATTCTTTTATTGGGGAACTTCCAGGTTGCGGAAGATGTCACCATTGTATATTATTTACTTTTCCGCACTAGGATAGACCCAAGGAGGAGAGCACAAGTAACCGGGTTCTGGAGTCCAGTGGGAGACCAACTCGAGGAGTCGAGTCCGGGTCTCCTAACTCTAGAATTGGTAGGGTTGCTTGCCGCTCTCGTAGGGGTCTACGGGTGTGGGTTTGGCTATTCATCGCGACCGTGGAATCCGTGTTTTATACTGGCTCGTATTGAAAACACGGACGTCCTAGTATATCCAATGTTTCATATGTTTCTTCTGCTGCGATATCTGTGATGTGATCATTTGATATGTTGTGATAGATACTATATATAGTATATATGATATATTATATAGATGTTACTTATGTTTTACACCCGTGCTAGCCCTGCCCCGCTCTGCCGTTAGTCACCTAACCTAACGGTGCACGGGGGGACATCGAGGCGAATGCGGATGGCATAAGTATACGTCGTATTTATCTGTGATGTTTAGGTGAATTAAATGATTGGACTTCATTAATGTGATTAATGAAATAAAAGAAACCTAAGATGTTGTGGAATCGAATTTTCAAAAACAAGTAGCTACAGTTCTTGCTTTGCATCGCGGTGTTCTTTGTAGAACATCCTGCACCTTATTCGATAAGGAAAGGGCCGAAATCCCTTCATCGGGAGTGACCCCTTTAGCAATGACTGGCAGACGCTACACCCCTCGGTTTGTCTTTTGATTGCTTCTATAGTTTTTGCTTTGCACAGCGGTATATATGATATATCCTGCACCTTATTCGATGAGGAAAGGGCCGACGATCCCTTCACCGGGAGTGACCCCTTTAGCAAAACTATAAAAGCCTCAAAAACACTCCATTTTAAAATCATTTGATTCTACAACGATATCAAGTTCATTACGCAATAGGTTTTCAGAAAAACCTGTCGTAGCCCTCCGTCATTTCAGATAAGTAGTAGTTAGTATTCGTGCTACGTTTGTTGGCCTGCGTCAAGGCGTAGTGTGCGGTAGCTAACTAGTATTTATCTGCTTATGCATATGATGCAGATTGGATTAGGGTAGTCATGCGACTTTGTTGGCCTGCGTCAAGGGTCGTGCGGGTGGGTTTAATTCAATCAGGAAATGACGGGTTGAACTTGACTAGCGCACTATGGTTTGTTGGCCTACGTCAAGGTCATAGGACGCTAGGGGCAAAATTATCGGGAATTTCAAGTGTTGAAATTTGCAATGAGATTGCATACCTTCTATGAGATAGTTGGATCCCGATACCCACTGCGAGTAATTGTTACTCCTGGGAGAGTTTTACACATTACAATTAACCGATCAAGTAGGTGTCTATAAAGGTGTCAACGGGGTTACGCCTCTGGGAAAACGAGGTTTACATTAATTAGGTTCGTGTGAAAGCACGGGGGACCTCCCTCAAAGTACCGACACTGGCCTGGCTGAAAGATTGGCGAACTTGTAGCGTGTAATTAATCCCGGCTAGTCTTTCCTTTTATGGTTTGAAGGAAGATTTGATAAAAACAGTGGGAGGCATCCTGATTAGATAAAATAATAACCAATCTGATCATGCAAGAGCGCACGCAGAGTGTTTTCTTCTCTCTCTCTCTCCTGGTAGCGACCTAGTCACGCCTTAATCAAGATAATAATATGGATGTATTGACCGAACCCGCTTGTTATACTGAGCTGGGGAACGTTGGTCCTGCTGCAACTTATAATTGTTATAAGACAGAGCAGGAAATAGAGGAATACCTGAATTCCTTTGCCGCCCAAATGAAGAAAGTGCATATGATGCATCTCCTTCGGGTGTGTTCATTACAAAGAACTGTTTCCCTGTATCCTCTACGTCCTGGGTATTTGATACCGGATCAGGATCCCAGATATGTAATATGTTACATAGGGCTACAAAAAGGTAGAGAACTGAGAAAGGGTGATAAGTTTCATGAGGCAGAAAACGGTGTAAGTGTTGCAGCCAAGTCTGTTGGTCACTGTCACCCTGTATTACCAGAATACGCTGATTCTGAACAAATGCTATTAGATACCGAACCTGATATACAAAATCATATCAATCTCTTTATTTATTAAAGAAAGATACAATTTTGTATTGTTGGATAATGTTTTGTACATTTCCTATATCAATAGTTGATCGGTTCAGGCACGTTATCTAAAAGCATTAACGTTCTAAATCAAACTACAGTTCTTAGTATACGGAACACACACAAGAGGAAGAGTTCAGAAATGAACGGATCCTTCTTGAGGTATTGTAGACTAGGTCATATCAATGCGACCCGACTAGCTAAGTTACATTTAGATGCATATTTAAATTAGTTTGAATTTACATCTTGTGAAACTTGCCAGTCATGTCACAGAGATAAGATGACCATAACTCTGTTTATTGGAAGCAGAGAAAGAGTTAGTAAACTCTTGGGATTGATACATGCTGATGTATGAAGGTCCCCTGTCTACACATGCCAGGACCGGTTCTTTGTACTTCATTACATTCTCTGATAATCTCTCAAGATTCAGACATATGTTCCTGTTGAAACACAAGTCCGAACCTTTTGAGATATTCATAGAATATAAGTTAGAAGTAGTGAACCAAAATACGGGTATAAGTATTATGTCCTTTGATGTGATCAAGGAGGAGAATACTTGAGCACGGAATTCCTGGATTATTCTAAAGGAGAATGAGATTCTCTCCCAGCATTACTCCCCCGTATACACCATAGCACGATGGTATATCAAGGCGGAGCAATAACACCCTATGTGATATGGTGTGCTCTATGATGAGTACTACTGAGTTTCCTATTTCCTTTTAGGGTGTTATGCACTTATGAAGTTGCATATCTATTGAATAGGGTTCCGATCAAATCAGATGCCTACCATTTGATATGAGATATCGAAAGGGAAGAGCCCATCTCTTAAGTCAGTTAAGATTTGGGGTTGTCCGGCCTATGTCTAAAAGGAAAAATCCAGACAAGCTCGAGGCAAAGTCAGTACTGTAGAAGTTTGTTGGATATCCCAAGCATACGCAAGGGAATATCTTCTACCTAACCGAGGAACAAAAGATGTTTTGTTACTCAGCATGCCAACTTTGTGAAAGGGAATTTCTTATGAAGAAATTAGAGAACATGAGGTAGAACTGGAAAGAGTTCCAGCTATACAAACTGCAGCTGATAATTTGGTAGAACCAAAGGATTCAATAGCAACCAACGATCCTCAGCCTCTCCGCCGATTTAGTAGGTTTCCTCACCCACCTGAGAGATACTCCGGTTTCTCTATGACAGTGGGAGCGAGGATTGTATCATGGGATGATGACCTAACTAGTTTCGAGCTGGCCATCAGGAGTGGGACTCTGTAAGAATGGCTGGATGTTTATCGATCTGAGATGGAATCCTTATACACCAACAAAGTATGGACTTTGGTTGCTTTATCTGAAGGGTTAAATCCCCATCAGGAGCAAGTATATCTTGAGAAAATTACTTGGTGTACATGGAAAAGTTGAGACTTTCAAAGCTAGAGTTATTAAAGATTTGCATCATTGACCAGGTATGGATTATAATGAAACCTTTTCTAAGTAACTATGCTTAAGTCCATCCAGATCCTACTTGCCACGGATACATACCATGACTACGATATCTGGCGGTTAGGTGTCATGACTGCTTTTCTAAATGATGTTTTAGAAGAGAGAGTATGTAAGTACACAGTCAGAGGGCTTCGTAGACAGTAGGAGCAGTGGAAACGTGTGCAAGATGTTTTATGTGATAAAGCAGGCTTCGCGGAGTTAGAACATCTGTTTTGATGAGTTAGTCAAAGAGTTTGACATCATCAAAATGGTAGATGAACCTTGTATATACAAAAAGGTAGTAGGGAGTATACTGGTGATCCTCGTAGAGTACGTGGATGACATACTCTTGATAGGGAAGGAGTTTCCCATGCTACGCTCGATCAATCTCCGCTTATCACATGGATTCTCCATATAGGATCAAAGTGATACCTACTAAATCCTAGGTTTTGGATCTATGAGATAGATCTAATTGGATGTTAGGATACTCACTAGTTGTAGTGAGATGGTATCAATTGATCCTGGGGAGAATCACTGGAAAGGTTCCAGAGTGATAAGGACGACTGAAAGTTGGTCACAGGCATTGTCTTTACCCTTGGTAAAGGGACGGTATGTTGGACGAGTTCCAAGCTAAATACCGTGGCTTACTAGACGATAAAGGCTGGATACATTGCTACTTAAGACGCTATCAAAGAGGCTGTCTTGGTGTATATTAGTTCATGAGATGAACTTCGTTCCTCCCATTGTGTGACAATGGAGTTGTGGCTTATGCTAGGGAACGCCCATCCCATCAGTGATCCAGACATATTCTAAGGCAGTGTCACCTGATCATGGAAATAGTAGATCTCCAGGGTGATCGAGGTTTAGAGAGTAGACTCAGAGGACAACACGGTGGATCCACTCACAAAGGCCTTTTCCCAGAGAGAGGCTTTTATGGGATGGTTGAGTATGAGAAACTGCAACCACTGCTACAGATGGCCCTAGTGCAAGTAGGAGATTGTTAGTTATATGTATGCCCTAGAGGCCATTACTATACATAGGATGTATATTGTAGTGGATGCTTGGACATATATAGGGAGGACTTTCTTGCTCGACATGATAGTATGCTATCTGGTTGCTCTTCATCTTAACGTGTACACTGATTGTCTCTCTGTTACATGTTGGTAAAGCCCTAAGGATGTGTACTTGACTACCTGGACTATGATGCGGATCATACTAGTGGGGACATGGTAGTCCATAAGTACATTCTTCAAGGTCCCTAGTCGTGGGTGTATCGAGACGGGGCATCGATATACCAGAGTAGACTAGCGTATACCTTCTCGACGCCTACAGATAGACGATGGATGATCCCATATCCATTGGTGTTTGACATCAGAGATGATATACGGGTGCTCAGTGGAGACTGGGTACACTGGACGGACTCGCCGAGAACTCCCAGATGGTATTATACCATACGTCAGATGGCAGTTCTATGGTGATACTGGTACAGGTTAGTCTGTTGACCCGAGATCGTCATAGAGTCTTGTGTGATTCCCACTATGCTTTGATTTCCACCTTACCACGTCCAAGAGGGCGTGCAAAACGGTTGTTTTTGGGTATAGTCCCGAATCACATGGAGGCAATGAGCGATAGGAGGGGATTCGTCTCTCCCGGTATAGGGAGTTGATGTTGCGCTATGTTCGATTGGCTATAACCGGAAATCCCTGGCCAGGGTTGCTGAGATTTACTGGTAAGTGTTACCAGTAGTTTCTCGAACTGTTATAGACCTCATATCGACACTACTTATCGAGCTACTGGGGTCTAACGTTTACCACCCCTAGGCGAGATATGCGACATATCAGACGACGAGACCGGACTGTACGGTAAGTGTTACTGGTTGGATTCACAGGAGTGTGAGCGAGCTTGCTCGTTAATCTTCTGATCGCTCAATACCCGGGTGGCCGTTACGTTTAGCGGACCGCTTGCAGCTTGTGGGTGTTTGATATGATCATCACCTACTGCCGGCGTATTGACGAGTCTTTAGAGTCCTACACAGAGGTTTCCTGGCTCAAGCGAAACGAAATAGGAGCACATATGAGATATGTGCAGGACCGAGAATAATACCAGTATGTGATACTGTATTCTATTCTCGCGATATGTATCATTGGACGGTTATATGAGATATAGCCGGGTTACCGAATCAAGTGTTGATTCGATACATTGATACACTTGATATTAGTCGGTTATATGCAGTATGACCGGATCATTAAACCAAGTGTTGATTTAATTATTTAATGTATAATTATATATTTGATATATTACTTTACATTAACTAGTATTGGTTTACTTATGATTATTTTCTCACTAGATTGTGCACATTGTATATATGATATATATTTGTGCACTTGTTTGTATCATGTTTGTTAATACATGCAAACTTGGGTGTATGTTTGCTTTATACCATCTTTAGGTTATTGGTTAGGTTTTAATTTGTTTTATTTATTTTCTTTATTCATTTTGGCAAAAATAAAATGGAGTCTTGCTTTGTTTTATTCATGAAGCTTCATGAAGCTTTGAAAGTCTTTGCCATTTTGTTTTTTGCCTTAACCTAACCATTACACCGAAATCCTAGTTTATTCTCTACATGAGTTTACTTCACCCATGGTTGCATTATGATAACTCTTCACTTGATTTTTCATTTTGATTATGATTGATTTTCTTTTCTTCTTCTTCTTCTTCATGATGAAAAAAAGAAAGCTTGCTTGAAAATTATCAAGTGATGAATCCAAGTGAGAAATCCAAATCCAAAGTGAACCCACTTCCTATTTCTTCATCCTCTACCACTTGCCAAGTTGTATAGGGTGTTTTCTTCACAAGTTTCATGACCTAGTGAAGATGGAGCTTGAATTAGTGTTGCCTCGACGTAGATCATCTTCGGCATCGAAGTCAACGACCTAGCCCGCTATTTTCCCCGACGAAACTATCGCTAGAGTCCGGGATCCCGGTGATCACAGCGAAGGGACGTCATCACGGAGCTAAAGAAGTGGTGGACCGGATCTACAAAGGTTGTATTTCCATTCACTTAGTAGCAAAGTTGTTTGCTTGCTTGCTTTTCGCCTAATCTCTAGTTAACGATCTTGCATAGGATTCTTAGGCACATGAAAAATTTGATTTTGGCATGGTTGATGCCTTGTGGAACCTCTTGAGTGTGCCTAGGAACCCTACACTTACGCACACTTGGCTCGCTAGATGCGATTTTGTGCACACCAGATGCACTAAATCGGGATTCTTCGTGCATATCAGATGCACCTGATATTGTCATCAGGCACACCCGTTGCACTTGACAGATGTTTTTGTGCACACCCGTTCACTCAGTTTTGTTTCTGTGTACATTCGTGGCACCTGATTGATCCTTTTCCGGTGTGAATGTAAAGAAAATGTGTATAGAAATCACAACCAAAAATTATTTGACTGCAATCAATAACGGTGTCGAATGTAGCGCGTTAGTAAGTGCGGATCGTCCACAGGAAAAGTGTAATCGTTCGTGTTTAGAATTAGATGAGTTGAAACTTTAAAGAAAAGAAAACAAACAACAATTCATGATTTGTAAATTGAAGTTCAAGAATTAGGAAAATCTAATCTAAATCAAGAAACGATAAAATCAAGAATTGAGAATTTGTGATGATTTCCAAATCAAATATCAAGAATCGAAGTGAGGCTCGTAGGAATCGATCGGATCTATAGATGTGATGAAATCAAGCGATTACATATTCTTATCCATCGATGAATTGATACTAGATCGATGATGATCGACGAGAATTAGGGATTTCTTGTGAAACTAGGGTTTCATCTTCTATCCCTTGTTCCTTCGTCGATGTCATTCACATTCTAGCCTCTAGTAAATTCAAGAATCGATCGTTGATCCCTAATTTCGAGCGATCACAATTAAGAAAGCATCACAACGAAACTAGGTCGTCGATTCTTCAATTTGCTAGGGTTTACAAAACTCGTAGGACTTAAGAATCGTTTTAAGATTTGTTACATCATCATTCTATTGATCGTCTCGACTCCATTACGAGTGGAGTTTTACTCAAACATCACAACAAGAACCACAATCACAAATTGAGATCGAATCATGATGCAAGAATTTAAAGAAAGCGAGATTAAAGAATTTCACCTTTTATTTATCAACAATTCCGTTACAAATCGCTCAAGAACTACAAGAGGAAGAACTCGATCGTCGATTTGGCTTCGCTCGTCTCCTTGAGTCGCGGATCGGCTTGGATCACTTGCTCGATTGATGATCGGCTCCGCTCCTAAAAGGTTGAAGGCTTCTCACTTGAATGGTACTCGGGATCTTGAATTTGTCTTTGGATTTTGGATTTAGGGTTACAAGTTGTGTCACTCAACTTGTATTAGAAATGGTGTAGATTAGAGATTAGCCATTAACCCTAGATCTAGGCTCCTTTTTATAGACCTTGTAACTCTTGATCTAGGATTCAAAATTTGAATTTCCCTCAAAAGTTTGTTAGCTAGAGAGGCTTCTAGAAGTAGTTAGTTGGTGGGACCTTCTAGAACTAGGTTGTTAGGAGGTTGACTAGCTTAATCAAGATTAGCTTGATTTAATGATCCTTGCTGATCTGGCTGAAGCTTTGAGAGTCATCAGGAATTTGACATAGCTTGCTGAGATGTATGCACTGAGAGAGGAGTTCTTGAGCAAATTTATCTTGATGACGTGGCAAGACCGCCGCGGATCCGCGGCATGTGCCTGCTTAGGCCGCGGATCCGCGGCTATTCTGGTGCTTTAATGCTTCATATTTCTGTTGCTGCTCCCTGATGAGTTCTTGGTATTTTCTTGATATGTTGATTCTCACAGTTCCTTCTATATTACTACCAGATCTCAAGTATTGGAGTTGGCGTATTCTTATCGGCCTTTTTTCACAAATTTGGCCTTTCTCCTGGAATTTCCTATACAGACTCCGAAACAAATGTTGCGCTACAGAAGAATGATGCGATGCCATGATAAACAGTCAATTTCCCTAAAAATGCCGGTTTTAAAGTATAATACATGTAATCTTGTATTTTGTAGCTGTTTTGCTAATATGTGCAATATGCAAACCGAACACCTCAAGATGAATGCAAAAGATAGGGAAATTGACGTGTTAAAAATACATTATTTTCGACTGATTAAATTCCCCCAAACATATTTTCGGTCGTCTCAAGCGGACTGTTTTATTGAAAAGAGAAGGAGAAAATAAAGAAAGAGAAAAACTAACTAGCACACTTTCGTAGGCAACACGATTGCACTGAGCACGTGCAACAAGCCTTTAAACCTTTGGGTGTCCCTAGTAGGAGGAGTGTTTTCTCCTTAGGGTTTTTAGCGAATTGCACCCACAAAATCCAATAATAAAAGGAAGATCATGAATATTACATTTAAATATAAGAATTGTAAAAGAAAAGCCTTGAAAATTAGGGTTTCCAACTAAGCTAGCTTTTCGGTTGTTATGAGCCCTATCTTAATAGTCATGAAAAGATGTCAGAAATCGCATCATCCCTCAATAAAACAACGTCTTTATTCTTCATTCCTATCTTTCTTCCAAACATCGATCATATCACCCTACGTGTGTGTAATATACATCCCTACACCCGGAGAATTCAATTCAAGCTATCATACTCTTGTCCATCCACCTCAGTACTTTTTAATTAATAAATATTTAGATGAGATTGCTCACACACTTTCATGCGACCGTTAATAATTCTTGAGGTACTAACCGACCGATTACTCATGTGCTTGCTTATTTGGTGTTTTTCCTCGTCTTGCACCACCTAAGGCTTAGCAGTGACTCCCAGACCAGTTGGCCTTAGGGCACTAGGTGAAGAGGCACCCTCGCTATATTTTTTTATTGCTGTCTTGGCGATAACAAAACCAGTGTTCATTTTTCTCACAATTTATATATTATTCATTTTTTTTATTACCTTCATACTTTGGCTTTAAGACAAGAGAATTTCAAGGTATCCTCTACTATCCCGAGCTTCAAGCCGTGTGTAAGTGCGAATATTAGAGTATCAACGTTTAAAATGTTTGGCTTTCAAAATAGGAACTATTTTTCAGACTTATTTTTATCCTCAGATTAGTGACTTCCTTCATCTTAGTAACCGTTGGGACACGACTCATAACTGCTTATTACTAGTTCGTATAAGAAAACTTCTAATTTTCTTGGTTTTCTTAAATTTTTCTAATCTTTTGGATGTAATTTTTCACTATCTAATCTTTTATTATCTTATTTATGTACAAAAATATTTTTATTTTTTGAAATTTTTTAAATTTTTATAGGTTTTGAAAATGTTTTATGCTTATGCAAAGTATGATGCAAATGATGCGAAAATAAGCTCAAACCTCCCCCAAACTTGTTTTCAACAGTGTCCTCACGATTGCCATCCGCTAAATCTCGAAAAACTTGTAAGCCTGGGAGGAAATTTATTAATGGGGGCAAAATATTTAAGTGAAGATCCTCCCCCAAACTTATTTTTGGCTCTTTTTTTGTAAAAATTTTCTTTCCAAGAGCTAGATTATAAACCCCCCCAACTTGAGTTAAGCCATGTTAAGCTTTGAAAATCAAAAGAGGGGGTAAAAAGAATCACTGGTCGATGTCAAGCTTTGCAAAGACCGAAGGTCAACACCAATCATTCGAAAATTTTATCAATGTAGTGCTCTGGTTGGTGGAAGAAAAAGTGGGGAAAGGGTAAGTGGTGGAATAGAATGTGCGTGCGTCTCATTTTGGAGAGACGATGCAGTGAATGTGAAGGATGGCTCGCATTCCTTTTACAGTTCAAAAGAAGGGGTGGAGGTTCAATTTCATTGTTTTGGAGATGATTCATCTCAACACCCGTGTTTTTCAAAAATGCGAGTTCATCCGCGAAGATCTCCTCAAAAGTTCCATCAATACCCCGATGAATAATGTCATCACAAAGTGTGGGGTGATCTTTAGACTCTAAGAACAGTTCATAATCAGTGTTAGTTGTTGACCCGGACAACTCGGTGGAAGAGTCTGTATGTGTATGATACATAGTTGGGTCAAACAATAACGTATGAAAAGAGTCAAGATCAGTATCATGAGGATCATCAAGTTCGCTGCTGTCGACATCCATTAAGTCGACAGAACAGACCTGAGCAGTAGGATCGGAGGGTACACTTCCCAACTTGTAAATGTTTAGCTCAATTGACCTATTCCCGAAAGATAGGGTCATAGAACTATTACGACAGTTGATGATAGCGTTGGAAGTGGCCAAAAAGGGGCGACCTAAAATCACCGGAATTTGATTCCGTGGGATCGCTACAAGCTGTGTATCAATTACAATAAAGTCCACAGGGAATACAAATTCCCCGATTTTTATTAACACATCCTCCAGTTGACCCCTAGGTTTGGTGATTGATCGGTCAGCCATCTGGAGAGTTATGCTCGAGGGCTTTAACACTTCGATACCTAGTTGATCGTAAACCGAATATGGAAGCAAGTTAACACTAGCGCCAAGGTCTAGTAGAGCACGGTTGATGTGTTTTTCCCCAATAGATATAGAAATCGTAGGATAGCTAGGATCCTTACGTTTCCTCGATAATTGTTGGGGAAAGGCTGTGTCTACTGTCTTTGCCATGAATATCTTCTTGGGCACTTGAGTCTTCCTCTTCCTAGTGCACAAGTTCTTAAGAGTTTTCGCATAGGACAGAACTTGTTGGATAGCATCTAGGAGAGTGATGTTGATGTTAACCTGTTTCAAGATTTTATTCATCTTCTCCATTCGTGGACTTGGTCTGTTTCCCCTTAACCAATTCGGGTAAGGAGCTTGGGCAATAATGTCGGGGTCCAACACTGGAAAAGATCGTGTGGGTGGGAACGATCTAAGAATAGGAGTGGGGATCATTTTCTGTGTACTAGAAGAGATGGGCTGAGGTGTCGAGCCTTGTGGAAAACGGAGAATAGGCTCGGAAGAAAATGGTGGGGTAGACGAACTGGGGTCAGAATTAGAAGAAGAAGTGGAAGGAAAGGTCTCAGCCGGGGTATCATCGATATATTTTTCTGTGTCATCAATCTCTTCCCCAACGTGATTGTCAAGCACACTTCCAGATCTCAACATGATTGCATTCACAAGATGTGAATAGCCAGGATTGGGCAAAGGTTGAGCTGGAAGTTTTCCTATCACTCTTGCACTCATTTCGGCTTTTAGTTGTGCAATTTGTGCTTCCATCGATTTGATATTCTCATTTTGAGAGACAATGATCTTCATCACATTCTCGACGGAAGATTGCAAACTTGTCGTCCCTTGGATGGATTGTTTCATGAAACTATCCAAGGTTTGTGCTAGTGCAGAGGTATTATCAGTACCGGTCAATTGCAAAGAGTTTTCATGTGGTGCAAAAGTGTTGGTCGGATTTTGGAAGTTTTGTGATTGGTAGGGGTGCGGACTCAATTGAAGTGGTTGTTGTTGTGGTGGAGGAGCTCATTGAAAATTGTTTTGATTTGGAACCGTATTTTGATTTTGTTGTTGGTTCTATGCTAAATTAGGGTGATTCCTTCAACCCTGATTATATGTGGAAGAATATGGATCGTTTCTAGGTCTTTGAAATGTGGCATTGGTATGCTCTTGACCTTGAAACGGAGAATTAAGTGGACATTCTTCAGTCAAATGAGAAGGATCAGAACAGCATCCATATACAGTTTTGGAGAGTGACATTTGACTTAGGGTGGCGGCTAAAAATTTGTTTTCCATAGTCTCGAGTTTCTTATTGATAGCTGAAATTTCAGCTCTAACTCCTATGGAAATATTATTGCCATCCCTAGACGATTGACTCACACCCTCCCACTGTAAAGATTTTTCAGCGAAATCTTCTAGGAATTTCCAAGCTTCCCCCATCATCTTTAGTCATGAAGTTTCCTTGACACATGGATTCAAGGGTCTGTCTTGTGTTAGGATTAACGCCCTCATATATGATTCGGCACAGATCCCATCTGGGGATTCCGTGATGTGGACATTGAACTAACAGATCCTTAAAGCGTTCAAGACATTGTGAAAATGTTTCATTTGGAAGCTGGGTGAATTGATTGATTTCGCTACGGACTCGAGCTGTCTTATGATTTGGGTAGAATTTCTTAAGGATTGCTTTGACGAATTTTTCCCAATTTGAAATGGAATGTGCGGTTGTGTTGTAAAGACACTTCTCGGCTATATCGCACAAGGTAGATGGGAGAAGACGTAGACGCATAGCATCCATAGAAAGCTGTGAGGTACCCATCATTGCGCATACATTTTCAAATTTGGTGATAAAGGCATATGCGTCTTCAGTCTCGAGACCATGATATTTGGGTAGAAGGTTGATGTATTGGGGTTTTATTTGAAAATTTTCCCTGTTGGCTGGGGAAATGGAGAGACAGGTCGAAAGAGGACCTCGTGTGGGATAGCACCGCTCTTGGAGAGAGATGCGAGGTGGATTCTGCGCACCAACGGACAGCGGTAGAGTAGTGGTAAAGAAGTTCGATGGAGAATCGTCCATCGAAATAGGTGTGGTGGGGAGTAAAGAAGAAGTAGACGTAGAAATACCGACTTTTGGGTCGATCGGGGAAACGCGGACAAGACGGGCACTAGAATCCCGTGTCCAGTCTATCTTATACTAAAGGGGTTTAGTACAAGTTGCAGCGTTGATATAATTAGGGGAAAGATGAAGTGGTGTTTGTTTTGAAAAATATACAGATTTTTGAAAAAATGATGCGATCACAACAAAGGCAACAAGCAACCCTAAAATCTAGTGGTTACCTAGGTCAAAGCTCTAGACCGCTCCTAACTGCCAAAAGACAAGTCACAGGATCAATCCTCCACTGCCTCTTGGTCTCTCCAGTGGCTAGGTAAGTGGGAGGTTCTCCACTACGTAAGTAGTGGGCCTAATTAAGTAACCACTAGCCTTCGACATACTTGCCTTAGACACCACAAAAGAAACGCGGATAAGCAATGAATTACCCACAGCCTTCTCTTGTCCTAAGTGAGCGCGACTGTCCTTAGAGTCATCTCTTGATCTTTTTTAGTTAATAAGGGTAAATGCGGATGCAAATTTATGATTTTTGGGGCTTAGGAAGGGTAATGAACTCTCCACCTAATCTGGATTTGGCCATGCCCCTTAATTTTCGTATTAATATGCAAACAACCAAAAACCAAAAACACGCACAATTTTTATTGCTTTTTGTGGCGCTGCGATTTATTTGCAAAGAAACCTGCAGAAAATTATTAATTGGTGCAGATAAGGGAGTAGATAAGAGAGTTACCAAAACTTTTGGCACAGTGATTCTACTGTAGCACCGCGGTTCAGCCGCGGGAGTCGCCTCATGCCGCGGATGCGCGGCGGTTTATCCTCTTCACCGCACAAAAAATTCACAACAGGCTCCTGTTCACTTACACAGCTCTTTGGAATGCTCTGAAATTTTTTTCCACAGCTCCACAAATTCCAGATTTCCTCGCAACAAATCACAACAACACGTTTAGGGTTTGTGCAAATTTAGATCTAAAAATATAGATGGAATAAACTTTTCAACTCAAATTTAAAAATATGAACAATTAGCGCACTATCCCCGGCAACGGCGCCATTTGATTGAAACGGTTTTCCGGTTGTGTGTGTAAATCAAATGATCCCCGGCAACGGCGCCATTTGATTGAATTGATTTCGGATTGTGTAGTTGGAAAAATTCTATATAGAAATCACAACAAAAATTATTTGACCGCAATCAATAACGGTGTCGAATGTAGCGCGTTAGTAAGTACGGATCGTCCACAGGGAAAGTGTAATCGTTCGTGTTTAGAATTAGATGAGTTGAAACTTTAAAGAAAAGAAAACAAATAACAATTCATGATTTGTAAATTGAAGTTCAAGAATTAGGAAAATCTAGTCTAAATCAAGAAACGATAAAATCAAGAATTGAGAATTTGTGATGATTTCCAAATCAAATATCAAGAATCGAAGTGAGGCTCGTAGGAATCGATCGGATCTATAGATGTGATGAAATCTAGCGATTACATATTCTTATCCATCGATGAATTGATACTAGATCAATGATGATCGACGAGAATTAGGGATTTCTTGTGAAACTAGGGTTTCATCTTCTATACCTTGTTCCTTCGTCGATGTTATTTACATTCTAGCCTCTAGTAAATTCATGAATCGATCGTGTATCCCTAATTTCGAGCGATCACAATCAAGAAAGTATCGCAACGAAACTAGGTCGTCGATTCTTCAATTTGCTAGGGTTTACAAAACTCGTTGGACTTAAGAATCGTTTTAAGATTTGTTACATCATCATTCTATTGATTGTCTCGTCTCCTTTACGAGCGGAGTTTTACTCAAACACCACAACAAGAACCACAATCACAAATTGAGATCGAATCATGATGCAAGAATTTAAAGAAAGCAAGATTAAATAATTTCACCTTTTATTTATCAACAATTCCATTACAAATCGCTCAAGAACTACAAGAGGAAGAACTCCATCGTCGTTTTGGCTTCGCTCGTCTTCTTTAGTCGCGGATCGGCTTGGATCACTTGCTCGATTGAAGATCGGCTCCGCTCCTAAAAGGTTGAAGGCTTCTCGCTTGAATGGTACTCGGGATCTTGAATTTGGCTTTAGATTTTGGATTTAGGGTTACAAGTTGTGTCACTCAACTTGTATTAGAAATGGTGTAGATTAGAGATTAGCCATTAACACTACATCTAGGCTCCTTTTTATAGACCTTGTAACCCTAGATCTAGGATTCCAAATTTGAATTTCCCTCCAAAAATTTGTTAGCTAGAGAGGCTTCTAGAAGTAGTTAGTTGGAGGGATCTTCTAGAACTAGGTTGTTAGGAGGTTGATTAACTTAATCAAGATTAGCTTGATTTAATGATCCTTGCTGATCTGGCAGAAGCTTCGAGAGTCATCTGGAATTTGACATAGCTTGCTGAGATGTATGCACTGAGAGAGGAGTTCTGGAGAAAATTAATCTTGATGACGTGGTAAGACCGCCGCGGATCCGCGACATGTGCTTGCTTAGGCCGCGGATCCGCGGCCATTCTGGAGCTTTAATGCTTCATATTTCTGTTGCTGCTTCTTGATGAGTTCTTGGTATTTTCTTGATATGTTGATTCTCACAGTTCCTTCTATATTACTACCGGATCTCAAGTATTGGAGTTGGCGTATTTTTATCAGCCTTTTTCACAAATTTGGCCTTTTTCCTGGAATTTCCTGCACAGACTCCGAAACAAATGTTGCGCTACAGAAGAATGATGCGATGCCATGATAAACAGTCAATTTCCCTAAAAATGTCGGTTTGAAAGTATAACACAGGTAATCTTGTATTTTGCATCTGTTTTGCTAATATGTGCAATATGCAAACCGAACACCTCAAGATGAATGCAAAAGATAGGGAAATTGACGTGTTAAAAATACATTATTTTCGACTCATCAGCACCTGTATTTGATTTCGATTTCTGCGCGCACCAGACGCACGTGGTATTTTTGTATGCTTTAATTGAGAATGATTTCATTTTGACAATCATGTTTTTACGATATATACTTTATGGTTTAGTAACTGAGCTGGACTGGTCTGAGGACAGTACCCGAATATTTTGCACGCATCGATAGTTACCGAAGAGATTTTCAAAAACGAGCTATATTCTCGATATTTTCCTACATGTCCATGATGACACGAAAATTTATGAAGAAAACCCTTCTAAATTCATTTTCGAAAGGCGGGACGTGTATGTTAAACAAAAGGTATACATATATACATAGCCATTTCTTATAAATGAACGCCCGCTACTTATACCGTGAATTGCGCATCGCACGGCGATTTGAAAAGGTTTTGGCATGCACTTTTATACTGTTGTTTTGACGATTTCACCACGATCCGTACTATATACATTTTATAGTTTTGATTATATCTTGTTGGTTTTCTTATTGGATTTTGACATTGTATTTTCTACATAACTCCGATGATTGCATGATGCTTGACGGAATTTTGATTTTGAGTTTTACACATTCTCATCGCGCATGTATTGCGCTATGTTATGTTTTAAGTATTCATGATTCGGAGCCCCGACGACTTGATTGCTTTGCAGAAATGTTTTAGTATTTGGGCGAGTTTTAAATTTAAATTCGGGGACCGAATTTATTTCGGAGGGAAGATTGTAACATTTCAGAAAATAAAATATTATTTTTGGAAGTTTAAATAATTAAATAATTAATATTAGAGATATTTTAAAAGTTTGGAGATTTGTTTTAATGAAAGGGTATAATCATATACCGATAATTTGGAAAATATTTGGAAATTCATATCAAAGATTGTTTTAGATAGAATTTATGCGACTTGGACATTTTATAAAATCGTATACAGCTAATTGTATTCAAATTAGTGATAAACTTTATTAATATTTACTAATTATACATTAATACGGTTTATGTGCATGACATGTACCATAGCATGTTACAAACATTTGTGGTATTTTGTTGAACCATGTTTCATTTGCATATATAATTGGTTTTTTTTTTTTAAAAGAAAAGAAATTTATTGGGGGGACAAGGTGACATGGGGGCATGGGTGAGAGAGAGCGGGGGATGAAACTTCTATACATGTATAACTCTTTGACCATGGCTCTTTGTTCTCTCATCTTCATTCCTTCTCTTCTTCTCCTTCTCCTCCTCCTCTTCCTCCACCTTGCACCACCCTCAAACCACCCCAAAAACCTACTCAAAAACTCACCCTCACTTCACAAAATTTGGTCTAGAGCTCATCCTAAACCCTATTGTGTTATCAAGTTAAGGTTTTGAAGACTTTGGGCAACTCAAGAAAATTCTTGAGTTGCCAAATGAGGTAAAATCCCACATTTCTAGTTAAGTTTTTATTTTTCCTTATGTTCTAGTGTAGGTTAGAGATAAACTTGTGGAGTTTTATGATGTTGGAATTTTCTAAGATGAGATTTGGGAATTTGTTATGACTTGTGAAAGTAGATGTGAGGTTTGGTTAGGGACCACAACCTTTATAGTGCTTGAATTATAGACCAAAACAGAGACAACACAAGACTTAAGATGATATTTAGTCGATATCATATTTTGTGGATTATGATGCCTACAGGAAATCTGGAGCGACCTGAGATCTTTATAGGAAAATCAAACAATTTCTTTGACCTAGTTAAACTACTAGAAGATCACCCCAAGAAAACGAACCGAAAATTTCTACACTTTGCCGGCGGTGCCGGGTATTTTGTGATTCTCGCGCGGCCACTAGTGTTGTTAGGTGTTGGGGTTTTGTCTATGGCTCTTACTGTTGGAGATAGTGCCCTCAGAGTCAATTATTAGATCACAGGCACGTGATTGCAATGATTGACGGAGGACCTATACCGATTGGACAGTCTTACTCAAGATGATAGTATGCTATCTGGTTTATCTTTATCATCGTGTACTGCTTTAGGTGACCTTAAAGGTCACTATTGCGCGTTGATAGAGCCCTCAGGATTCTTCCTTGACTGCCAGCAGTATGAGGGCGATCATATACGTGGGTGCTTGGGTTTATAAGCACATCCTTAAAAGGTCCCTAGTCGTGGGAGTTTCGAGACAGGGCATCGATACTCCAGAGTAGACTAATGTATACAGCCGAGACCCCGACGAGGGACGGTGGCCGGTCTCACAAGCTACTGGTGTCAGTTGGTTCACCTAAGATGTATACAGGTTCTCATTGGGTTATGAGTACACCGGACAAGACTCGCCGGGAACATGCTAGTTGGTCTTATACCTGACGTCCGATAGCAGTTCCCTGGTGACATGTGTACAGGTTAGTTCATCGACCTGAGATCGTCATTTGTCTTGTATGAGTTCCCACTGTGCTTTGATTACTACCCTACCACGCTCAAAGGAGTTGTGCAAACAGGTTTTAGTTGGGTATAGTCCCGAGCTACATGGAGGCAGTGAGCGGATCTGCAGGGGTTCGTCTCTCCCGGTATTGGGGGTGAGGTCGTGCAGTGTCTAGGAGAGCCATTACACGAAGTCCTTGGCCAAGGCAAGAGATTTACCGGTAGATATTCCAGAAGTATCTCAGGGTGTTCTGGGCTACACTCCGACACGACTTGTACCGCTTTTGGGGGTTTGACTTTTACCAACCCCCTAGGCCCGCCATGCGCTGCTCATAGAAGAACGGACCGGACTGTACGGATATTGTCACTGACAGTCTCAGTAGGTTGTCAGGATGAGTTCGCTCATAGACGTCCCTTTTGGTCAATACCTGGTAGCCCGTTACGTATAGGCTTATACATCTGACGTGCTAGTGGTTAAATCCACAACCAAAGTATTGACGAGTCTTTAGATTCCCCCACAGACCGTTTTCTCAAGTTTCGGGCGAAACGCTGTAGAGGCCGTATCGAGATATGGCAGGGTTCGATCAGATACGTGCGGTATTGCACGGATCATGATCGGACCGATAATACTAGTAGGCTTTGGTTTAAGCCGGATCCTAGTATTGTACAATGTAGATTTTTTCTCTTTGCATTTGTATTCGGTCGCAATACAAATGCGGGTATGTATATACAGTCGCGGGGTTTTCCTGTAATTTATTACGGGATCAGTTTTCTGAAGTTGCCAATTTTTATTCCGTTCCGGCCAGTTTTCCTTTGTTCCTTCACGGCCGGATTCTTCTGATGGACGGGCTAATTTGCAAATGTGCAAATTAGCATTTGTGGAGGGGGTTATTTGTATTTTTGGCTTCATGATGGTTCTTTGCATCATGAGATTCTTTATGGGTCATTTCTCTTGCATTTATTGGATGGGTATTGATTTGGATTTAGATTGGAAATTGTTGTGATCATTTTCTTTCCCCACTTTTCTTCTCTTGATGATTCATTCTTTTTCCCTCCACATAAAAAAGGGGCCGGCCACTTTGAGTGAGAGAGAGAATTTTCATTTGGTGTGGGAAAATTTTGGCATCTCATTTTTCCATTCATGCAAAAGACTGGCTCCTTTTTCATTGCTCCTTTTCATTCTCCTCCTCAATCCATCATGGCAACTTCACAACCCCTTTGAGACAAAAGCTTCTACACTTAGCCTACAGCATTTCTTGGGCACGTCGGCTTGCCAACATCGTGCGCGAGTTGCCTCGGTCTAGAGGTGGGAAACAGTAAAAGAACCCGGCATTGTAGTGCCCGTTCCGACGAGGAGATGAAGACCGGAGATTCAGCGAGGAGATCGGAGTGGAGGCCGAAGACCGAAGGACATGGATCGCTCGGTATATCTCTCTACTCCATTTTCTAGTTTGTTAGGGTTAGGTTAATGGCCAGATCCGGGATTTTAGTGCGCGGTGGTGCCGGTTTCTACTTTTTAGAAAAGTTTCGTTTCCGCATTCCGGCGTCGGATTAACGGCCGGGACGCCGCCGTGCACTTACACATACTCTCTATATCCTAGACCATGTATTGTTAGTTTAATCCCTCCTTACCTGAACCAAAATTTGGGAGCATTTGAGTTGATCTTAGCAATGGTTTTCCGATTTCAAAAACTTGATTTTTGATATTTGAATTGGGATTTGGTCGTTGAACGTTTGTACGTCAACAACGAGGGTTTTATGATTGTTTTTGCATGCATAGGCTATAGGTTCTAACCTATGAGCATTTCGCGTGTCGTGTCAGTTTTTGATTTGGATTTTAATGCGATACGATATGTTGTGATATGTAGGTACCTTCGCATGGACTTCGTACGACAAGGGAGAACGTGGCGTCATCGACTTCGGCAAGCGAGGATCAAGGTGAGTAGATGTATATCTACGGGAATGTCGGGTGGATGGCTTATAGCACCCTCGCAAATTATTAGATTAGAATGCGTATGGTATGTTTATGTTTAGTGTAACACCTTAGAATGCGGTTAGTGTTAATTAAACGATAATACGGATTTTTAATGAAAAGTTAACCAAAATAGTTTTCACATATTTTATAAAAATTAATTAATATTTTATTATTATTTGTTTTAATATTGCACACACTTATGTATGTTAACCTAGGGTTAATATGAGTTAATCTTGTTTTGTAGCATGGCACACTTGGCCATTTCCTTATTGTCACGACCCGAAGGTACGGAACGTGAATGACACTTAAATTATGAAACGTCTAAAGGCGTAACATAATCTAAGTAAGGCAAAACCCAGAAATCTAAACCGTTTAAAAGTACTAGTGTGAAGGAAAACCTAACATAAAAAGGCGATTTTAGTAAAATAACGTCACATTAAAACATTTTAAAACATCAAATTTTCCGAAAATTTCGCAGAGTTTCCTTTTTAAATATTGGCCCCTAAACGGGTACAACATAAGACAAAATGCATAAGTAATGAATAAAGGCATCCCCAAGCGGGAGCTAGCTCTTCGCCTATGGCGGAATCACAACCACACGCAATATATATCATAATAGTGCAAAATAAGCATATAAAAGCACGAGAATAAGAAAACATCACGTCAGCTCAAGTGAGCTCGACACCAGAGAACAACACATAAACTAATCTCACTGTCACACCTCAAGGTCACATATACAATGATAGGAGCAGTAGAAAAAGAATACTAGATACAAATAATAATACAAGGTGGAAACAAAATTATCCTCGCAACCCACCTACGAGAAAAGCCGCAAGTCCAAGCAAAAGAAGAAGTACGCCCGTCGCTACTATGCTGACGGGTCGGAGCTGCAAGATACTGTGGCACAATGGGGCTGAGTTGCCAACTCATGAGTAGTAAGTAATATCAAATAAGATTATCGTAAGCATGCACGCAAATGCATCACAGCCTACATATACTAATATGATGCGATGCTCTAGTATGAATGCAACATGGATGCATAATCAAACATGAAACCTGAATATGTCTTGTATGAGAAAATCTGTATTCTTATCTTAGTAAAACTTCTGTGAAAAAAACTGAAGTATCATCAATGAAGTCAACAGAAATCCGTGTCAAGCATCGACATAATATATGTATCTCTCAATGTCTCAATATCTCAATATCTCAATATCTCGTGCTCCGTCAGTCCGGATCGGCCCAAATCATCAAATCACACGACTACGGTCTGTATCCTCCGGTTATCCGCCGCGGCAAACATCACCGTTAGGTAGTCTGCACCTGCCAGGCTCATCGTCTACAACTCGAGCTTCTTGCCCCGGGGTACTATACTGGGCCCACTATGTACCCGAGACGGTTCATCCTACACCTCGAATGGGGTCTTGAAAACCAACAGAAATCAGGAAAACTCAAGGTGAACGACCAATACATCATATCACGAGAAAACCACAACATACATTTTTAAAAAGGTAATAAGTTCTTAAAATCCTTGCGGTTTTTCCCCAAAATCCAGAAATCTCATAAGAACTAAACTCCTCAAGAAGAATCACAATATGTAAACATGTCGATGATGATGGATGTATATGATACGATAGTATATACCATGCAACGTATGACCAGAAACTATGTATGAAGTATGATGCAATGAGGTATGTCTATGTGACTAGTCATCTTACGTATCAATCTTGATGAAATGAATATACAACTACCAGTTTACATATCATATATGATGCAAATGTTTTAGATACTGATTTAAATAAGTTCTGTAGCGTTCGTGGCATAGCAATTACCAAAGGCGTGTGTGTTCGCATGAATAAAGCACGTGCAGCATGAACCAATGGTAATGTTGCAAGTGTCCTTTGCGATAATGTCATATGTATATAAGATAATGCAATGCAATGAGATGAATGACTTGGAGACTACTCATATAAATACAAGCAATAGTAGTAATCCTAACTATCGGGCGCCTCGCACCATCCAGACCATCCTCCCATAGATGTGTACATCTACTCACCGGGATACATCGGCTAATCTGATCCAATCACAGTCTTTCCTTTCCGCGCCGCGTCCGACGTCTCTGCACGGATCCTAGAATCGTACAGAAGTAAATAAGAGCATTGATATATAAATAGTCGCGGACACAAACGATACAAGACAACCAATGCGCACAAACAAGACGCGCACGCACTTGGTGCACAAAACGCGCTCGCGACAACGCCACAAAGCACAACTAAGGGTCGCTATACGTGACAACCACCAAGCCTAGAACCCGATCGTACCGATCGCGCATTCACAACATTCTAAATATCATAGGAAATATGTTGTAGGTCATATAAATCTCAAACTAAATTAAAATCTATTTATCCCAAAACCTAGTAAGCAAACGAATGGGATTTTGGTGCAAAACTTTATGGATTAGCCACCTAGTGGCCACACTCACAAGTAAACATCCTAATTAAGCCATGCTTCACTAATTAATTATAATCTCAAACAAACACACAATAATCATGGAATTTACTTGCATAATCACTTAAATTTGGATAATTAGAAGCCACTTTAACAAGGTAATCATTTGTATTAGGTTTGTAAACCCGCTAGATAGCAAACTACACTTAACTAACTTAGTAATGATGTGTAAAACCCTAACTTTAACTCAAACCCTTTTCTTTAAAAACTATAACCTGCAATTAAAACCATATTAATACCTAAATAAGTTAGATTAAAGTAATTAACCAACAAACTAACCGTAGGTTTAAGATTTATACCTCAACAGTTTTGAGATCTAACTTACAAACTGTTAGTTATATGTATGCCCTAGAGGCCATTACTGTACATAGGATGTATATTTTAGTGGATGCTGGGACATATATAGGGAGGACTTTCTTGCTCGACATGATAGTATGCTATCTGGTTGCTCTTTACCTTAACGTGTATACTGATTGTCTCTCTGTTACATGTTGGTAAAGCCCTTAGGATGTGTAGTAGACTACCTGGACTATGATGCGGATCATACTAGTGGGGACATGGTAGTCCATAAGTACTTCCTTCAAAGTCCCTAGTCGTGGGTGTATCGAGACGGGGCATCGATATACCAGAGTAGACTAGCGTGTACCTTCTCGACCCATACAGATGGGCGATGGATGATCCCATATCCATCGGTGTTTGACATCAGAGATGATATACGGGTGCTCAGTAGAGACTGGGTACACTGGACGGACTCGCCGAGAACTCCCAGATGGTATTATACCTCACGTCAGATGGCAGTTCTCTGGTGACACTGGTACAGAGTAGTCTGTTGACCCGAGATCGTCATAGAGTCTTGTGTGGTTCCCACTGTGCTTTGATTTCCATCTTACCACGTCCAAGAGGGCGTGCAAAACGGTGGTTTTTAGGTAGAGTCCCGAGTCACATGGAGGCAATGAGCGATAGGGGGGGATTCGTCTCTCCCGGTATAGGGAGTTGATGTTGCGCTGTGTTCGATTGGCTATAACAGGAAATCCCTGGCCAGGGTTGCTGAGATTTACTGGTAAGTGTTACCAGTAGTTTCTCGAATCGTTATAGACCACATATCGACACGACTTATCGAGCTATTGGGGTCTGACGTTTACCACCCCTAGGCAAGATATGCGACATATCAGACGATCAGACCGGACTGTACGGTAGTGTTACTGGTTGGATTCACAGGAGTGTGAGCGGGCTTGCTCGTCGATCTTCTGATCACTCAATACCCAGGTGGCCGTTACGTTTAGCAGACCGCTTGCGGCTTGTGGGTGTTTGATATGATCATCATCTGCTGCCGGCGTATTGACGGGTCTTTAGAGTCCTACACAGAGGTTTCCTGGCTCAAGCGAAACGGAATAGGAGCGCATATGAGATATGTGCGGGACCAAGAATAATGCGTGTATGTGATACCGTATTCCATTCTCGCGATGAATGTATCGAATGTTTGTATGCGATATAACCTAGTTATCGATTCAAGCGTTGATTCGATAAGCCGATACATAGGATACTAGTCGGTTATATGCGATATGACCGGATCGTTAAATCAAGTGTTGATTTAATGATTTAATGTATAATTATATATTTGATATATTACTTTTCATTAACTAGTATCGGTTCACTTTAAATGGATTTTCTCGCTCGGGTGTGCGCATTGCATATGCGATATGATTTTGTGCACTTGCTTGTATCATGTTTGATGATACATGCAATACTTGGTTAAATGTATGTTTAAACCATAGTTAGTTAATGGTTAAGGGTTTTAAATGATTTATTTATTGTTTTATTTATTTTTGGCAAAAGGAAAATGGTGGCTTTATTTATTTCTTTTGTTGAAGTTTCTTGAACTTTTGAAAAGTCCACCATTTTTGTTTTATGCCAAACCCTAACCACTCACTAACTTTGGTTAACTCTCTACACTTAACTATGGTAAGTGTTATGATAAGATTGAATTTTCTTTTCCATTCATTTTAACTTATCATAATATTTATCATCTTCTTCCTCTTCATCTTCTTCATGAAGATACCTTCCTCCATCAATGGTGATTGATGCAAATGAGTGAGAAATCCAATTCTAAAGTCTACCCACTTCCTATTTCTTCATCCTCTACCTCTTGCCAAGTAGTAGAGTGTGTTTCCTTCACAAGTTTTTGGGCTTGGTGAAGTCGGAGCTTGATTTAGCGATGCCTCGACGTAGATCATCTTCGGCATGGACATCGACGACCTAGCTTGCCCATTCTCCGACGAAGCCGACGCTAAAGCCCGGGAACTCATATGGACAGCGAGGGGACTTCGTTGCGGAGCTATGGAGGTGGAGCACCGGATCTACAAAGGTTGTATTTCCGTATTCTTAATAGTTAAGTTGTTAACTAGTTATCTTTTCGCCTAGAAATCTAGCAAACGATCCGTAGTCGGGTCTCTCGGCACCGTTAATTTTTGAAATTGCCATGTTCGATGCCTTGAGAGACCTCACTAGAGTGCCTAGGAACCCTACAGTGGTATCAGAGCCTAGCTAGAGCCTTAGGCGAAGTCTAGACGGATTTTGAACTCCGAACGAACCCGAAATCCCAACACACCCATGCTCTCTGTCCAATTTTCAAAAACAGGGATTTTTCAGTATTATAAATATGCAGAAATATCAGCAGGTTATTGTAAGAGTAACTGTGAAATACGAGTGCGTGATTCCATTAAAGCGCCGCGTTTCCGCGGCACGAGCATGGGTCGTGCGGCGGAAACGCGGTCAGTTTGTCGTTTTGTGAGGTTATGGTTGCACAGTAACTCCTATTTAACAGTGCTGGTTTTCCTGGGTATTTTTAATAATTTTTCAAGAGTTGAATTTTTCTGGGTTGTTTTGGGGATTCGAATGTTCGATCGGATTATCAAATTTTGTCTGTGTGTCTTTCCGGATAAAATTTTAGAATATTTTAAAAAGTTCGACCGGATATAAATACCCAATTTTTCCCCTGTCGGGAAATTTCCAAGTGTTGGATTTTTCCGTAGTTTAAAGACTTTCTAAGTAGTGCATGTAACTCGATGGACCCTCTAGAAGACAACAAACCTTAACTCGATTATGTGACCGTCTTGAACTGCCCTTTGAACCTTCGGGTTTGGGGCAGTACGGCGTGCCACATGTGAGGCGTTGGCTTGACCCTTCTACGGCTGGACCGTTGGTACTGAGGCACGAACTGAATGTTTTTAGACTTGTTTCATGTGTTGATTAGTATCGGGAAAACTTGGGTGTTCGATTGTTCGATCGGAAAGTTTGACATTTTCTATTTATCCAGAATGGGATACAATAATTGGAATTCACAAGTAGTTATGTGATAACTGAATGAATGTTATAAACATAGCAGTTTAGTCTCACTTGATCGGTTGCCACGGAATTTTGATGTGATCAAAAGTCCGTCGCAATCACGTAGCGTACGCGGATACTCGCCGGGTAAACTTAATAGACAGCCTCACTCCATAGCCCCGACCAAGTGACTGTAGGAGAACCCCGTCGCCGAAAGCATCCGTTCGGGTGGTCGCGGCAGCGGTGTTCTGCCTTGGTGCACTTCGTCGACGGTATCGGGGGTGCGGCCGCCTACTGAAGTTTGCGACGAGCATTCGATCAGGATGTCGGGAATCCTGTTGAATTGCCCGACTTGATATTGAAAAGTGTTTTCGATTATGAGACTAAAATGCGGGGTTTATAATTGTTAGGCATGCGATGACTAAAGAATTCATTTGGTCAGGCATGCGATGTCTGAGGAGGTTGCGGATTCCAACTGTTGTAGTTTTACACTTTCTTTTCTGTGACCGTAAGTGTAATATGTGATATCGCCGGTTTCGTTGCTATATATCAACGACAATTGGGATGCGCATATTTACTTACGTTGATGACATGTGATGTTATGTGTTGCTGGTTATGTTATATTGGATCGTCGTGTTTGAATAGCCGGGGGTTTTTATGTGAGATGAGTGTTTTTCATTTTCATTCATGTAAAAACTTGTATGTAATATTCTTTTATTGGGGCACTTCCAGATAGCGAAAGTAGTCACCTTTTGTATATTATTTACTTTTCCGCACTAGGATAGACCCGAGGAGGAGGGCACAAGTAACCGGGTTCTGGAGTCCAGTGGGAGACCAACTCGAGGAGTCGAGTCCGGGTCACCTAACTCTAGAATTGGTAGGGTTGCTTGCCGCTCTCGTAGAGGTCTAGGGGTGTGGGTTTGGCTATTCATCACGACCGTGGAATCCGTGTTTTATACTGGCTCGTATTGAAAACACGGACGTCCTAGTATATCCAATATTTCATATGTTTCTTCTGCTGCGATATCTGTGATGTGATCATGTGATGTTCTTTGATAGATACAGTATATAGTATATATGATATATTATATAGCCGTTACTTATGTTTTACACCCGTGCTAGCACTGCCCCGCTCTGCCGTTAGTTACCTAACCTAACGGTGCACGAGGGGACATCGAGGCGAATGCGGATGGCATAAGTGTACGTCGTATTTATCTGTGATGTTTAGGTACTTAAATGATGGGACTTCATTAATGAGATTAATGAAATAAAAGAAACCTAAGATGTTGTAGAATCGAATTTCAAAATAAAACAGGTAGCTACAGTTCTTGCTTTGCACAGCGATATATATGATATATCCTGCACCTTATTCAATAAGGAAAGGACCGAGATCCCTTCACCGGGAGTGACTCCTTTAGCAATAACTGGCAGATGCTACACTATCGGTTTGTCTTTTGATTGCTTTTAAGAGTTTTTTCTTTGCACAGTGATATATATGATATATCCCGCACCTCATTCGACGAGGAAAGGACCGACGATCCCTTCACCGGGAGTAACTCCTTTTGCAAAACTGGAAAAGCCTCAGAAACACTCCATTTTAAAATTCATTCGATCCTACAACGATATCAAGTTCATTACGCAATAGGTTTTCAGAAAAACCTGTCGCAGCCCTCCGTCATTTCAGATATGTACTAGTTAGTATTCGTACTGCGGTTGTTTGGCATGCGTCAAGGCGTAGTGTACGGTAGCTAACTAGTGCTTATCTGCTAGCATTCGATGCGATTGGATTAGGGTATTCGTACGGCGTTGTTTGGCATGCGTCAAGGGTCGTGCGGGTGGGTTTAATTCAATCAGGAAATGACGGGTTGAACTTGACTAGCAGACTATGGGTTGTTTGGCATGCGTCAAGGTCATAGCGAGCTAGGGGCAAAATATTATCGGGAATTTCAAGTGTTGAAATTTGCAATGAGATTGCATACCTTCTATGAGATAGTTGGATCCCGATACCCGCTGCGAGTAAGAGTTACTCCTGGGAGAGTTTTATACATTACAATTAGCCGATCAAGTAGGTGTCTAGAAAGGTGTCAACGGGGTTACGCCTCTGGGAAAACGAGGTTTACATTAATTAGGTTCGTGCGAAAGCACGGGGAACCTCCCTCAAAGTACCGACACTGGCCTGGCTGAAAGATTGGCGAACTTGTAGTGTGTAATTAATCCCGGCTAGTCTTTCCTTTTAGGGTTTGAAGGAAGATTTGATAAAAAGCAGTGGGAGCCATCCTGATTAGATAAAATTATAACCAATCTATTCTTGCAAGAGCGCACGCTGAGTGTTTTCTTCTCTCTCTTTCCTGGTAGCGACCATATCACGCCTTAATCAAGATAATAATACGGATTAATGACCGAACCCGCTTGTTATACTGAGCTGGGGAACGTTGGTCCCGCTCCAACTTATAATAGTTATAAGACAGAGCAGGAAATTGGGGAATACCAGATTTCCCGTGCCGCCCAAACGAAGAGAGTGCATGCTGATGCATCATCTTTGGGTGTGTTCATTATACAGAACTGTTTCTCAGTATCCTCCGCATCCTGGTATATGATACCGGATCAGGATCCCAGATATGTAATCTGTTACATAGGGCTACAAAAGGGTAGAAAAACTGAGAACGGGTGATAAGTTTCATGAGACAGAAAACGGGGCAAGTGTTGCAGCCAAGTCTGTTGGTCACTGTCACCCTGTATTGTAATACATTGATTCTGAATGAATGTTATTAGATACCGAACCTGATATACAAAATCATATCAGTCTCTTTATTAATAAAGAAATGATAAAATTTTGTATTGTTGGATAATGTTTTGAACATTTCCTATATCAAAAGTTGATTGGTTCAGGCACGTTATCTAAAAGCATTGATGTTCTAAATCAAACTACAGTTCTTAGTATATGGAACACACAGAAAAGGAAGAGTTCAGAAATGAACGAATCCTTCTTGAGGTATTGTAGACTAGGTCAGATCAATGTGACCCGACTAGCTAGAGTTACATAAAGATGCATATTTAAATTAGTTTGAATTTACATCTTGTGAAACTCGCCAGTCCTGTCACAAAGATAAGATGACCATAGCTCCGTTTACTTGAAACAGAGAAAGAGTTAGTGAACTCTTGAGATGATACATGTTGATGTATGTAGGTCCCCTGTCTACACATGCCAAGACTGGTTCTTTATACTTCATTACGTTCTCTGATAATCTCTTTAGATTCAGACATATGTTCTTGTTGAAACACAAGTCCGAACCTTTTGAGATATTCACAGAATATAAGTTAGAAGTAGAGAACCGATACGGGTATAAGTATTATGTCCTATGATGAGATCAAGGAGGAGAATACTTGAGCACGGAAATCCTGGACTATTCTAAAGGAGAATGAGATTCTCTCTCAGCATTACTCCTCCGTATACACCATAGCACGATGGTATATCGGGGCGGAGCAGATACACCCTATTTGATATGGTGTGCTCTATGATGAGTACTACTGAGTTACCTATTTCCTTTTGGGAGTTATGCACTTATGAAGTTGCATACCTAATGAATAGGGTTCGAATCAAATCAGTGCCTACCACTTCATATGTGATATGGAAAGGGAAGAGCCCATATCTTAAGTTAGTTAAGATTTGGGGTTGTCCGGCCTATGTCTAAAAGCAAAATCCGGACAAGCTCGAGGCAAGGTCTGTAATGTAGAACTGGAAAGGTTCCAGCTATACAAAGTACAGCAGATGATTTGGTACAACCAAAGGATTCAGTAGATACCAACGAACCTCAGCCTCTCCGCCGATCTAGTAGGGTTCCTCACCCAACTGAGAGATACTTCTGTTTCTCTATGACAGTGGGAGCGAGGAATGCATCATGAGATGATGACCCAACTAGCTTCGAGCTGGCCATCAGGAGTAAGACTCTGTAAGAATGGCTGGATGTTTAGCGATCTGAGATGGAATCCTTATACACCAACAAAGTATGGACTTTGGTTGCTATATCTGAAGGGTTAAATCCCCATCAGGAGCGAGTATATCTTGAGAAGATTACTTGGTGTACATGGAAAAGTTGAGACTTGCAAAGCTAGACTTGTTAAAGGTTTTCGTCATTGACCTAGCGTGGATAATGATGAAACCTTTTTCAAGTAGCTATGCTTAAGTCCATCCAGATCCTACTTGCCACGGCTACATACCATGACTACGATATCTGGTGGTTGGGTGTCTTGACTGCTTTTCTAAATGATGTTTTAGAAGAGTGCGTCTATAAGTACACAGCCAGAGGTCCTCGTAGACAGTGGGAGCAGCGGAAACGTGTGCAAGATGTTTTATATAATAAAGCAGGCATCACGGAGTTAGAACGTCTGTTTTGATGTAGTAGTCAAAGAGTTTGACTTCATCAAAATGGTAGATGAACCTTGTATAAATAAAAAGGTAGTAGGGAGTATGGTGGTGATCCTCGTGGAGTACGTGGATGAAATACTCTTGATAAGAAAGGAGTTTCTTATGCTACGCTCGATCAATCACCGTTTATCACAAAGATTCTCCGTGTAGGATCAAAATGATACCTCCTAAATCCTGAGTTTTGGATCTATGAGATAGATTTAATTGGATGTTAGGATTCTCACTAGTTGTAGTGAGATGATATCAATCGATCCTGGGGAGAATCACTGGAAGGGTTCCAGGGTGATAAAGACGACTGAATGTCAGTCGCAAGCATTGTCTTTACCCTAAGTAAAGGGACGGTATGTTGGAAGACTTCCAAGCTAGATACCGTGGCATACTAGACGATAAAGGCAGGATACATCGCTACATAAGATGCTACCAAAGAGGCTGTTTGGGTGTATAATGGTTCATGAGATGAACTACGTTCCTACCGTTGTGAGACAATGGAGTTGTGGCTTATGCCAAGGAACGCCGGTCCCATCAGTGATCCAGACTTATTCTAAGGCAGTATCGCCTGATCATGGAGATGGTTGATCTCCAGAGTGATCGAGGTAAGGAGAGAAGACTCAGAGGATAACACGGCGGATCCACTCACGAAGGCCTATTCCCAGAGAGAGACTTTTATGGAATGGTTGAGTATGAGATACTACGACCACTGCTACAGATGGCCCTAGTGCAAGTGGGAGATTGTTAGTTATATGTATGCCCTAGAGGCCATTACTGTACATAGGATGTATATTTTAGTGGATGCTGGGACATATATAGGGAGGACTTTCTTGCTCGACATGATAGTATGCTATCTGGTTGCTCTTTACCTTAACGTGTATACTGATTGTCTCTCTGTTACATGTTGGTAAAGCCCTTAGGATGTGTACTTGACTACCTGGACTATGATGCGGATCATACTAGTGGGTACATGGTAGTCCATAAGTACTTCCTTCAAAGTCCCTAGTCGTGGGTGTATCGAGACGGGGCATCGATATACCAGAGTAGACTAGCGTGTACCTTCTCGACCCATACAGATGGGCGATGGATGATCCCATATCCATCGATGTTTGACATCAGAGATGATATACGGGTGCTCAGTAGAGACTGGGTACACTGGACGGACTCGCCGAGAACTCCCAGATGGTATTATACCTCACGTCAGATGGCAGTTCTCTGGTGACACTGGTTCAGAGTAGTCTGTTGACCCGAGATCGTCATAGAGTCTTGTGTGGTTCCCACTGTGCTTTGATTTCCATCTTACCACGTCCAAGAGGGTGTGCAAAACGGTGGTTTTTGGGTACAGTCTCGAGTCACATGGAGGCAATGAGCAATAGGAGGGGATTCGTCTCTCCCGGTATAGGGAGTTGATGTTGCGCTGTGTTCGATTGGCTATAACAGGAAATCCCTGGCCAGGGTTGCTGAGATTCACTGGTAAGTGTTACCAGTAGTTTCTCGAATCGTTATAGACCTCATATCGACACGACTTATCGAGCTATTGGGGTCTGACGTTTACCACCCCTAGGCAAGATATGCGACATATCAGACGATCAGACCGGACTGTACGGTAGTGTTACTGGTTGGATTCACAGGAGTGTGAGCGGGCTTGCTCGTCGATCTTCTGATCGCTCAATACCCGGGTGGCCGTTACGTTTAGCAGACCGCTTGCGGCTTGTGGGTGTTTGATATGATCATCATCTGCTGCCGGCGTATTGACGGGTCTTTAGAGTCCTACACAGAGGTTTCCTGGCTCAAGCGAAACGGAATAGGAGCGCATATGAGATATGTGCGAGGCCGAGAATAATGCGTGTATGTGATACCGTGTTCCATTCTCGCGATGAATGTATCGAATGGTTGTATGCGATATAACCTAGTTATCGATTCAAGCGTTGATTCGATAAGCCGATACATAGGATACTAGTCGGTTATATGCGATATGACCGGATCGTTAAATCAAGTGTTGATTTAATGATTTAATGTATAATTATATATTTAATATATTACTTTTCATTAACTAGTATCGGTTCACTTTAAATGGATTTTCTCGCTCGGGTGTGCGCATTGCATATGCGATATGATTTTGTGCACTTGCTTGTATCATGTTTGATGATACATGCAATACTTGGTTGAATGTATGTTTAAACCATAGTTAGTTAATGTTTAAGGGTTTTAAATGATTTATTTATTGTTTTATTTATTTTTGGCAAAAGGAAAATGGTGGCTTTATTTATTTCTTTTGTTGAAGTTTCTTGAACTTTTGAAAAGTCCACCATTTTTGTTTTATGCCAAACCCTAACCACTCACTAAATTTGGTTAACTCTCTACACTTAACTATGGTAAGTGTTATGATAAGATTGAATTTTCTTTTCCATTCATTTTAACTTATCATAATATTTATCATCTTCTTCCACTTCATCTTCTTCATGAAGATACCTTCCTCCATCAATGGTGATTGATGCAAATGAGTGAGAAATCCAATTCTAAAGTCTACCCACTTCCTATTTCTTCATCCTCTACCTCTTGCCAAGTAGTAGAGTGTGTTTCCTTCACAAGTTTTTGGACTTGGTGAAGTCGGAGCTTGATTTAGCGATGCCTCGACGTAGATCATCTTCGGCATGGACATCGACGACCTAGCTTGCCCATTCTCTGACGAAGCCGACGCTAGAGCCCGGGAACTCATATGGACATCGAGGGGACTTCATTGCGGAGCTATGGAGGTGGAGCACCGAATCTACAAAGGTTGTATTTCCGTATTCTTAATAATTAAGTTGTTAACTAGTTATCTTTTCGCCTAGAAATCTAGCAAACGATCCGTAGTCGGGTCTCTCGGCACCGTTAATTTTTGAAATTGGCATGTTCGATGCCTTGTGAGACCTCACTAGAGTGCCTAGGAACACTACACAAACTTAGCCTTCCAAAATGCTTTCTTGCTTCATGATCCAAGCTAGTTCATGATCCAAGCATCGGTCCAGAGGTGGGAGCCCGTAAAAGAACCCGGCATTGTGGTGCCCGTTCCGATGAGGAGATGAAGACCGGAGATTCCGCGAGGAGATCAGAGTGGAGGCCGAAGACCGAAGGACACGGATCGCTCAGTATAGCTCTCTACTCCATTTTCTAGTTTGCTAGGGTTAGGTTAATGGCCCGATCCAGGATTTTAGTGCGCGGTAGTGCCGGTTTCTAGTTTTTAGAAAAGTTTCGTATCCGCATTCCGGCGTCGGATTAACGGCCGGGGCACCGCCTTGTACTTACACTGGTATCAGAGCCACACCATTATCCTAGTCTAGCTTGCTCTAACGTGTTTATAAGTTCGATCGAACGGATTTTCCGAAAACCCGATTTCAAAAGTGCACTTTCTGTCGATTTTGTTTTCTGCTTGAAAAAATATTTGGTACATTGCAGAAATACGAGCATGGTTTTCTAAGACTTCTACAAAAATTTGGTGGCATGACTTCACTGTTCCACCGCGGTACCGCGGCCAAACCTATGCATTAGCCGCGGTTCCGCGGCCATAATGAGTCCGTGTTGCACTAATTTTTTTCAGTGGGTCTTAGACTGAGAAATGGGGTTTTTGGAATATTCTTTTTGGGCCCAGATTTTCTTTGAGTGCTCCAGTAGTGCTTGGGGCCCACTTCGGTAATTTGATCGATCGAAAATTTTAAACATGTTAGTTCATAGTTTTTACATTATATCTGCGACTGTGAATATCATTTCATCGGTAAATCCTGTCTAACAGCTATAGCCCTTTTAGACGGATTTGCGAACGTGACATTCACGTTGATGTTCTGTGTTGTGCTGTGATGTTGCGGATTGTCGTGGTGGATAGCCTGGATGCAATGGTAGTACAGTTTGGTTTATTATGTACATTTGATATTGCGGGGCGAGCGTCCGACATGTGGACTGCCGTTGCTGCCTGTTTGTATATTATTATTTTGGGGCACGACCGGGCTGAGGTCGATATACCCGTTGTACATTTTACTTTCTGTACTAGGATTACCCCAAGCTGGGGTGCACGGATAGCCGGTTCTAGAGGGCAACGAGCCCGCATCTCATGGCTTTGAGATGGAGGGGGCTTCACTCTAGAATTGGCAGGCTATTCGGCGCACTCGTAGGGGGTACAGGTTGACCCAAGGAGGGGTGCCCAAGTTACCGGATTCCGTAAAGTGCTGGGTTGTCCATTCATGTTGCTGAAGGGGGCTGCCTCGCTTCAGGTTTTGGCGGGTAACTTTTCGCCCCCGTAGGGGTCTAGGATTTCATTGCACAGGCTATCCACACGACCAGGGGAACGTTAGGTTTCAGTAGAGGCTCTATGAAACCCGGGGATCCCATATATCTGTATTGTTCTGTGATGCTTATTACATTTCTGCGATGTTGCATTTTATCACGCCTTGAGCGAATATTATATACTGATATATATACTAGTAGATGTTGTATATATTTTGCATCCGCGCTAGTCCAGTCCCCGCTCTGTCGTTAGTTAAGTAACCTAACGGGTGATGACGGGGCCCAGTGGAGAATATGGATGGCATATACGTACATCATTATTTTCGTTCTTTGTGGTGTGATCAATTGATGGGACTGCGTTGATTCGGATCAATGCAAGTTAAACAAACCTATTCTGATGTTGTTGGAACATTTTTCAAAAATCTGTTATTGCAAGGACGTTCTCTTTTGTTTTGCACAGTGGTATTCGGTTATGAATATCGAGCTCCTCCGTCGGCGAGGCAAGGGCCGAGATCCCTTCACCGGGAGTGACCCTTTGGATAGAAGTTTGCGTCAGGGCAATAACTTCACTATAGTCGATTGCCTTTTGCTTTGCATCATGGCATTCAGTTGGAATATCCTGCACCTCATTCTATGGGGAAAGAGCCGAGATCCCTTCACCGGGAGTGACCTCTTTAGCAAAGGTTTTCGTCACTATATTTTTAAAAAGCTATCCGGTTCCTTCAACGATATCAAGTTCATTACGTTAAAGGTTTTTCGCCAAAAACCATTCGTAGCCCTCCGTCATTTCAGAAAGGTAGCACTTAGTATTCATGCTATGTATGTTGGCCTTCGTCAAGGTATAGTGTATGGTAGCTGCTTGTTACTTTTCTGCTGCATAGATAGATGTGTTGGTTTGGGACAGTCGTACTACTATTTTGGCCTTCGTCAAGGGTATGTACGGGTGGGTTCAAATTAACCTGGACAATGACGGGTAGAACTTGACATGCGACTTATGATATGTTGGCCTACGTCAAGGTCATAAGAGCATGGGGTAAAAATCACATCGGGAGTTTCTAAAGAAACTGAAACTTGACAGATATGCGCATACCTTCTGGAGTGTGATAACGTGAGCGGATTCCGTCAAGTTATCTTGCGATGATAGTTGGATCCCGATTCCCACTGATGAGTTGGTTTACTCCTCGGATGATCCCGACTAATTCTTCTTTCAGGTTTGGAGGAGAATTTGACGGTACAGTGGGAGGTTTCCTGATTAGATAAAGTGATAACCATTCTGATCTAGGCTAGAGTGCACGCCGAGTGTTTCTTTTCTCTCTCTCTTTGGCAGCGACCATGACCCGACCTTTGACTATGACTCAGTGACCAAGATTAACCGAACCTTCTTAAACACTGGCTTTTGGATTGTCAGAGTTGCATACCTCATTGCAACTCCTACTTTTACCCTTTTCTCCAAGACACCCCGTATTACTACGAACGTCCACTTCCATTGGACAAAACCATCATATGGTTATATACGAACTCGAAGGAATTTATTCGAGGATGGTTTCCGGGTCTGGAGAAAACGAATAGGACTATTCAGTTGTCTTTTCCTTTTACCTTCTCTCAGGTTTCGAGTACTCCTTGGTTTAGGAGATAGTGCACCCATTATGCAAATTGGATAGTCTTCTTCCAAACCTTAGGCTGGTGCCGAACGGTGGGGAATGAAGAAAACCAATTAACATAACGATGGTGTACAGAAGGTATTAAGAAAAGACATATCAAGAGATTAGTAAGAGGGCAAAGTAAATTGCGACTGCTATTCACGACCAAACCAAGAATTTCTACGCCAATCCTAAATCACCTTTGTATTTCTCCAGGACACTCCGTATCACTACGAAGATCCACAGTTTATTGGATACTCCATCGTATGGTTATATACGAACTCGAAAGGAACTTGTTCCAGTTCGGGGATGGATATTGGTTCTGGAGAAATATGAATAAGGTTTTATTCAGTTGTCTTTTATCTTCACCTTCTCTAGCATTGCGAGTGCTTCTAGGATTAGGACAGTACACCCATTATGCTTATTGGATAGTCTTCTTCCAAACCATAAGCTGGTGCCGAACGGTAGGGAAGGAAGAAAACCATTTGGCCTAAAGGGGTGTACAGAAGGTAATGACTAAAGACATATAAAGGGATTTGGAGAGATGGCAAAGTGATATACGGTTACAGTTGTGAATCTGATAATGGAAGAGGCATTACTAGGAATACCCGGATACCCCTACGAAACATTTCAATGTTTCAGTTTCACTGTTTACTGTTAAAAGAAAATTGATTTCCCAATTAGCACTTGCTCTAGGGTATGTATTTACCAGGTTTGATTCTCACATCTGTATGGTTTTACAGATGATGAGTGGGAGTAAGTTATTGGGAATTGGGTGATCATCCTCATTATATCGGAATTCGTTGTAATTGGTGATATTTGAGGAAATCACCTGGGTTGTTTGCCGGACGGCAAATATTTGGTTTTGAATATCCGTTGCTATGCACCAATTTCAAATTTATATATCTGTACGTCTATTTTTATAGAGTGAGATATACCTTTTTGAAATTATGTCGATGACATTTACCTATATCAGTGGATGGTTAGGTAAGCAGCATTAAAACAGCGGTGTAATTCTTCTTAACCATAAGTACAGTTTTCAACCTACGACGCACAGGGAATGAGTTATTAGACTCAGGGGACTTATACAGAATATTGTATATTTTCCAGTGTCCATTAGGACAGAGGGGTTGGTACTCGTACTATATTCTGTTTACTTGTGACTTCTCTAGTTCTTAGACATGTGTTTCGTAGAGACACAGGGTCCAAGTTTTGAGAAGTTATAGGTATGTAGATAAAGTAGAGAACCAGGTGTTGCATGTATCGGGATTCTTCAAGGTGATCGAAGATGTAGATACTTGTGTATGGTATTCAGTTGATAGTAATGATTAAGAGAACTTGATTCTCTTTCAGGTTACTCATAATTGGAAGTACTCTTAAGTTGAGTAATGCTGATCAGCCTCTTTCCATTTAGTTGTCATGCACTGGAGACAGCTGCATGATTTGAATCTGGTTCAATTAAATCAGTGCATCTGTTTCTATATTGGATATAGAACAGTTCATATCTTGACATTGTTAAGGTACGGGGAGTTGTCCAGCTTATGCTTAAAACCAGACTCTGGATAACTCAAGGCACGTTTCTGTAATGGCTGTTAGTGGGTTGACCCAGACTATGACGAGGGTTGACTTTCTACCATCTGGAAGATCAATAGTGACATTGTTCTTGACTCGCCACAGTTTTAATAAAAATGGATTTTTTCAGAAAACAGTAGTGGGAGTATGGTAGAACTGGAAGTGATTCCAGAACCGCAAACGATTACTGAAATTTTGATAAGAACCTAAAGATTCAATCTAGTTTGACATTCCAATGGCCACTCCGCAGATAAGGTGGGTAACCTCAGGCGCTCGAGAGGTACTTCGGTATGCTCAAGGACGGTGGCAGGGAGGTTCTTTTTTACCCAGACTTGCCATTGTTGTTGTTCCAGACTGTGAGACCCGGCGGGAGGATGAGTATAGCGTCGTTCTAAACTAGCTTTAGAAGTGCACGTGTATATGACTCTGCCAGAGGGTTGTCATAGTCAGTGGGAGCAGCGGAAGAATAGTGGATAAGTGGCTTATGTCTATTTATAGACTAAAGCAAATGTAGCGGAGATAGATCATCTATTTCTGATGTGACAGTCAAAGATTTGACTTCATCAGAATAGAGGATGGATCTGTTAAGATGGTAGTAGGATGTGATGTCCTGGTATTTGGATGGCATACACAGAGTAGGAAGTGAAATTCCTATACTACGGTCGGTTATACTTTGGCTGTCATACTGTAGTTTCTCCACATAGGTCTTGGATATTATATCAGACATTCTGGTTACTGGATCTATGGTTTTAGATCTAGATTTGGGTAGTTTCCCAATCTGGGTACTTAGACCGCATTCTGAAAGTGTTTTAGAATGGACGACTCCTGGCACAGTGGTGTACCTGCGGGTAATGGAGTCACCCTCTCTAAAGGTGTCTTACAGACTAAAGGGGAGAGGGATGTGCATGATTGGCAGATCACTTGCTTAGGCAAATGAGTCAATCATGAGATGTCAAGTACCACGCCAGATGTTATTTTTGCAGTAGATGCAATAAGTGGATATTGATCCAATCCTGGAGAAACATTCGGAAGCAGTTTTAGAACATAAGTGAATGTTCTAGGGATATGATAACGACAGCCTCTTTTGGGAAACGATTATCATTCCAGGCTTCCAAGGTGACCTGGATGACAGAGTGACTGTCAGAGTTAAAGTTTTCCCTCTAAAAAGGGGCAGTATTTTGGACAGGTGGTCCGGGCGGATACTGAGGGAGGCATGGCGCAGGATAGTGATTAAGTTCAGTTGACGATACAGTCTAAGAAGTTTGGATTTCGAGTTCATTTATGAACTAGGTCCCATCAGATATCCAGACACATTCTAAGAAAGGTATTGCTCATTTCAGGAGATGGGTTTCTCCGTGAACATGAGATAAAGAGAGATATAGAAAGAAACATCACAGCGGATCCACTCACTGAGGCTATTCCTCGAACGTAAAAGTTTCGCAAACGAGATTTGTGGGACTGACTAGTAGAGGAGTTGGGTGTTCGGTATCACACAGGCTTTGAGTATGCGACATCGCAATAATTAGCCTTGAGTGCAGATGGGAGATTGTTGGAGATAGTGCCCTCAGAGTCAATTATTGGCTCACAGGCACGTGATTGCAATGATTGAGGAAGGACCTATACCGGTAGGACAGTCTTACTCAAGATGATAGTATGCTATCTGGTTTATCTTTATCATCGTGTACTGCTTTAGGTGACCTTAAAGGTCACTATTGCGCGTTGATAGAGCCCCTAGGATTCTTGCTTGACTGCCAGCAGTATGAGGGCGATCATATACGTGGGAGCTGGGGTCTATAAGCACATCCTTAAAAGGTCCCTAGTCATGGGAGTTTTGAGACAGGGCATCGATACTCCAGAGTATACTAGTGTATACAGTCGAGACCCCGACGAGGGGAGGTGGCCGGTCTCACAAGCTACTGGTGTCAGTTGGTTCACCTAAGATGTATACAGGTGCTCATTGGGTTATGAGTACACCGGACAGGACTCGCCGGGAATATGCTAGTTGGTCTTATACCTGACGTCAGATAGCAGTTCCCTGGTGACATGTGTACAGGTTAGTTCATCGACTTGAGATCGTCTTTTGTCTCATGTGAGTTCCCACTGTGATTTGATTACTACCCTACCACGCTCAAAGGAGTTGTGCAAACAGGTTTTAGTTGCGTACAGTCCCGAGCCACATGAAGGCAGTGAGCGGATCTGCAGGGGTTCGTCTCTCCCGGTATTGGGGGTGAGGTCGCGCTGTGTCTAAGAGAGCCATTACACGAAGTCCTTAGCCAAGGCAGGAGATTTACTGGTAGATATTCCAGTAGTATCTCAGGGTGTTCTGATCTATACTCCGACACGACTTGTACCGCTTTTGGGGGTCTGACTTTTACCAACCCCCTAGGCCCGCCATGCGATGCTCATAGACGAACGGACCGGACTGTACGGATATTGTCACTGACAGGCTCAGTAGGGTGTCGGGATGAGTTCGCTCATCGACGTCCCTTTTGGTCAATACCTGGTAGCTCGTTACGTATAGGCTAATAGCTCTGACGTGCTAGTGGTTAAATCCACAAGCAAAGTATTGACGAGTCTTTAGAGTCCCCCACAGATCGTTTTCTCAAGTTTCGGGCGAAACGCTGTAGAGGCCGTATGGAGATATGGCAGGGTTCGATCAGATACGTACGGTATTGCACGGATCCTGATCGGACGGATAATATTTGTGGGCTTTGGTTTAAGCCGGATACTAGTATTGTACAGTGTAGATTTTGTCTCTTTGCATTTGTATTCGGTCGCAATACAAATGTGGGTATGTATATACAGTCGCGGGGTTTTCCTGTAATTTATTACGGGATCAGTTTTCTGAAGTTTCCAGTTTGCATTCCTTTCCGGCCAGTTTTCCTTTATTCCTTCATGGCCGGATTCTTCTGATGGAGGGGCTAATTTGCAAATGTGCAAATTAGCATCTGTGGAAGGGGTTATTTGTATTTGTGGCTTCATGATGGTTCTTTGCATCATGAGATTCTTTATGGGTCATTTCTCTTGCATTTATTGGATGGGTATTGATTTGGATTTAGATTGGAAATTGATGTGATCATTTTCTTTCCCCACTTTTCTTCTCTTGATGATTCATTCTTTTTCCCTCCACCATAAAAAAGGGGCTGGCTGGCCACTTTGAGTGAGAGAGAGAATTTTCATTTGGTGTGGGAAAATTTTGGCATCTCATTTTTCCATTCATGCAAAAGACTAGCTCCTTTTTCATTGCTCTTTTCATTCTCCTCCTCAATCCATCGTGGCAACTTCACAGCCCCTTTGAGACAAAAGCTTCTACACATAGCCTATAGCATTTCTTGGGCACGTCGGCTTGCCAACTTCGTGCGCAAGTTGCCTTGGTCCAGAGGTGGGAGCCCGTAAAAGAACCCGGCGTTGTCGTGCCCGTTCCGATGAGGAGATGAAGACCGGAGATTCCGCGAAGAGATCGGAGTGGAGGCCGAAGACCGAAGGACACGGATCGCTCGGTATAGCTCTCTACTCCATTTTCTAGTTTGCTAGGGTTTGGTTAATGGCCCGATCCGCGATTTTAGTGCGCAGTGGTCCCGGATTCTAGTTTTTAGAAAAGTATCATTTTCGCATTCCGCCGTCGGATTGACGGCCGGGGCGCCGTCGTGCACTTACACTTACTCTCTATATCCTAGTCCTTGTATTGTTAGTTTAATCCCTCCTTACCTGAGCCAAAATCTAGGAGCATTTGAGTTGATCTTAGCAATGGTTTTCCGATTTCAACAACTTGATTTTTGATATTTGAATTGGGATTTGGTCGTTGAACGTTTGTACGTCAACGACGAGGGTTATGATTGTTTTTGCATGCATAGGCTATAGGTTCTAACCTATGAGCATTTCGCGTGTCGTGTCGGTTTTTGATTTGGATTTTAATGCGATACGATATGTTGTGATATGTAGGTACCTTCGCATGGATTACGTACGACAAGGGAGAGCGTGGCGTCATCGACTTCGGCAAGCGAGGATCAAGGTGAGTAGATGTATATCTAAGGGAAAGTCGGGTGGATGGCTTATAGCACCCTCGCAAATTATTAGTTTAGAATGCGTATGGTATGTTTATGTATAGTGTAACACCTTAGAATGCGGTTAGTGTTAATTAAACGATAATACGGATTTTTAATGAAAAGTTAACCAAAATAGTTTTCACATATTTTATAAAAATTAATTAATATTTTATTATTATTTGTTTTAAGATTGCACGCACTTATGCATATTAACCTAGGGTTAATATGTGTTAATCTTGTTTTGTAGCATGGCACACTTGACCATTTCCTTATTGTCATGATCCGAAGGTACGGAACGTGAATGGCACTTAAATTATGAAACGTCTAAAGGCGTAACATAATCTAAGCAAGCCAAAACCCAGAAATCTACACCGTTTAAAAGTACTAGAGTGAAGGAAAACCTAACTTAAAATGGTGATTTTAGTAAAATAACGTCACATTAAAACTTTTTAAAACATCAAATTTTCTGAAAATTTCGCAGAGTTTCCTTTGTAAATATTGGCCCCCAAATGCGTACAACATAAGACAAAATGCATAAGTAATGAATAAAGGGTTCCCCAAGCGGGAGCTAGCACTTCGCCAATGACGGAATCACAACCACACGCAATATATATCATAATAGTGCAAAATAAGCATATAAAAGCACGAGAATAAGAAAACATCACGTCAGCTCAAGTGAGCTCGACACCAGAGAACAACACATAAACTAATCTCACTGTCACAACTCTAGGTCACATATACAATGGTAGGAGCAGTAGAAAAAGAATACTAGATACAAATAATAATACAAGGTGGAAACAAAATTATCCTCGCAACCCACCTACGAGCAAAGCCGCAAGTCCAAGCAAAAGAAGAAGTACGCCAGTCGCTACTATGCTGACAGGTCGGAGCTGCAAGATACTGTGGCACAACGGGGGTGAGTTGCCAACTCGTGAGTAGTAAGTAATATCTAATAAGATTATCGTAAGCATGCACGCAAATGCATCACAGCCTACATATACAAATATGATGCGATGCTCTAGTATGAATACAACATGGATGCATAATCAAACATGAAACCTGAATATGTCTTGTATGGGAAAATCTGTATTCTTATCTTAGTAACACTTCTGTGAAATAAACTGAAGTATCATCAATGAAGTCAACAGAAATCCGTGTCAAGCATAGACATAATATATGTATATCTCAATGTCTCAATATCTCAATATCATAATATCTCGTGCTCCGTCAGTCCGGATCGGACCCTATCATCAAATCTCACGACTACGGTCGGTATCCTCCGGATATCCGCAGTGCCAGACATCACCGGTAGGTAGTCTGCACCTGCAAGGCTCAACGTCTACAACTCGAGCTTCTTGCCCCGGGTACTATACTTGGCCCACCATGTACCCGAGACGGTTCATCCTACTCCTCGAATGGGGTCTCGAAAACAAACAGAAATCAGGAAAACTCATGGTAAACGACACATACATCATATCACGAGAAAACCACAACATACATTTTTAAAAAGGTAATAAGTTCTTAAAATCCTTGCGGTTTGCCCCAAAATCCAGAAATCTCATAAGATCTAAACTTCTCAAGAAGAATCACAATATGTAAACATGTCGATGATGACGGATGTCTATGATACGATAGTATATACCATGCAACGTATGAACAGAAACTATGTATGAAGTATGATGCAATGAGGTATGTCTATGTGACTAGTCATCTTACGTATCAATCTTGATGAAATGAATATATAATTTCCAGTTTACATATCATATATGATGCAAATGTTTTAGATACTGATTTAAACAAGTTCTGTAGTGTTCGTGGCATAGCAATTACCAAAGGCGCGTGTGTTCACATGAATAGTGCACGTGCAGCATGAACCAATGGTAATGGTGCAAGTCTCTTTTGAGATAATGTCATATGTATATAAGATAATGCAATGCAATGAGATGAATGACTAGGAGACTACTCATATAAATACAAGCAATAGTAGTAATCCTAACTATCGGACGCCTCGCGCCATCCAGGCCATCCCCCCATAGATGTGTACATCTACTCACCGGGATATATCGGCTAATCTGATCCAATCACAGTCTTTCCTTTCCGTGCCGCGTCCGACGTCTCTGCACGGATCCTAGAATCGTACACAAGTAAATAAGATCATAGATATATAAATTGTCACGGACACAAACGATACAAGACAACCAACGCGCACTAACAAGACGCGCACGCACTTGGTGCACAAAACGCGCTCGTGACAACGCCACAAAGCACAACTAGGGGTCGCTATACGTGACAACCACCAAGCCTAGAACCCGATCGTACCGATCGTGTAAGTCCATGCTACCTCTCCCGGTACTTTCGGGAATGCGGAATTTGGTAAAAAACGTTTTTGACGGAGGTGGTAACATGGACCTAAAACCCGGATCTTGGTTAAACATCTATCTAACTGTAAGTCTACGCTTGCGCCCCGGCAGTCTACAGACGCCAAAATGCGGAACAAAACTTTTAAACTGGCGCTATCGTATACTTTAACCCGGATCTGCCATTATTGCTAAACTAACAAACTGTAAAGAGTGTAGATAGATTGTACCGAACGATCCGAGTCCTTCGTTCTTCAACCATCATCCCACGCTCCGTTGCGGCTGCTCCGATCTCGTCGATCTCCGATCTCCTCGTCGAGGTGGCACCACATGATCGGTTCTTTAAACGGGCTCCCGCCTCTGACTCGAGGCAACTCGATCGTCAAGCTTGCTAAAAGAGACGACCAAGATTGATGTAGAGAATGAGTAGATGACTTTGTCTCACTTCGTCCAAATCCGTGGACGATCGGTTAATGAAGTTGCCGAAGGAATCGGGTGATGGAATGAAATGGACTGTGAAATTCCATACACCGATAAAACCTATCATATCTTTTCTAACCAAAATGAAACATCAAGTGAGAGTGAGTAGGAGAGAGAAGGCCGGCCACTTATATATGATGGAGGGAGGTGACCGTAGGAGAGGGGGGTGACTACAAGAAAGCTTCTCACTTAAAAGATCAAGAAGAAAATATCTTAAGGAAAACAAAAGGCTTTAATAACAAAGCATGAGTCATTAAGCAAAGTCACCATTTAATAAATGCACCATTAAAGTCAAGATGACTCATTAGCCACTTCATCACTTCTAGAAGCTTCTAGAATGATGACTCACTCATATCTGAAGAAAAGATAAATCCATCTTTAACCGAATGTTAAAAGACGGCTGATAGAAAACTGGAAACTGGCAACTTCCAAAAGTGATCCTGAAACGACTTTCAGGATAACCCCGAAACTGTATAAATATACCCGCATTTGTATTACGACCGAATACAAATGCAACTGAGACAAAGATATTATACCTACTCAATATAATACTCGGATCCGGCTTAAACCAAAGCCGACCAGTATCATCTGCCCGAAAACTGACACGTGCGTAAACGAACGTGCATTTTCCGAACCCTGCCATAAAACCATACGGCCTCTACAACGTTTCGCCCGAACTTGGGAAACTGTCTGTGGGGGACTCTAATGACTCGTCAGTACCCTGGCAGTGGGTTTAACCACAAACCGTCAGCGGCACTAGCTATGCGTAACGGCTGCCCATGGACTGACCTCAAGGGTGGCCGAGGAGCGAACTCAAGGGAGACCGATGAGCGAACTCCTCCGAAAACCCTACTGAGCCTAACAGTGACAATGTATATACAGTCCGGTCCGTTCGTCAATGAGTATCGCATATCTGCCTAGGGGGCTAGCAACGTCAGACCCCCAATAGCAGTATAAGTCGTGTCGGAATGAAGCCCAAATACACCCTGAGATACTACTGGAGTACCTACCAGTAAATCTCCTACCATGGCCATGGATTTGTGTAATGGCTCTCCTAGACACAGCACGATCTCGCCCCCAATACCGGGAGAGACGAATCCCCTGCCGATCCGCTCACGTGCCTCCATATGGCTCGGGACTGTACCCAAAAACTACCTGTTTACACGACTCCTTTGAGCCGTGGTAGGATAGAAATCAAAGCACAGTGGGAACTCACACGAGACAAATGACGACCTCAGGTCGATGAACTAACCTGTACACATGTCACCAGGGAACTGCTATCTGACGGTAGATATAATACTAACTAGCAGATTCCCGGCGAGTCCTGTCCGGTGTACTCATAACCCAATGAGCACCTGTATACATCTTAGGTGATCCAACTGACACCAGTGGCTTGTGAGACCGGCCACCGCCCCTCGTCGGGGTCTCGACTGTATTCACTAGTCTACTCCGGAGTATCGATGCCCTGTCTCGAAACTCCCACGACTAGGGACCACAATTAAGGATATGCATATAAACTACCCAACTCTCACGTATATGATCGCCATCATACTGTTGGTAGTAAAGCAAGATCCTAAGGGCTCTATCAAAGTGTAACATGCAATCAGTCACCTGAACATGTACACGACTGATAAAGGCAAACCAGATAGCATACTATCATCTCGAGTAAGACTGTGTTACCGGGATAGGTCCTCCGCAATCATTGCAATCACGTACCTGTGATCCAATAATTGACTATGAGGGCACTATCTCCAACAATCTCCCACTTGCACTCAAGGCTAATATTGCGATGTCGACTACTCACAGCCCGTGTGAAACCGAACATCCAACTCCTCTACTAATCAGTTTCACAAAGCCCGTTTGTAAAACTATTGTGTTCGAGAAATAGCCTCGGTGAGTGGATCCGCCTCGAAGTTTCTTTCTGTATCTCTCTTAATCTCAAGTTCGCGGAGAAAGCCATCTCCCGAATTGAGTAGTACCTGTCTTAGAATATGTCTGGATATCTGATGGGACCTTAGTTCATAAATGAACTCCATATCCAAACTTCTTAGACTGAATCGATCACTGAACCTAATCAGTATCGGGCACCATGCCACCCACAGTATCCTCTGGAACCACCTGTCCATAATACTGTCCCTCGTCAGAGGGAAAACTAAAACTCTGACAATCACTCTGTCATCCATGTCACCTTTGAAGCCTGGAATGATAACCGTCTCCCGAAAGAGGCTGCCGTTATCAAATCCGTAGAACATGTACTAATGTTCTAAAACCGCTTCCTTATGTTTCTCCAGGATTGGATTAATACAAACTTAATGCATCTAGTGCAAAACCAACATTTGGTGTGGTACTTGACATCTCATGATTGACTCAATTGCCTAAGCAAGTGATCTGCCAATCATGCACTTCCCTCTCCCCTTTAGTCTATACGACACCTTTAGAGAGGGTGACTCCATCACCTGCAGGTACACCACCATGCTAGGAGTCATCTATTCTAAAAACCATTAGAATACTGTCAAAGCACCCACATTGGGAAACTACCCAAATCCAGATCTAAAACCACCCAAATCCAGATCTAAAACCATAGATCTAGAAACCAGAATGTCAAATATTATATCCATATCATGTCTGGAGAAACAACTGTGTGACGACCACAGTACAACCGATCGTAGTATAGGAATTTTACTTCCCACTCTGTGTATGTCATCCAGATACCATGACATCACACCCTACTACCTTCTTAACTGATCCATCCCTTATTCTGATTGAAGTCAAACCCATGACTGTCACATCAAAATTAGATGATCTATCTCCGCTATAACTGCTCAAGTCTATAAATAGATATAAGCATCTTGCCCACTATGTTTCCGTTGCTCCCACTGACTACGACAACCCTCCTACCGGGTCTCATATCCTGGAACAACAGTAGTGTCAAGTCTGGGTAGATAAGAACGTCCCTGTCACCGTCCTTGAGCCTACCGAAGTACCTCTCGGGTGTCTGAGGTTACCCACCATACCTGCGGAGTGGCTATTGGAATGTCAAACCTGATTGAATGTATAGGTTCTATTAAATTTTCCGTAATCGTTCGCGGTTCTGGAATCACTTCCAGTTCTACCATACTCCCACTACTGTTTTCTGAAAAAGATCCATTTTTACTAAAACTGTGGCGAGTCAAGAACAATATCACTATTGATCTTCCAAATGGTAGAATATCAACCCTCGTCATAGCCAGAGTCAACCCACAAACAGCCATTACAGAAACGTGCCCTGAGTTATCCAGAGTCTGGTTTTAAGCATAAGCTGGACAACTCCCCATACCTTAATTTCTTTTAAGGTACGATCCATTCTATATCCAATACAGAAACTTTGGCACTTATTTAATTGGAACCATATTCAAAACTATGCAGCTGTCTCCAGTGCATATCAACTTAATGGAAAGAGGCTAATCAGCATTACTCAACTTAGGAATCCATCCAATTATGAGTAACCTGAAAGAGAAACACGTTTCTCAAAACCATCACTATCATCTGAATACCAATCACAAGAATCTACATCTTCGATCTCTTTGAAGAATCCCGATACTTGTGATTCCTGGTTCTCTACTTTATTCTTATACCCACAACTTCTCAAAACTTAGACCATGTATTTCTACGAAACACTTGTCTAAAAACTAGAGAAGTTATAAGTAAACAGAATAAAGTACGAGGACCTACCCCTTTGTCCTGAAGGATACTTGGACAACATACAATACTCTGTATAAGTCCGCTGAGTTAAACAACTCAAAACCTGTGCGTTGTAGGTTGAAAACTGTACCCTGGCGATTTCCTCAAATATCACCAATTACAACGAATTCCGATATAATGAGGATAATCACCTTATTCCCAATATCTTACTCCCACTCATCATCTGTAAAACCATACAGATATGAGAATGAAACCTGGTAAATACATACCCTTGGAGTAAGTGTCTAATCGGGAAAACCGTTTTTCTTTAACGATGCACTGAAACATGAAAATGTTTCTTAGGGGTATCCTGGTATTCATAGCAATGCCTCTTCCATAATCCTATTCATGACTTCAACCGTATATTTTATTGCCATCTCTCCAAATCCCCTTTATTTGTCTTTAGTCGTTACCTTCCGTACACCATCGTTAGGCTAACTGGTTTTCTTCCTTCCCTACCGTTCGGCACCAGCCTATGGTTTGGAAGAAGACTATCCAGTAAGCATAATAGGTGTACCCTCCTAAACCAAGGAGTACTCGCATCTCGAGAGAAGGTGACGATAAAAGACAACTGAATAATACCTTATTCTTTTTAAAGGTGAAATAGGAGTGGCGATGAAGTACGCGGTTTTGGTCGTGAATGATATCAGTCGCAATTTACTTTGCCCTCTTTCTAATCCCTTTATTTTGTCTTTACATATTACCTTCTGCACACCCTACTTAGGCTAATTGGTTTTCTTCATTCCCTACCTTTCGGCACCAGCCTATGGTTTGGAATAAGACTATCCAATAGGCGTAATAGGTGTACTCTCCTAAACCAAGGAGCTCTCGCAACCTGAGAGAAGGTGATAATAAAAGACAACTGAATAAACCAATGCTATTTCTCCTGAACCTGGATCCATCCTCGAAGAAGTCCCTTCGAGTTCGTATATAACCATACGATGGCTCTATCCAATGGAAGTGGATATCCGTAGTAATACGGGTGTTCTGAGAAGTACAAAGGGTAAAAGAAGGAGTGGCAATGACTTATGCAACTCAGACAATCCAAACGCTAGTATTTTAAGAAGGTTCGGTCAACCTGGTCACTGAGTCATAGTCTAGGGTCGGTCAAAGGTCGATGCCAAAGAGAGAGAGAGAAAAGAAACACTCTGCGTGCACTCTAACCTAGATCAGAATGGTCATCACTTTATCTAATCCGGAAACCTCCCACTGTCCTGTCAAATTCTCCTCCAAACCTAAAGAAGAATCAATCGGGATCACCCGAAGAGTAAACCAACTCATCAGTGGGAATCGGGATCCAACTCTCATCGCATGTTAACGTGATGGAATGCATCCACGTTATTCATACTCCAGAAGGTATGCGCATATTTGGCAAGTTTCAGTTTCTTTAGAAACTCCCGATATCATTTTCTTGCCCCATGCTCTTATGACCTTGGCGTATGTCAACAAATCATAAGTCACATGTCAAGTTCTGCCCGTCATTATCTTGTTAATTTGAACCCACCCGTACATACCCTTGACGTATGCCAACAAGGTAATACGACTGTCCCAAACCAACTCATCTATCTATGCAACAAATGAATACCCAGCAGCTACCAAACACTATGCCTTGACGTATGCCAACAAACATAGCTTGAATACTACTGACCATCCATAAGAAACGACGGAGGGCTACGGCTGGTTTTTGGCTAAAAACCTTTAACGTAGTGAACTTGATATCGCTGAAGGAACCTGATAGCTTTTTAAAATATAGTGGCGAAAACCTTTTGCTAAAGAGGTCATTCCCGGTGAAGGGATCTCGGCTCTTTCCTTGTGGAATGAGGTGCAGGATATTCCACTGAATACCGCTAAGCAAAGCAATATGTAATCGACTATAGTGAAGTTATTACTCTGACGCAAACTTCTGTCCAAGGGGTCTTTCCTGGTGAAGGGATATCAGCCCTTGCCTCGTCGAATGAGGTGCTGAATATTCACACCGAATACCGCTATGCATAACAAAAAGAAACGTCTTTGTAATAACACCTTTTTTAAAATTGTTCCAACAACTCAAACAGGTTTGTTTTCCTTTGCATTGATCAGAATCAACGCAGTCCCATCAAATAATCACACCAGAAAAGAACGAAAATAAAATGTACGTATATGCCATCCGCATTCGTCACTGGGTCCCGTCATCACCCGTTAGGTTACTTAACTAACGACAGAGCGGGGACTGGACTAGCGCGGGTGTAAAACATATACAACATCTAATAGTATATAAACCAATATACAATAATCGCTCCAGGCGTGATAGTATGCAACATTACAGAAAAGTAATAAGCATCACAGAACAATACAGATAATCTGGGATCCCCGAGTTTCACAGAGCCGCTGCTGAAACTCGACGTTCCCCTGTCGTGTGGATAGCCTGTGCAATGAAACCTTGACCCCTACGGGTGCGGCAAGTTACCCGCCAAAACCTGAAGCAAGGTAGTCCCCACAGCATAGTGAATGGAACACCCGACACTTCACTGAATCCGGTAGCTTGAGCACCCCTCCTTGGGTCAACATGTACCCCCTACGAGTGCGGCGAATAGTCTGCCAATTCTGAAGTGGGACCCCTCTGCCTCTCAAAGCCATGAGATGCGGACCCGTTGCTTTCCCGAACCCGGCTATCCGTGCACTCCGTCGCGGGACAAAACCTAGTACAGTAATGAAAAATAGTACAATAGGTACATCGACCGCAACCTGGTCGTGCCCCAAAAGAATATTATACAACAGGGAGTGACGGCAGTCCACAAGTTGGACGCTCGCCCCGCAATATCAAATGTACAAATAAACTCAACCTGTACTACCATTGCACACTGCTATCCACCACGACAAATCCGCAACATCACAGCACAACACAGAACATCAACGCGAATGTTACGTTCGCAAACCCGTCTAAAAGAACTATAGCAATTAAACGCGGTTTACCGATCAAATGACATTCCCGGTCGGAGATATAATGTAAGCACTGTAAACTAACGTGTTTAAATTTCGATCGACCAAAGACCAAATATCAAAAAGTGGGCCCCACTGCTTACTGGTGAACAGCAACAAAACCTGGGCGCAAATGATATATACCAAAAACCCCAAAATCCTACACAGAACCCACTGACCAAATTTGGGAGCACGTGCTCCCCACGTGGCCGCGGAAGCGCGGCCAAACCATGGGTTTGGCCGCCTTTCCGCGGCAGCTTGGAGGAGTTACGACCCCAAATTTTGTCGTGGCTCTTAAAAACGCCTGCACAGATTTTTAAGACATCCAGAAATAAATTTTGAGACCGTTTAAAATTAACAGAAACTGTCGGGCTAGGATTTTGCCGTTTTTGTTTTTCGGTTCGATCGATGTTTTGAACGTGTTAGCACAAGTTAGTATAGCAAAATGGTTAGGCTCTGATACCAATGTAAGTCTACGCTAGCGCCCCGGCAGTCTACAGACGCCAAAATGCGGAACAAAACTTTTAAACTGGCGCTATCGTATACTTTAACCCGGATCTGCCATTATTGCTAAACTAACAAACTGTAAAGAGTGTAGATAGATTGTACCGAACGATCCGAGTCCTTCGTTCTTCAACCATAATCCCACGCTCCGTTGCGGCTGCTCCGATCTCGTCGATCTCCGATCTCCTCGTCGAGGTGGCACCACATGATCGGTTCTTTAAACGGGCTCCCGCCTCTGACTCGAGGCAACTCGATCGTCAAGTTTGTTAAAAGAGACGACCAAGATTGATGTAGAGAATGAGTAGATGACTTTGTCTCACTTCGTCCAAATCCGTGGACGATCGGTTAATGAAGTTGCCGTAGGAATCGGGTGATGGAATGAAATGGACTGTGAAATTCCATACACTGATAAAACCTATCATATCTTTTCTAACCAAAGTGAAACATCAAGTGAGAGTGAGTAGGAGAGAGAAGGCCGGCCACTTATATATGATGGAGGGAGGTGACCGTAGGAGAGGGGGGTGACCACAAGAAAGCTTCTCACTTAAAAGATCAAGAAGAAAATATCTTAAGGAAAACAAAAGGCTTTAATAACAAAGCATGAGTCATTAAGCAAAGTCACCATTTAATAAATGCACCATTAAAGTCAAGATGACTCATTAGCCACTTCATCACTTCTAGAAGCTTCTAGAATGATGACTCACTCATATCTGAAGAAAAGATAAATCCGTCTTTAACCGAATGTTAAAAGACGGCTGATAGAAAACTGGAAACTGGCAACTTCCAAAAGTGATCCTGAAACGACTTTCAGGATAACCCCGAAACTGTATAAATATACCCGCATTTGTATTACGACCGAATACAAATGCAACTGAGACAAAGATATTATACCTACTCAATATAATACTCGGATCCGGCTTAAACCAAAGCCGACCAGTATCATCTGCCCGAAAACTGACACGTGCGTAAACGCACGTGCATTTTCCGAACCCTGCCATAAAACCATACGGCCTCTACAACGTTTCGCCCGAACTTGGGAAACTGTCTGTGGAGGACACTAATGACTCGTCAGTACCCTGGCAGTGGGTTTAACCACAAACCGTCAGCGGCACTAGCTATGCGTAACGGCTGCCCATGGACTGACCTCAAGGGTGGCCGAGGAGCGAACTCAAGGGAGACCGATGAGCGAACTCCTCTGAAAACCCTACTGAGCCTAACAGTGACAATGTATATACAGTCCGGTCCGTTCGTCAATGAGTATCGCATATCTGCCTAGGGGGCTAGCAACGTCAGACCCCCAATAGCAGTATAAGTCGTGTCGGAGTGAAGCCCAAATACACCCTGAGATACTACTGGAGTACCTACCAGTAAATCTCCTACCATGGCCATGGATTTGTGTAATGGCTCTCCTAGACACAGCACGATCTCGCCCCCAATACCGGGAGAGACGAATCCCCTGCCGATCCGCTCACGTGCCTCCATATGGCTCGGGACTGTACCCAAAAACTACCTGTTTGCACGACTCCTTTGAGCCGTGGTAGGGTAGAAATCAAAGCACAGTGGGAACTCACACAAGACAAATGACGACCTCAGGTCGATGAACTAACCTGTACACATGTCACCAGGGAACTGCTATCTGACGGTAGATATAATACTAACTAGCAGATTCCCGGCGAGTACTGTCCGGTGTACTCATAACCCAATGAGCACCTGTATACATCTTAGGTGATCCAACTGACACCAGTGGCTTGTGAGACCGGCCACCGCCCCTCGTCGGGGTCTCGACTGTATACACTAGTCTACTCCGGAGTATCGATGCCCTGTCTCGAAACTCCCACGACTAGGGACCACAATTAAGGATATGCATATAAACTACCCAACTCTCACGTATATGATCGCCATCATACTGTTGGTAGTAAAGCAAGATCCTAAGGGCTCTATCAAAGTGTAACATGCAATCAGTCACCTGAACATGTACACGACTGATAAAGGCAAACCAGATAGCATACTATCATCTCGAGTAAGACTGTGTTACCGGGATAGGTCCTCCGCAATCATTGCAATCACGTACCTGCGATCCAATTATTGACTATGAGGGCACTATCTCCAACAATAACATCCTAACTATGAGTTTCTAGCTACTCGGTTAGGGGGTTATACCTTGCTTGTCTTGAACTCCTTCGTCTTCAAGCTCCGATGGTGGTCCGGATTGGCTTCTTCTCGTCGTCTCCGTACGCCGAAGATAGATCCACCTGAAAGCTCCAACCTTTAGCTCCTTCTTCGTTCTTTGAAGAAACTAGTTCACTTGGTTTGCTAAACCTAGTGAACTAGAATGAGTAGAGAAGAATTAGAATGGGATTTTATCTATGGTTCTTGATTCTCAACTCATGAGAAATATGAACCATATAGTCAAGAGAGGGAGCAAGAGGATGAGGGTGAGAGCAAAGCAAGAGAGCTCAAGAACAAGAGAGACAATGAGCAAGAAAGAATGAGCAAGAATTTTGTCTCTCACCCTCTCATAATCCAAAGTCATGATAACTCATCATATCAAAAAAAGTCTTATGTGATGGTTGAAGCAACCATAACCATATCATATCATGCACTCATTTTACACAAATGAGCAAGCAAGTAAAAGTCTTTGCCATGAAATGATGGCTATGGTTATCATGATGGTCAACTAGTCAAGCCTAGTCAACCGGTCAACAAAGTCAACAAGTCAACAAAAGTCAACAAGTCAACAAAGTCAACAAAAGTCAACAACTATGTCACCATAATACTTAATAAATATAATAGTTAATCACATATCATATTCTCATTAGGGTTGATCAAAAGGTCAATAGTCAACGGTCAACTGTCAACAACCCTAATGAGAATCCACTGCCTCTGCCTCCCTGTCAACTGTGCATACACATCCGCGTTCCGAGGAACACGAATGCAAACTGGATAAATCCAATCCCAAAAGGTACACTAGGATCTGGCTTAAACCAAAGCCCGCTAGTGTAAACTGTCCGGACACTGTACGTGCACAAGTGCACGGATGTGACCGAACGCTGTCGCAAAACCATGCGACCTGTCGCAATACCATGCGACCTCTACTCTTTTGCCTAAAGGCGAAAAGCTTTCTGTGTGGGACTCTAAAGACTCGACACTACGCTGGCTGTGGGTTTAACCACAGACCGCAAGCGGCACTAGCTGTGCGTAACGGTCCCCAGGTAATGCCGACAAGAAGACCGACGATCCGAAACCCATCTGAACTCCTACTGAGCCTGAGTGTGACATTCTCCGTACAGTCCGGTCTGTTCGTCTGATACATCGCATGGCGGGCCTAGGGGGCGGTAAACGTCAGTCCCCCAATAGCGGTACAAGTCGTGCCGGAGCGAAGCCTAAAACACTCTGAGATAACACTGGAAGCCTACCAGTATATCTCGTTTGCCCTGGACAGGGACTACTCGTGTAATGGCTCTCCTAGACACAGCGCGATGTCAACCCCCAATACCGGGAGAGACGAATCCTGTCTAACCGTCACTGCCTCCAAGTGCTTCGGGACTGCACCCAACCACTACCTGTTTGCACGACTCCTTTGAGCCGTGGTAGGGTAGTGATCAAAGTACAGTAGGAACACACTCGAGGCGAAATGACAGTGTCAATTCAGCGGACTAAGCTGTACTCATGTCACCTGGGAACTGATAACTGATGATAGGCATGATACCAACTAGTCAGTTCCCGACGAGTCCTGTCCAGTGTACCCGTAACCTAACGAGCACCCGCATACTATCTCATGTACGACGTACTGACGGCTGTGGGACAGACCGTCTCCCATACTGGGATGAGAAGCGCATGCGCTGGTCTACTCCGGAGTATCGATGCCCTGTCTCGATAGTCCTGCGACCAGGGACCTGCATAAGGATGTGCTTATAGATTACCCAGCCCCACTAGTGTGACGGCCATCACATCACTGGTAATCAAGCAAAGATCCTAAGGGCTCCACTAATGTGTATAGGCGATATACAAAAATAAACACATGTACACATTGAAGTAGAAACAAACCAAGTAGCATACTACTATTTTGAGCAAGATTGTATATACAAGGTGAATATCCCAAGCATCCATTAAGTAATATACAAACTAGTATGATACAGTAATAGCCTCTAGGGCATATACACTAACAATCTCCCACTTGCACTAAGGCCATGTACTGGCGTATCGAAGACCTATCATCTCGATCGGCCGCTCGAACTGAGTCTGGGGCAAGGCCTTGGTGAATGGATCTGCAGTGTTGTCTTCTGAAGCGACTCTCCGAACCTCGATCTCCTGGCGATCCACGATCTCCCTGATCAGGTGATACCGCCTCAAGATGTGCCTGGATCTCTGATGGGACCTAGGTTCCTTCGCTAAAGCTATAGCCCCGTTGTTGTCGCAATACAGAGGTATTGGATCAACAATGGACGGAACCACCTGAAGTTCTTTCAAGAACTTCCTCATCCAGACAGCTTCTTTTGCGGCATCAGATGCAGCGATGTATTCCGCTTCCATCGTCGAGTCTGCAACGGTTTCCTGTTTGGAACTCTTCCAACACACCGCCCCTCCATTGAGGGTAAAGACAAAACCCGACATGGACTTGGAATCATCCTTGTCACTCTGGAAGCTGGAGTCAGCAAAGGCCTCGATCTGGAGGTCTTTTCCGCCATACACCAAGAACATCTCCTTCGTCCTTCTCAGGTACTTGAGAATGTTCTTTACCGCTATCCAGTGTTTCTCCCCAGGGTTTGACTGATACCGGCTTACCACACTCTGTGCATAAGCTACATCCGGTCTGGTACACAACATCGCATACATTATAGAGCCTACCGCAGAAGCGTAGGGTATAATAGACATGCGATCCCTCTCCAAATCAGTTTTGGGAGACATCTCTTTAGAGAGGGTGATCCCGTGACAAGCCGGTAGGTTACCGAGCTTGGAATCTTCCATACTGAATCTCTTCAGTATGGTGTCGATGTACCTGGACTGTGAAAGTCCTAATATCCTCTTGGATCTGTCACGGTAGATCCGGATACCCATAATGTACGAGGCATCACCCAGGTCTTTCATGGAGAACCTGTGTGACAAGAACCCCTTGACAGATTGTAGCATAGGAATGTCATTTCCTATTAAGAGAATGTCATCCACGTATAAAACGAGGAATACTACAGTTCTCGCTACAAATCTACTATAGATGCATGGTTCATCTGGATTTTTGATAAAGCCAAATTCTTTGACCGTCTCATCAAAGCAGATGTTCCAACTCCGCGATGCCTGCTTTAGTCCATAGATGGACTTAAGCAACTTGCACACCTTTCCGCTGCTCCCACTCTGAATGAAACCCTCTGGTTGGTCCATATAGACACACTCCTCTAAATTTCCATTTAGAAAAGCGGTCTTTACGTCCATTTGCCAGATCTCATAATCGTGGAAGGCAGCAATGGCAAGAAGGATCCGAATGGATTTCAGCATGGCTACTGGAGAAAAGGTCTCGTCATAGTCCAAGCCGTGTCTTTGACGAAAACCCTTTGCTACCAGCTTAGCTTTATAGGTCTCAACCTGTCCATTTACACCAATCTTCCTTTTGAAGATCCACTTGCATCCTACGGGTTTTACCCCGTCTGGAGCAATGTCCAACGTCCATACCTTGTTGGTGTACATGAACTCCATTTCGGTCCGCATTGCATCCAGCCATTTCACTGAGTCAACGCTCTGAACGGCCTGCTGGAAGCTAGTAGGCTCATCATAATCTATGATGCAATCCTCTCTATCCCCGTCTATGAGAAAACCGTAGTATCTCTCGGGCGGATGAGTCTGCCTACTACTTCTGCGGAGCGGCGTAGGAATGTCCTGTTCTTCCGAACCCTCTGGTTCCACCAAACTTTCAGTAATAGTCTGTAGTTCTGGAATTTCTTCCAGTTCTACTGCGCTCCCACTTATTTCCTTTTCTATGAACTGGTGTTCTAGAAAGTGGGCATGACGAGAAACAAGAACTTTTTGTTCCTCTTCACAGTAGAAGAAATATCCCTTGGAATTCTTTGGATATCCCACACACTTGCACAGTACTGAGCGTGCCTCGAGCTTGTCCGCATGCTGCTTTTTGACAAAAGCTGGACTTCCCCATGTCTTAATGTGATTAAGATGGGGTCTCTTCCCACACCACATCTCAAATGGCGTGGTAGGCACAGTCTTAGTGGGAACTCGGTTCAAAAGGTATGCGGCTGATTCTAGCGCATATCCCCAGAATGATCGCGGCAACTCAGCGTTACTCATCATGGACCGCACCATATCCAATACGGTGCGGTTCCGTCTCTCCGATACACCGTTATGTTGCGGGGTTTTGGAGGAGTAAGCTGAGAGAGAATTCCGTTCTCTTTTAAATAGTCCAGGAACTCGGCACTTAAGTATTCTCCACCTCGATCCGATCTTAGAATCTTAATACTTTTGCCGGTCTGTTTCTCTACTTCATTCTTATACTCCTGGAATTTTCCAAAGGCCTCGGACTTATATTTCATTAAGAAGACATAACCGTACCTTGAGAAGTCATCCGTAAAAGTAATGAAGTAAGAATATCCGCTTCGCGCATGTGTAGACATTGGACCGCACACGTCACTGTGTACGAGTCCCAAGAGCTCGCTCGCTCTTACTCCATGTCCAGTAAACGGAGTCTTTGTCATCTTTCCTTTGAGACAGGATTGACAAGTGGCATACGACTGATATTCGAACGCATTCAAATACCCTTCTGTATGTAACTTCGTCAACCTTCTCTCATTGATGTGACCCAGTCTACAATGCCACAAGAAAGTCTGATTTATTTCCGGAGACTTTCTTTTGTGTGTATTCTGGACATTGAAAATCTGTGGTTGGTTCAATACGTATATACCATTACTCAATGTACCTGACCAAATCAAAACTTGATTAAGGTGAATGTTTACAACATTACTTACAAACGCAAATTCATAACCTTCTTTAGAAACTAAAGATACAGAAATGATATTACAAGTTGCGTTGGGTACAAAAAAGCAATTACGCAAAACCAAAAGATGTCCATCTGACATTCCCAGGTGATAGTCCCCCACGGCATTAGCATCCATGCTAGCTCCGTTCGCAACTCTGAGGGTCATGTCACCTGCCTTCAAAACCCTACGGTTTCTCAACTGTAACATCTTCAAAAATATAAAATATTAATTTTGGGAATTTTTATAATTTAATATTATTTTATTGATTATTTTAATATTAAATGCAAATAAATAGGAAAAATGTTAGAAAAATTATGAAAAATTATGGAAAATTCTAAAATAGGGTAAATTAGTGAATTATGACATTTTTAAGTTTTGTGATTAGTTTGACACTAGTTTAGTGCTAATTGCGATTAAAATCGCTAATTGGGTTTTTTTGGCAATTTTGTGCAAAACTTGCACATATCACATTTTCTACACTTGTACATTTTTCTAGCCATGGTTTTCATTTGGGTTTACTATTCTTGTGAGAAGCCTTTGGGAATTATGGAAAAAAGGGAAAAGAAAAAGAATAAAGAAAATGGGAGTTGGTGAGAATGAGAGGTATGGACCTTTGACCAAACCCTTAGCCCTTGTTTTCTCCTTCTCATTCTCCCCCTCTTCCTCCTCCTACTGCTGCTGCCCCTTCCTCATCTCCCTCCCCTCCTCAAGCCATGGAACATCTCATAAAACACCCCAAAACCCCAAACTCCTTTCAATAAAATTGTGCAAAATCCCTAGATCTACACATGGAGCTAAAGAAGCATGGATTTGGCCACTAGAGGGCAACTCAAGAATTTTCTTGAGTTGCTAATGAAGGTAATTTCTGAACCATTTGCTTAATTATAGCCTTTCCTATAACCCCATGTCAAGATTTTATCGATATTGTGTGATATTATGGATTTGAGAGAAACCTAGTTAGGGTTTGAGTGAATTGGTGTCGCATTATGAAATTGAGCTCAGTAGAGGTCTTACCAACACCCTAGTGTTTGAATTGGAGCCCAAAACCTGAAGCAAACACCAGAATACGGATCTTAGAAAACAATATCGGGGGAAAAACTGGAATCTGCCACTGTTAAATTGAATCTGCTAACACCCCGAGAACCCTAAAATAATATTGAGTGGAAATTGAGATGTGCAGGCAACATAGAGGCAACACCCAAAACCCTAGCTCCCCACTCTACCTTCTGGCCGCCAAAAACTCCATTCTGGCCGCAAATTGCGGCCAGACCAGTGAGGAATCTCCTCGTTTTCTGTGCACAGCCCCATTTCATCAATTCTTGGCCCTGGGTACTTCTAGTTTTGACAGATTCTATCTAGGGTGAAATCTGGGACATATATCCTATGTTGTCGTTTTGGATTCGTGTTTCCGTATTCCGTATTTTTGGATTGGAAATGGTGGAATGTGTTTTGCCTCGACTATTGTCGTTTATACGACGATATAGAGGATTATGGATGGTTTTGAAGGCGTGCCATAGGTTCTCACCTATAGGCCCCTTATCGTATCGTTTTGGAGTTTATGCGCCGTTTTAGATTGGATTTGGTTTTAATGCGCATATACGATATTTTGATGTGTAGGTACCCATGAAGACTTCGGACGACAAGCAAATGCATGGTGATGTCCGCAAATGATGATGCAAGGTGAGTAGATTATATCTACGGTGGAAAGTCGGGTGGATGGCGTATAGCACCCCCGCAGTCCGTAGATAGCTTATTATATGGTATTGTGATATTTGGTGTATTTTGGATATGTAGGGTTAGAAGTGACTAGTGTAGTTCATAGTCGCGAACCCTAGGATAGAATTACCCTATACATATACCCTTGCTTTTCACATGTACTTACACTGTGATTGATGATATGTGACGACTTTGGAGATGAGTCGATATTGTGGGCTTGGTGCCCTGGGATCGGTGATTTGATACGATTCATATGTGGGGTATGACTTGTGATTCTTGCGGGCTTGGGATGTGTGTTTACCCCCGCATGCATACTTTACCGATGTTACCGTTTGTACTAGACATAGAGTAGTACTCCAGACTATATGATCTGATGATGGTGATAATTGTTATGTGATGAGACAGTGAGATGTTGACCCCTACCCAGCTTTTGGGAATGCCGTACGATGATTACCGTACGAGCTGATATTGATGATAGATCCGCACTCATAGCTAGAGGATATCTTACGATATGACATTGAGGCGGGATCACCGACTATATATCTACATATATACTTAGACTCAGTTTTAGGTGGTTTCCACACCTACCCCTCCTGATTGACAGGATACTTAGATGTAGTTGCATAGTAGATACTTCACTGTGCTGTTGATTACTAGATTTCCGCATATTCATACTATTCGCATTGCTGGCATATGTTCATTACCACGTTATTATCATGCTGTTAGGACACCAGCACCATTATCGATGATGCGTATGTTTCACGTACACTATTTGCCGGCTCACACACTTCATCATCGATAATTGCCATGTCACTACATGGTAGTACTATTACATTCGTGATATGATGCTTCCTTTGACATATGCGCATTCCTATTCCATGTTGCATGATTTCCGATATGATTACTCTCTTTACATGTCGCATATATCATGGATTGATTGCATAGTACATCGCATTGGATTTACTGCTGGATGTTGGATTTTCATGTGATTTCTGGTTTTTGAGGACCGTGGGGTTATTTATGAAAAGAGGCACTTTATGAAAACCCGGTACCTCGTGATATGATATTTCGGTGCGTCCACCACGCGTTTTCTCGGTGCTGAGACGTGTGCTTGAAACCCGATTCGAGGAGGTGATGTACCGTTTGCGGGTTCGTGGTGGGCCCGGTATGGTTCCCCTCGGCGAGATGATCGATGGGTTATGCCGATTGAGCCTGGAGGCGGGCGAGTACCTACCGGTGATTTTACCTGAGCTCGGCGGATATCCGGGGGATACCGCCTGGAGCCGAGAGATGGGCATGCTGCCGGGGCCGACGGGCCGATATCCGCAGACGGAGCCCAGAGATGGACATGGGTTGACTCATACTGCCGGGGCCGAGGGCCGATATCCGCAGACGGAGCCCCATACGGATGAGGATTTACGTGCCGATGCTTGGCACGGGTTTCATGATGAGTTTTCCATGATTTTGGTTATATCCTCACATTGCATACATGATGCTTGCTGTCAGTGGGTGACAGGTGGACGGGTTCCACAGATATACAGACTGGATTTACACTTATCTTACACCAATATTAGTGGTATGGGACGCTAATATATGTGTATTGATATCATTGATATTTCATCATAGTTACTTCATGCAGACATACCTTACACTGATGACATGTTATTACCTGAGTTCCTGGCACTACATACATGATTAGATGTTACCTTGCCACCTTATTACACTCAGATGTACTCTTGTGGATTATATTACTGATCGTTGACTTAGGATTATGTCTTGCATTCGGTTTATCCTTGTAGATGTTTCTATTCACGAGTTGGCAACTCACCCCCGTTGTGCCACAGTTCTTGCAGGTTTTGCCGTACAGGTTCTATTGCGGCATTTCTGGCACATTACCTTCTTGCGGGTGATTTGCTTTGGTAGGTGGATTCTTTCGTGTCAGGAATCACCTTTGTATTTATTTATTCCATTGTATCTAGAAATTGTCCATCAACCAAAACTTGTATATTCTTTCAGACTCAGAGACAGTGTTGTATTATTCGACCTTAGAGTCGCGCTTAGTAGTATTGCGGTTTTCTTGCTACTTTTGAGCTTTCTTTTGGTTTTGATCCTCGCCACTTGGCGTTGTATATTATCATATCATTGCGTGGTTGTGACCGTCGATTGACGAAGAGCTAGCTCCCGCTTGGGGATGCCTTTATCATTTTATATATTGTTATTCATGTTGTACCCCATTCGGGGCCAGTTTTACAAGAGAAACTCTGCCGAAATTTTTAGAAAAGACTTATTGTTTTCAAAACGTACCTTCGGCTTAGTTATTTATAAACCTTGATTTCAAACCTGTATTTCTTCACTTCTTTGAACCAGTTTTCTTTATTTATTCTTCAAAATGGTTTTAGATTTCTGGGCTTTTGGCTTACTTGGATCAGATGGAGTCCTATAGGCTTCATATGGTTCAAGTGCCAGTCACGTGCTCTTTCGGGTCGTGACATCAACGCCTGCAAAGAATTACAGATATGAGATCCTGATCCGGTATCCAATAACCAGGAAGTAGAGTTTATTGAAAGACAGTTTTCAATAACATACACACCTGAAGCTGAAGCTGCAACCTGCTTCAATTCCTGTGTCCTGGCTTTCCAAGCCCTGCAATCATTCTTCCAGTGTCCTTTCTTATGACAATAGAAGCACTCTTCCTTATCCACAAGCTTCCCCGCTAACTTTGTTGCTTTTGCTTTTCCCTTCGTATCGACTTTACTAACACCGCCCCTTGGTTTGGCGGGGGCTTTCTTCTTCTTTCCCTTGGCTTTCGCCTTGGACCTAGAAGAAGATGATCCTCCTACAAACAAAGTGGATGTTTCCCTACCTTTCTGTAGGGTGCCTTCTGCGCTCCTCAGCATGTTGAGGAGCTCTGAAAGTTCAACCTCTTTTTCTTGTAAGTTGAAGTTCAGTATGAACTGGGCGTAAGTGGAAGGAAGGGACTGGAGAACTATATCCGTATAGAGTTCAGCCTCCAATGTGGTCCCTAGGTCCGCGAACTCCTCAATGTAGCCGATCATCTTTAGCACGTGCTCGGCTACCGATGATCCGACGGCCATCTTTGCCGAAAACAACTTTTTCGACGCTTCGTATCTTGCGATACGTGATTGCTCTCCATAAAGTTCTTTTGTATGGAGAAATATGGATTCAAGGTCCATATTCTCGTGCCTCCTCTGATTTCGTTGTCCATCGAGGCAAGTACGAGGCACTTGGCCTTCGCGCTATCAATCTCCCAAGTCTTGCGGATTTCCTTATCCGCGACGCTGGAAGTGGGACCAGGGACAGGGGGAGCTTTGGTGGTAAGAAGATACCCCAGCTTGTCGTAAGTGATTGCTATCTTGACATTCCTGAGCCAATCTTTGTAGTTTGGCCCTGTCAGTTTGTTTTTATCTAGGAGTAACTTAAGTCCAGTCATGTTGATTGGTCGCTGCAATTAGGAGAGAGAAGAAGAAACACTCAGCAAGATGCTCTTGCAAGTTTAGAGTGGTTTTTAGTTTGTCTAAACAGGATGGCTCCCACTGTTTCTCGAATCCCTCCTCAAACCATAAAGGAAGAATTACTCAGGATCAATCCCACCGTACAATACTTGCTTAACCGTTCAGCCAGGCCGGTGTCGGTACTTCGAGGGAGGTTTTCCAACGCTTTCGCGAAGTTCCTTAATTAAAGAACCTCTTTTTCCTGGGGGCGTAGCCCCGCTAACACCTTTCTAGGCACCTACTAGGTTTATAGCATTGATCGTTTAGTGAGAAATTTCCCGAGGAGTAGCATATACTCAAAGTAGGATCGGGATCCAAATATCATTGCGTGACGAAACTGAAGGAATCCTACCAGAATCATCACACTCCAAATGGTATGCAAATCTAGCAAGTTTCAGTACTTATGAAACTCCCGATGTGGATTTTTGCCCCATGCTCTTATGACCTTGACTTTGGCCAAAATATCATAAGTCACATGTCAAGTTCTACCCGTCATTATCCAGGTTAATTTGGATCCATCCGCACCTACCCTTGACTTTGGCCAAAATGGCAGTACGACTGTCCCAAACCAACGCATCTATCTATGCTACACATGAAGACCCAATAGCTACCAATCACTGTGCCTTGACTTTGGCCAACATACACAGCTTGAATACTATTGACTATTCATGTGAAACGACGGAGGGCTACGGATGGTTTTGGCAAAACCGTGAACGTAGTGAACTTGATTTGGTCGATGGAACGAGATAGCTTTTAAAAGGAGTGGCTCAAGCTCTGCATTTAAAAGTTGGTTTTGAAAAGAACCGAGTGGTTTTTCGAAAGTGTTCCAACGACTTTAACTTGGTTTATTATCTTGCATTAGTTCTTTTAATGCGTGATATTCTTGCATTAGTTCTTTTAATGCGTCCCATCATTTAATCCTACCATTGCAGAAAACAACCAAAATTTGACATACGCTTATGCCATTCGCATTCGCCACTGGGCCCCGTCATTACCCGTTAGGTTACTTAACTAACGACAGAGCGGGGGCTGGGCTAGCGCGTCTGTAAAACATAAGCAACACCTAAATAATATCATATATAGATATACTGCAATGATAAACATTTCAGATCACAGATGAATACATTGGATATACTAGGAATCTGTAATTCGTACGAGCCTGTAACGAAAAACAGATTACACGGTCGCGGTGAATAGCCAATACCCCACCCAAGACCCCTACGGGTGCGGCAAACTACCCGCCAAGTACCCGAAGCGTAGCAACCTCCCTCATTTCCATGAGTAGGCCACTCGACACTTCGGCATACCCGGTAGTTTGTGCACCCCCTCCATGGGTCTATCCTAGGAGCAAAAACAGTAAAAAGAATTTATACAATGACGGCTACAACCCCGACCCGGTTGTGCGGCCATACAAATAATTATTACATCAATTTACAATTTTACATGAATTGAAAGAAAAGAAAATCTCGTCTCACAACCCCCGGCTATTCACCCGCGACAATCCAACATATTCATATACACATTTCAGCAACATTACAGATCACAGATTTGTATAACCCCCACTAATCGACATATAGCGATTAGTAGACGTTCAATACAAATATCACATTACAGAAAAACCCGTTAGCTTAAGTCTTTTTAGAAGTTCGATCAAAAATACGGATTTTCGGGACCCCCAAAATAAAATTTTCGTTCTGGAAAATCTGGGTTGAAAATACATGTACCAAAATTCCCAAAATACCCCCAGAAGCACACTGTAGCAAAGAAAATCCAGAGAGGGGGCAAGGAGGCCGAGGAACCGCGGCAATATCAAGCTATTGCCGCGTTTCCGCGCTCGTTTAGGGGGATCACATGGAGATTTTTCTACAGTGGCTTTTAAAAACCCTGAGCCGATTTTAGGTGTTAAAATAATCAACTTTTGAACAGTAAAAAAATCGACAGAAACTCGAATTTTTGGGGTTCGTTTTCGGGACTTTTTCTTTGATCGATCTTCTAGTTACTTGCTAACAAGTTAGATAGAGTTTAACTAGGCTCTGATACCACTGTAAGTCCATGCTACCTCTCCCGGTACTTTCGGGAATGCGGAATTTGGTCAAAAACGATTTTTACGGAGGTGGTAACATGGACCTAAAACCCGGATCTTGGTTAAACATCTATCTAACATCCTAACTATGAGTTTCTAGCTACTCGGTTAGGGGGTTATACCTTGCTTGTCTTGAACTCCTTCGTCTTCAAGCTCCGATGGTGGTCCGGATTGGCTTCTTCTCGTCGTCTCCGTACGCCGAAGATAGATCCACCTGAAAGCTCCAACCATTAGCTCCTTCTTCGTTCTTTGAAGAAACTAGTTCACTTGGTTTGCTAAACCTAGTGAACTAGAATGAGTAGAGAAGAATTAGAATGGGATTTTATCTATGGTTCTTGATTCTCAACTCATGAGAGATATGAACCATAGAGTCAAGAGAGGGAGCAAGGGGATGAGGGTGAGAGCAAAGCAAGAGAGCTCAAGAACAAGAGAGAGAATGAGCAAGAAAGAATGAGCAAGTATTTTGTCTCTCACCCTCTCATAATCCAAAGTCATGATAACTCATCATATCAAAAAAAGTCTTATGTGATGGTTGAAGCAACCATAACAATATCATATCATGCACTCATTTTACACAAATGAGCAAGCAAGTAAAAGTCTTTGCCATGAAATGATGGCTATGGTTATCATGATGGTCAACTAGTCAAGCCTAGTCAACCGGTCAACAAAGTCAACAAGTCAACAAAGTCAACAAAAGTCAACAACCATGTCACCAAATTATTAAACAATATAATAGTTAATCACATATCATATTCTCATTAGGGTTGATCAAAAGGTCAATAGTCAACGGTCAACTGTCAACAACCCTAATGAGAATCCACTGCCTCTGCCTCCCTGTCAACTGTGCATACACACCCGCATCCGCGTTCCGAGGAACACGAATGCAAACTAGATAAATCCAATCCCAAAAGATACACTAGGATCTGGCTTAAACCAAAGCCCGCTAGTGTAAACTGTCCGGACACTGTACGTGCACAAGTGCACGGATGTGACCGAACGCTGTCGCAAAACCATGCGACCTGTGCAATACCATGCGACCTCTACTCTTTTGCCTAAAGGCGAAAAGCTTTCTGTGTGGGACTCTAAAGACTCGACACTACGCTGGCAATGGGTTTAACCACAGACCGCAAGCGGCACTAGCTGTGCGTAACGGTCCCCAGGTAATGCCGGCAAGAAGACCGACGAGGCGAAACCAATCTGAACTCCTACTGAGCCTGAGTGTGACATTCTCCGTACAGTCCGGTCTGTTTGTCTGATACATTGCATGGCGGGCCTATGGGGCGGTAAACGTCAGTCCCCCAATAGCGGTACAAGTCGTGCCGGAGCGAAGCCCAAAACACTCTGAGATAACACTGGAAGCCTACCAGTATATCTCGTTTGCCCTGGCCAGGGACTACTCGTGTAATGGCTCTCCTAGACATAGCGCGATATCAACCCCCAATACCGGGAGAGACGAATCCTGTCTAACCGTCACTGCCTCCAAGTGCTTCGGGACTGCACCCAACCACTACCTGTTTGCACGACTCCTTTGAGCCGTGGTAGGGTAGTGATCAAAGTACAGTGGGAACACACTGGAGGCGAAATGACAGTGTCAAGTCAGCGGACTAAGCTGTACTCATGTCACCTGGGAACTGATAACTGACGATAGGCATAATACCAACTAGTCAGTTCCCGACGAGTCCTGTCCAGTATACCCATAACCTAACGAGCACCCGCATACTATCTCAAGTACGACGTACTGACGGCTGTGGGACAGACCGTCTCCCACACAGGGATGAGAAGCGCATGCGCTGGTCTACTCCGGAGTATCGATGCCCTGTCTCGATAGTCCTGCGACCAGGGACCTACATAAGGATGTGCTTATTGATTACCCAGCCCCACTAGTGTGACGGCCATCACATCGCTGGTAATCAAGCAAAGATCCTAAGGGCTCCACTAATGTGTATAGGCGATATACAAAAATAAACACATGTACACATTGAAGTAGAAACAAACCAAGTAGCATACTACTATTTTGAGCAAGATTGTATATACAAGGTGAATATCCCAAGCATCCATTAAGTAATATACAAACTAGTATGATACAGTAATGGCCTCTAGGGCATATACACTAACAGATCGCGCATTCACAACACTCTAAATATCATAGGAAATATGTTGTAGGTCATCAAAATCTCAAACTAAATTAAAATCTATTTATCCTAAAAACCTAGTAAGCAAACGAATGGGATTTTGGTGCAAAACTTTATGGATTAGCGACCTAGTAGACACACAATAATCATGGAATTTACTAGCATAACCACTTAAATTTTGATAATTAGAAGCCACTTTAACAAGGTAATCATTTAGATTAGGTTTGTAAACCCACTAGATAGCAAACTACACTTAACTAACTTCGCAATGATGTGTAAAATCCTAACTTTAACTCAAACCCTTTTCTTTAAAAACTCAAACCTGCAATTAGAACCATATTAATACCTAAATAGGTTAGATTAAAGTAATTAACCAACTAATTAACCGTAGGTTTAAGATTTATACCTCAACAATTTTGAGATCTAACTTACAAACTTAGCCTTCCAAAATTCTTTCTTGCTTCATGATCCAAGCTAGTTTAGGCCAAGGAATATTGGGTGAAATTTTAACTATGAATTTGTGAGAATTTGTATGGACTTTTGATGGAAAATTGAGGATTTTTGAGGTGGAAATGAGATGGTGAAATGGGGATGAGGGCTGCAGAATTTCAGCCAGAACTTGGTGAGGAAAAGAGTGAGTGAGGTGTGTGGTGTCAAGTCAAGAAAAGCCACCCATTATCTCATCTATTAACTCATTTCCTAATTATTTAATTTTCCAAATTAAACTTTTCCTAGAAATCTCTAGAACCATGGAGACAAATCTTAGAAAAAGGAACATGCTACAAACTAAGTTTTAAGTTGTCATGGTGCACTAGTGTAAACTGAACCCATTCTTATTTGTAATTATCGCTAATTTAGTGTATAAGTGTACGATTAAAATAATAATTAAGAATAAATAATTTAGGAAAATATTTAAGTAAACTAGCAGTTAAAATAGGTATATTTTAGGTTATGTGGAAACATAATTATATCTTGGTTTTTACGGAAAACACGTATTGTATTTCTAATTATCGGACAATTAACATAAAAGAATTTTCAAAACGTTACAATCTTCCCCCCTTAAAGATATTCGGTCCCCGAATTTAAAATCTAACTACGTGTACCTGTTCATACCAGAATATTGCATTTTATACCGCCCATTCTTACGCTCGTTTGGTTATAGACAGGTGCATTTAATCAGTGTTTGCTTCATATTTACAGGATACTGGTCCTCAGCTCTAGACAGTGAAATTCATAGAAAAGTACGTCAAATTCCGGATTACTGCCAACAACAGATAAAACACAGGTCTCCGCTCTCTATCCGTATGTTGCCACACACCAGTTTAAGGGACAAAATGGCAAATCGATGTCATTTTCGTGCACAAAGCTCAATGTCAACACAAGATCCAACATATCTACGCAGAGCTCGAGAAAATCTTGGCAAAAGATCCACATCACGTCACCATTTGATCTACTGAAATTCTGGAAGAAATGGGAAAAGTTTCTGAGAAAAAGTCATATACCACACTGAAGAGTACTAAAACCTAGGGAAAACCACCAAATTTCATGGCCTAACTCCTCTAAACGGCCGCGGTTCCTCGGCATAAGCACGCTTAGTCCGCGGAACCGCGGCCATTTAGTCTCCTCTCGTTGTCGTTTTTCAGGGGCATGTTGGTCTTTTCTTGTAGGGGCAGATTCTTGCCCTAGGTTTCCAGTTCCCTTCCTATAAATACCCCAGAACTTGCCAAGCTTTTGGTGTCCATTCTTAGTTAATTTCTTTAGCCTCTTTTAGTGTAGTTTTGTACTTCTTCTTCTTCATCATCTTTCCTCCCTGAAAATTTAGTGAGAGCATTGAGTGGATGTTAAATGAAGATGAGGGTTTTTGTATCATTCTTGTTTGTTTAGCTTCCCCTTGAGATTCTTGCTTTCTCTTGATCTTTCAACCTCTTCATTGAGCTTGAAAGTTTAAGGGTTTGTTATTGATCTCAAGGGTTGTATCTTCTTATGGAATTAGTGCTTCATTTCACATGAGTTCTTTACCCTTCTCTTGATCTTGCAACCTCTTGATTGAGCTTGCAAGTTTAAGGGTTGGCTATTGATCCCATGCTTGTCTTGAGTTCTAGTTTCTAGTTCTTTTTCTTGCTTATTTATTTCTTGTTTTTTATTACCTTGCTTTACTTTCATGCACTTAAATTCCATGCCCTTACTTACTTGTAATCTTTTCATTTCTTTTGCTCTTTTTTGTTCTTTTTGTGAATGGTTGTAATTATTGTTGTTGTTAAGAATCAATACGATATTGTAAGTTAACGTTTCTTTGCTCATTTCCTTTTCCCGTTATTTTCTATTGAACTCCGCCCAAACGATACGCACGCGCTCCGTTAGGCATCCTACCCTAACAAGGTAACGGTGGTTCCTAACCGCGACCGATTGCGTTCGGTTTGGCCGGAGGCGAAAGCAAGAAACAAGAACGGAAGGACAAGGGTAAATAAGCCGGATTCCATGAATATCGCTCTTAAATCCCTTAATCCACGTTGTTGCCAATTGCTCTAGCTTCAATTGGTCAAGACTCGGCTCAAAGGTTTTGAGTACGGATTTCTTTAGCTTACACATTCGTATCTTTTCTTAACAACTTTATACTTGCAAATAATGAAAGGTCCCTAGGCACCCTAATGAGGTCACACAAGGCATCGATCATGCCAATTTCAAATTTTAACGGTGCCTACAAACCCTAACAAGATCGTGGGCTAGAAAACTAGGCGAAACATGTAAACTAGTTAACAATTAACTATAAGAATACGGATATACAACCATTGTAGATCCGGTGCTCCACCTCCACGGCTCAGCAATGAAGTCTCCTCGCTGTCCAAGACGGATCCCGGGCTCTAGCGTCGGCTTCATCGGAGAATGGACGGGCTAGGTCATCGACGACGTGCCGAAGATGATCTACGTCGAAGCATCGCTAGATCAAGCTCCACCTTCACCAAATCTTGAAAACTTGTGAAGGAAACACACTCTACTACTTGGCAAAAGGTAGAGTATGAAGAAATAGGAAGTGGGTAGACTTTAGAATTGGATTTCTCACTCATTTCCATCAATCACCATTGATGGAGCTTAGGTTTTCTTCTTGAGTTCAAGGAAGAAGAAGAAGAAATGATATGATAAGTTAATTAATAATCAAAAGAAAATCAATACTTATCATATAATGTACCATGGTCAAGTGTAGAGAGTTAATCATGGTTAAAAGGAATGGTTAGGGTTAAGCATGAGACAAAATGGTCACTTGGTCAAAGTCTTCAAGAAGCATCAATATGAAACAAAACAAGCCACCATTTTCCTTTCATGCCCTTTATATTTATTTCCAAAATGAATAAATAGATAAATAAATGAGAAAAGGAAATAAAACCCTAATCATAAGTTTAACCATGGTTTAATTCTTTACACTTAACCAAGTAAACATGTATCATCAAACATGATACAATAATATGCACAAAAAGAAAAGTATATCACATATACAACTTGTACATCCAAGTGAGAAAATCCATTTAAAGTGAACCAATACTAGTTAATGCAAAGTAATATATCAAATATATAATTATACATTAAATCATTAAATCAACACTTGATTTAACGATCCGGTCATGTCGCACACAACCGACTAGTATTCAATCTATCGGCTTATCGATTCAACGCTTGAATCGATAACTAGGTTATATTTCATACAATCATCCGACACATTGATCGCGAGAATGAAATACGGTATCACATACACGCATTATTCTCGGTCCCGCACATATCTCATATGCGCTCCTATTTCGTTTCACTTGAGCCAGGAAACCTTTGTGTAGGACTCTAAAGACTCGTCAATACGCCGGTAGCAGATGATGATCATATCAAACACCCACAAGCCGCAAGCGGTCTGCTAAACGTAACGGCCACCCGGGTATTGAGCGATCAGAAGATCGACAAGCAAGCCCGCTCATACTCCTGTGAATCCAACCAGTAACACTACCGTACAGTCCGGTCTGATCGTCTGATATGTCACATATCTTGCCTAGGGGTGGTAAACGTCAGACCCCAATAGCTCGATAATTCGTGTCGATATGAGGTCTATAACAATTCGAGAAACTACTGGTAACACTTACCAGTAAATCTCAGCAACCCTGGCCAGGGATTTCCTGTTATAGCCAATCGAACACAGCGCAACATCAACCCCCTATACCGGGAGAGACGAATCCCCTCCTATCGCTCATTGCCTCCATGTGACTCGGGACTGTACCCAAAAACCACCGTTTTGCACGCCCTCTTGGACGTGGTAAGATGGAAATCAAAGCACAGTGGGAACCACACAAGACTCTATGACGATCTCGGGTCAACAGACTACTCTGTACCAGTGTCACCAGAGAACTGCCATCTGACGTGAGGTATAATACCATCTGGGAGTTCTCGGCGAGTCCGTCCAGTGTACCCAGTCTCTACTGAGCACCCGTATATCATCTCCGATGTCAAACATCAATGGATATGGGATCATCCATCGCCCATCTGTATCGGTCGAGAAGGTATACGCTAGTCTACTCTGGTATATCGATGCCCCGTCTCGATACACCCACGACTAGGGACTTTGAAGGATGTACTTATGGACTACCATGTCCCCACTAGTATGATCCGCATCATAGTCCAGATAGTCAAGTACACATCCTAAGGGCTCTACCAACATGTAACAGAGAGACAATCAGTATACACGTTAAGGTAAAGAGCAACCATATAGCATACTATCATGTTGAGCAAGAAAGTCCTCCCTATATATGTCCCAGCATCCACTACAATATACATCCTATGTACAGTAATGGCCTCTAGGGCATACATATAACTAACAATCTCCCACTTGCCCTAGGGCCATCTGTAGCAGTGGTTGTAGTATCTCATACTCAACCATCCCATAAAAGTCTCTCTCTGGGAATAGGCCTTCGTGAGTGGATCCGCCGTGTTGTCCTCTGAGTCTACTCTCCTTACCCTGATCACCCTGGAGATCAACCATCTCCATGATCAGGTGATACTGCCTTAGAATATGTCTGGATCACTGATGGGACGGACGTTCCTTGGCATAAGCCACAACTCCATTGTCTCACAATGGTAGGAACATAGTTCATCTCATGAACCATTATACATCCAAACAGCCTCTTTGGTAGCATCTTAAGTAGCGATGTATCCTGCTTTTATCGTCTAGTATGTCACGGTATCTTGCTTGGAACTCTTCCAACATACCGTCCCTTTACTGAGGGTAAAGACAATGCCTGCGACTGACATTCAGTCGTCTTTATCACACTGGAACCCTTCCAGCGATTCTCCCCAGGATCGACTGATACCATCTCACTACTACTAGTGAGTATCCTAACATCCAATTAGATCTATCTCATAGATCCAAAAACCAGGATATAGGAGGTATCAGTTTGATCCTATATGGAGAATCAATGTGATAATCGGAGATTGACCGAGCGTAGCATAGGAAACTCCTTTCATATCAAGAGTATGTCATCCACGTACTCTACGAGGATCACTACCATACTCCCTACTAGCTTTTTGTTTATACAAGGTTCTTCTATCATTTTGATGATGTCAACTTCTTTGACTAATCCATCAAAACAGATGTTCCAACTCCGCGATGCCTGCTTTATCATATAAAGCATCTTGCACACGTTTCCGCTGCTCCCTCTGTCTACGAGGACCTCTGGCTGTGTACTTATAGACGCACTCTTCTAAAACATCATTTAGAAAAGCAGTCAAGACACCCAACCACCAGATATCGTAGTCATGGTATGTAGCCGTGGCAAGTAGGATCTGGATGGACTTAAGCATAGCTACTGGAAAAGGTTTCATCATTATCCACGCCTGGTCGATGACGAAAACCTTTAACAAGTCTAGCTTTGAAAGTCTTAACTTTTCCATGTACACCAAGTAATCTTCTCAAGATATACTTGCTCCTGATGGGGATTTAACCCTTCAGATATAGCAACTAAAGTCCATACTTTGTTGGTGTATAAGGATTCCATCTCAGATCGATAAACATCCAGCCATTCTCACAAAGTCACACTCCTGATGGCCAGCTCGAAACTAGTTGGGTCATCATCTCATGATGCAATCCTCGCTCCCACTGTCATAAAGAAACCGGAGTATCTCTCAGGTGGGTGAGGAACCCTACTAAATTGGCGGAGAGGCTGAGGTTCGTTGGTATCTACTGAATCCTTTGGTTCTATCAAATCATCAGCTGTTGTTTGTATAGCTGGAACCTTTCCAGTTCTACATAACAGATCTTGCCTCGAGCTTGTCCGGATTTTGCTTTTAGACATTAGCCGGACAACACCAAATCTTAACCAGCTTAAGACATGGGCTCTTCCCTTTCCATATCACATATGAAATGATAGGCAACTGATTTGATTGGAACCCTATTCAATAGGTATGCAGCTTCTCAAGTGCATAACTCCCAAAAGGAAATAGGTAACTCAGTGGTACTCATCATAGAGCACCCCATATCAAATAGGGTGTGATTGCTCCGCCGCGATATACCATCGTGCTATGGTGTATACGGAGGAGTAATGCTGAGAGAGAATCTCATTCTCCTTTAGAATAATCCAGGAATTCCGTGCACAAGTATTCTCCTCCCTGATCTCATCATAGGACATAATACTTATACCCGTATTTTGGTTCTCTACTTCTAACTTATATTCTGTGAATATCTCAAAAGGTTCGGACTTGTGTTTCAACAGGAACATATGTCTGAATCTAAAAAGATCATCAGAGAACGTAATGAAGTATAAAGAACCAGTCTTAGCATGTGTAGACAGGGGACCTACATACATCAACATGTATCATCCCAAGAGTTTATTGACTCTTTCTCTGTTTCCAGTAAACGGAGCTATGGTCATCTTATCTTTGTGACATGACTGGCGAGTTTCACAAGATTTAAATTCAAACTAATTAAAATATGCATCTTTATGTAACTCTAGCTAGTCGGGTCGCATTGATATGACCTAGTCTACAATACCTCAAGAAGAATTCGTTCATTTCTGAACTCTTCCTCTTTTGTGTGTTCCGTATACTAAGAACTGTAGTTTGATTTAGAACATTAATGCTTTTAGACAACGTGCCTGAACCGATCAACTTTTGATATAGGAAATGTTCAAAACATTATCCAACAATACAGAATTATATCATTTCTTTACTAATAAAGAGAGTGATATGATTTTGTATATCAGGTTCGGTATCTAATAACATTTGTTCAGAATCAATGTATTACAATACAGGGTGACAGTGACCAACAGACTTGGCTGCAACACTTGCCCCGTTTTCTGCCTCATGAAACTTATCACCCGTTCTCAGTTTTTCTACCCTTTTGTAGCCCTATGTAACGGATTACATATCTGGGATCCTGATCCGGTATCATATACCAAGGATGCGGAGGATACTGAGAAACAGTTCTGTATAATGAACACACCCGAAGATGATGCATCAACATGCACTCTCTTCGTTTGGGCGGCACGGGAATTCTGGTAATCCCCAATTTTCTACTCTGTCTTATAACAATTATAAGTTGGAGCGGGACCAACGTTCCCCAGCTCAGTATAACAAGCGGGTTCGGTCAAATATTCGTTTTATTATCTTGATTAAGGCGTGATATGGTCGCTACCAGGAGAGAGAGAGAAGAAAACACTCAGCGTGCGCTCTTGCAAGAATAGATTGGTTAATATTTTTTCTAATCAGGATGGCTCCCACTGCTTTTTATCAAATCTTCCTTCAAACCCTAAAAGGAAAGACTAGCCGGGATTAATTACACACTACAAGTTCGCCAATCTTTCAGCCAGGCCAGTGTCGGTACTTTGAGGGAGGTCCCCCGTGCTTTCGCACGAACCTAATTAATGTAAACCTTGTTTTCCCAGAGGCGTAACCCCGTTGACACCTTTCTAGACACCTACTTGATCGGCTAATTGTAATGTATAAAACTCTCCCAGGAGTAACTCTTACTCGCAGCGGGTATCGGGATCCAACTATCTCATAGAAGGTATGCAATCTCATTGCAAATCTCAACACTTGAAATTCCCGATAATATTTTGCCCCTAACCTCCTATGACCTTGACAAAGGCCAACAAACCATAGGATGCTAGTCAAGTTCAACCCGTCATTTCCTGATTGAATTAAACCCACCCGCACGGCCCTTGACAAAGGCCAACAAGGTCGCACGACTACCCTAACCCAATCTGCATCATATGCATAAGCAGATAAGCACCAGTTAGCTACCGCACACTGCGCCTTGATAAAGGCCAACAAACACAGCACGAATACTAACTACTACTTATCTGAAATGACGGAGGGCTACGACAGGTTTTTCTGAAAACCTATTGCGTAATGAACTTGATATCGTTGTAGAATCAAATGATTTTGAAATGGAGTGATTTTGAGGCTTTTCTAGTTTTGCTAAAGGAGTCACTCCCGGTGAAGGGATCGTCGGTCCTTTCCTTGTCGAATGAGGTGCGGGATATTTCATATATATCACTGTGCAAAGCAAAAACACTTAAAAGCTATCAAAAGACAAACCGAGTGTGTAGCATCTGCCAGTTATTGCTAAAGGAGTCACTCCCGGTGAAGGGATCTCGGTCCTTTCCTTATCGAATAAGGTGCAGGATATATCGTATATACCGCTGTGCAAAGCAAGAACTGTAGCTACCTGTTTTATTTTGAAATTCGATTCTGCAACATCTTAGGTTTCTTTTCTTTCATTAATCATATTAATGATGTCCCATCATTTAAGTACCTAAACATCACAGATAAATACGACGTACACTTATGCCATCCGCATTCACCTCGATGTCCCCTCGTGCACCGTTAGGTTAGGTAACTAACGACAGAGCAGCGCAGGGCTAGCGCGGGTGTAAAACATAAGTAACGTCTATATAATATATCATATATACTATATACTATATCTATCACAGAACATCACATGATCTCATCACAGATCTCGCAGCAGAAGAATCATATGAAATATTGGATATACTAGGACGTCCGTGTTTTCAATACGAGCCAGTATAAAACACGGATTCCACGGTCGCGATGAATAGCCAAACCCACACCCCTAGACCCCTACGAGAGCGGCAAGCGACCCTACCAATTCTGGAGTTAGGAGACCCGGGCTCGACTCCTCGAGTTGGTCTCCCACTGGACTCCAGAACCCGGTTACTTGTGCCCTCCTCCCTGGGTCTATCCTAGTGCAGAAAAGTAAATAATATACAACAATGGGTGACATCTTCCGCAACCTGGAAGTTCCCCAATAAAAGATTATTACATACAAGTTTTTACATGAATGAAAATGAAAAACACTCATCTCACATAAAAACCCCCGGCTACTCAAACACGACGATCCAATATAACATATCCAGCAACACATAACATCACATGTCATCAACGTAAGTAAATATGCGCATCCCAATTGTCGTTGACATATAGCAACGAAACCGGCGATATCACATATTACACTTACGGTCACAGAAAAGAAAGTGTAAAACTACAATAGTTGGAATCCGCCACCTCCTCAGACATCGCATGCCTGACCTAATGAATTACTTAGACATCGCATGCCTAACAATTATAAACCCCGCATTTTAGTCTCATTATCGAAAACACTTTTCAATATCAAGTCGGGCAATTCAACAAGATTCCCGACAGTCTGATCGAATGCTCGTCGCAAACTTTAGTAGGTGGCCGCACGCCGATACCATCGACAAAGTGCACCAAGGCGGAACACCGCTACCGCGAGCACCCGAACGGATGCTTTCGGCGACGGGGTTCTCCTACAGTCACTTGGTCGGGGCTATGGGGTGAGGCTGTCTATTAAGTTTACCCGGCGAGTATCCGCGTACGCTACGTGATTGCGACGGACTTTTGATCACATCAAAATTCCATGGCAACCGATCAAGTGAGACTAAACTGCTATGTTTATAACATTCATTCAGTTATCTCATAACTTCTGGTGAATTCCCATTATTGTATCCCATTCCGGATAAACAGAAAATCCTAAACTTTCGATTGAACATTCGAACACCCAAGTTTTCCCGAAACAGGTCAACACATGAAATAAGTCTAACAACATTCAGTTCGTGCCTCAGTACCAACGGTCCAGCCGTAGAAGGGTCAAGCCAACGCCTCACATGTGGCACGCTGTACTGCCCCAAACCCGAAGGTTCAAAGGGCAGTTCAGGACGGTCACATAATCGAGTTAAGGTTTGTTGTCTTCTAGAGGGTCCATCGAGTTACTTGCACTACTTAGAACGTCGTTAAACTACGGAAAAATCCAACACTTGGAAATTTCCCGACAAGGGAAAACTTGGGTATATATATCCGGTCGAACATTTTAACATATTCTAAAATTTATCCGGAAAGCCACACAGACAAAATTTGATAATCCGATCGAACTCATGAAAACCCAAAACAACCCCTGAAAACTCATCTGTATAATAAATATTAAAATATCCCAGGAAAACCAGCACAGAAATCTGAGAATTACTGTGAAAAACAAAATACGCAAAACGACAAAACCGCCGGTGAACCGCCGCGGCATGCATAGCACGTGCCGCGGTTCCGCGGTGGAAAAGTTGACTTAGGCCCACGAAATTTACAGTAATTTTTAGAAAACCCTGCTTGATTTTCTGCATATTTTTAATTTGGAAAAATCCCACTTTTTGGAAAAAGGACAGAGAGCCATTTTGATATTGGGTTTCGAGTTCGTTCGGGTTTCAAATTCCGTCTAGACTTCGCCTAAGGCTCTAGCTAGGCTCTGATACCAGTGAAAGGTCCCTAGGCACCCTAATGAGGTCACACAAGGCAACGATCATGCCAATTTCAAATTTTAACGGTGCCTACAAACCCTAACAAGATCGTTGGCTAGAAAACTAGGCGAAACATGTAAACTAGTTAACAATTAACTATAAGAATACGGATATACAACCTTTGTAGATCCGGTGCTCCACCTCCACGGCTCCGCAATGAAGTGTCCTCGCTGTCCAAGACGGATCCCGGGCTCTAGCGTCGGCTTCATCGGAGAATGGACGGGCTAGGTCATTGACGACGTGCCGAAGATGATCTACGTCGAAGCATCGCTAGATCAAGCTCCACCTTCACCAAATCCACCCCATCCAATGGGGTCGCCGTGGCACCAACGGGTCCCTCAGCCGCTACTTTTTACGCATCCTATGTACAGTAATGGCCTCTAGGACATACATATAACTAACAAATAATACACATAGGTTAGATTGAACAAACACATACAAATTCTTTATTGACTCGTCTAAGACAAGAACGGAAATACAACCATCTCCCTGTGGATCGACCCGTGCTCAACCGGCTAGCTGCATAGCGACACCGTCCTGATCGCGGTAAACTTTAGAACTTTGAACATCCGACACGCCAAAAGCGTGCGATCAAATGGCGCCGTTGCCGGGAAGACGGTAGCGTATTTTCTTTCTTGTTATTCAGGTTAATATTCTTTTTGTATATATTTATAAATATTATTAAAAAAATCTTTTTGTTTTTTTTTGATAATTTTTGTGAGCAAGTCTGCAGATTTTTGCGGATTTGCAAACGACGATTGTGGGGAGCAAAGTGTACGTTCAAGACTAAGGTGATTGCAAAGTACGGTGCCAAAGATCCGGGTAGTTTGACCCGCGCAAGTGAACTTTTCAAACTTACCGAATTTGATTCAACGGGGGTTTCCTAACCCAAAAACTTAACGGTACGTACTTTACTAACACCTTCTTCTCAAATCCGACGCATCCAATATACTATTCTTTGCAGGATTCTTTGCAAGTTCGCTAGAAAATGCTAAAAATTGACTAACCCGTATTTGTTGCAGTGTCGTGCTTAAACTAAAAAACGATTGTTTGATTCTTTATAGAATTTTTATTGAATTGCGCATTGCATACATTAATACGGACTTAAGGGCAAGCGAACCCCACAATATACGGTAAAGGATTTCATCACCTTTTCTATGGCCCATAAATCACGAACTCGAGCATAACGTTTACCCGCAAAATTTTTAAAAGAAATTAGACTTTAAGCCTTAAGGACTTCGTGCTCATTAGGAGAAGTTAACCGTGTTTAGAACCTCGCTTAACGGTACATTGTTTACGGGGTGTCTAGGAAAGTGTTAACGGCGAAACCGCTAAAAGAGAAAGGGTTATTTAATTAAGGAACTTCGCGAAAGCGTTGGAAAACCTCCCCTTATCTCTGCACTTACCTGGCCTCGTGATCAGTATATCTTGAGCCCGTTTCTCGACACAGTTTTACTTCGACAATCAAGTTCTGGAGCAGGTCTAGTTGACCTAGGAGAACCCTAGAACGATTAGGTGTGTGGTATTTTTGTGTCGTGATTGTTTTTGTCCAGATTCTTTTTGTGTGTATATTTCATTCTTTTGTTAATATCTAAAAAAAAAAGAAAGAAAAAAAAATCACATTCTTTTTCCCCTCCTTTTCTCTTCCTTTCTTTCTTTCTTCTTTTTATATCATGGGTACTCCACCTAGAAAAACTCTTGCCGAACTTTGGTACCCACAACCAGACATTACTTCTTACGGTTCTTGCTTTGGCCGAACGTCGAACGATCCTTCCATGCCCAAAATCTCTTTGAAAGATCGGATAGAAGCGTCTAGGACAAACACTTGCTCTCCGCATTCCACTTTGTATCAACCTTTTCAACCTCCCGCACCCGCTTATGTTGATACCCCTTTTGCAAGTCGTCCTTTGTCCATCGCTGAACATATTGAACAATCTCATAGCCGATCTTTCACTCCTTTCACCACTTCAAATTCTTGGGATCAACAATTCCATTCACCATCGTATCCGAGTGTTGATCCTACCACAGTCCAGCCATTCAATTCCTACCAGTCCTACCCGACTCTTGCACCTTCCCTAGACATTGCTTCTGAACCGCCAGTTAGGAGTTTTCAGTATCCAAACAACTTTGAATCTTTTACTGAAACCCCGTCACAACACATGTCTAGTCTGGAACAGTCGTTGGAAGACTTTAGGGTAGCGTCATGCCAACAGATGATGGATTTGAATCCGTCCATGGCCACCCTCATACAACCTACTGACCCGGTAGCTAGTTTCCAACTAGCTCCTAATTTTCCAATGTATGATGAGGCGGTTGGACAGATTGAGAATTTGAGTGGAGAGAGTGAGCTGTACCCCCTTCCAAATCAAACCTACCGGTTTCAAATTGAATCCCACAACTCCTATGTTGAAAGGCTATCAAGTGTCCCAACTGAATTATCAATTGAAGATAGAATGTTTGATGAGTTGTGCGACTTTGCAGTGTTTGATTTACCCGATTGTGAAGGGACCTTGCCAAGTGAAACCACACCCAATCCTTTTGACCTCTACACCTCCATCTTAGAACTAGAATCGATTGAAATCCATGCTCTTGATGAGGTATTTGATAAAATTGACTTTCACTTGATTCATGATATTGACGCTGGGAATATTTTGGATGATGAACCCGCAGATTTGGCTGAGTTTTTCTCTCCAATTCATCATCCCGAGTCCTTAAATGTTTTTCCCGAACCCCATATGCGTCTGGATATTGATGATAAATGCATGGATGAGATAACTTTTGAGGAGAATATTGAGGATAGTACTGAGGATGAAACAGCTTTAATTGATGAGTCAGATTTTCCAATTCATCCTATTCCTTTCATTGACTGGGTGCACCCTCCCGAACCCTTAACCGATACTCTTCCTCAATCACTTCCCCCCATCCTTTCCATCGTTCCGACCTGGCAAGAAACCATATCACTTTCATTCCTTATGTCCGGTTTACCAGGTTCGGCGTACCCATGGTTTCTCACGAATCTTGAGGGATTTGACCCCATTTCTCGATGGGTTAATAGATTAGCACAAACTCTTCTTACACATCAGTCATCACAAATTGTGCTAATCTATTCACTCCATTTCCACCCTCAAGTTCATATTCCACTTCATTCTCCCTTCCGCCATTCTTCTTCTTCTGATATACCGAGACCGTATCCCGCTGCTATCTCCATACGGTCTCGCGTATTCTCCATTTCTTTCCTCTTCACCTTCTTTCACCAACCCGCATATTACAGAGATAGAATTTTTGAATGGTTGGTATTAACTTTTGGCCTGTGTAAGGCTTTGTATAGCTTGACACTGTTCTTTCCCCCCTAATCCTGAACTTCATCGCTTAACAGTGGAAACACTGTTTCACTTAAGTTTGGGGGGAACCCTTTTTGTGTATATATTTTTTGTTTTGTTTTCTTTGTTGTATATAATTTGTTTTTAGGGAGCGCCGGCAATTTTGACCCTCTTGGTATAGCCTGACAGTGAGGGCACTGTCAAGTTTAAATTTGGGGGTGTGCTCGGTAAGCTTTCTTCCTTCGCATTCATTTGGATATTTTGCATTTGCATACCTTATTAAAAACCCAAAAAAATCGAAAAATTTTCCAAAAATATAAAAACTTTGTCGTCAAGTTAGCTAATAGGGTAACTTAGATCTTTATTCCGAAAGTTTAGTCGATATATTAGAAATAACTAAATTCTAGGCTTACGAATTGAAAAACCTAAAAATAACCCTCATTCTGTCTAACTTTGGTAAGTATACGTTGAGTTCAGTTCTTGAGTTAAGTCAAGATGAAGGGAAAGTATTTAAGCTTTACTAGAGGATAAGTCTGAAAAATAGTTTCTTTTCTTGAGTTCAAATTTAGAAAGTACATACCCTACAAACTGCACTTACACGCACCTTGAAACTTGGGATAGTAGAGGATACCTAGAAATACTCTTGCCTGAAAGCCTAGTATGAAAGAAAAAACGGTATTTAAAGCAAAACACCAAAAGAGCATATTGAAAATTATATCCGGTCTTGAAAAAGAAAAAAGAAAAAGAAAAAGAAAAAGAAAAAATAGAATAAAGTCAAGACCTGGAAACTGCTATTTACGCTTTAAAGTTCACACATTCAGTAATCGGTCTTTAGTGCCTCAAGAAGCATTAATAGTCGCATGAAAGGTGTGTGAGCAAATCCGTCTATCTTTAATGAAAAGAAGTAGTATTAGGTATTAGGGCAAGGGTATTATAGCTTGAAATGAATTCTTGAGTATAGGGGTGCAAATACACACACACGTAGGGGTATACAATCAATGTTTGGATAAAAGATAGAAATAAAGAATAAGACTTGTGTTTTCTGTAAAGTTGATAAAAATCCCTGATTTGAGGCCGCACTTTAGAAGGAAAACTCAGGAGTTCCAAGGTTAAATAGATAGGAGGTGTGAAAAATAAGGGTTGGATATTTCTAACTTAGGATGATAGAATTTCTAACGTAAATACTAAACTGTAGGAGTAGAATCAATGTTAATTTATGACACTAGCTTGACGGGATTTTGTGGGTGTAATCCGCTGAAAACCCTCAGGAGACAACACTCCTCCTACTAGGGACACCTAGGGGTTTAACGGCTTATTGTACGTGCTCAGTGCAATCGCGTACCCTGGGAAAGGGCGGTTAGGACTTTTTTGTGAATAATTGGTTTTGCTCGGGACGAGCAAAAGTTAAGTTTGGGGGTATTTGTTCATACCAGAATATTGCATTTTATACCGCCCATTCTTACGCTCGTTTGGTTATAGGCAGGTGCTTTTAATCAGTGTTTGCTACATATTTACAGGATACTGGTTCTCAGCTCTAGAGAGTGAAATTCATAGAAAAGTACGTCAAATTCCAGATTACTGCCAACAACAGATAAAACACGGGTCTCCGCTCTCTATCCGTATGTTGCCACACACCAGTTTAAGGGACAAAATGGCAAATCGATGTCATTTTCGTGCACAAAGCTCAATGTCAACACAAGATCCAACATATCTACGCGGAGCTCGAGGAAATCTTGGCAAAAGATCCACATCACATCACCTTTTGATCTACTGAAATTCTGGAAGAAATAGGAAAAGTTTCTGAGAAAAAGTCATATACCACACTGAAGAGTACTAAAACCTAGGGAAAACCACCAAATTTCATGGCCTAACTCATCTAAACGGCCGCGGTTCCACGGCATAAGCGCGCTTAGGCCGCGGAACCGCGGCCATTTAGTCTCCTCTCGTTGTCGTGTTTCAGGGGCATGTTGGTCTTTTATTGTAGGGGCAGATTCTTGCCCTAGGTTTCCAGTTCCCTTCCTATAAATACCCCAGAACTTGCCAAGCTTTTGGTGTCCATTCATAATTAATTTCTTTAGCCTCTTTTAGTGTAGTTTTGTTGTTCTTCTTCTTCTTCTTTAACTTTCCTCCATGAAAATATAGTGAGAGCATTGAGTGGATGTTAAATGAAGATTAGGGTTTTTGTATCATTCTTGTTTGTTTAGTTTCCCCTTGAGATTCTTGCTTTCTCTTTATCTTTCAACCTCTACATTGAGCTTGAAAGTTTAAGGGTTTGTTATTGATCTCAAGGGTTGTATCTTCTAATGGAATTAGTGCTTCTTTTCACATGAGTTCTTTACTCTTCTCTTGATCTTGCAACCTCTTGATTGAGCTTGCAAGTTTAAGGGTTGGCTATTGATCCCATGCTTGTCTTGAGTTCTAGTTTCTAGTTCTTTTTCTTTCTTATTTATTTCTTGTTTTTTATTACCTTGCTTTACTTTCATGCACTTAAATTCCATGCCCTTACTTACTTGTAATCTTTTCATTTCTTTTGCTCTTTTTTGTTCTTTTTGTGAATGGTTGTAATTATTGTTGTTGTTAAGAATCAATACGATATTGTAAGTTAACGTTTCTTTGCTCATTTCCTTTTCCCGTTATTTTCCATTGAACTCCGCCCAAACGATACGCACGCGCTACGTTAGGCATCCTACCCTAACAAGGTAACGGTGGTTCCTAACCGCGACCGATTGCGTTCGGTTTGGCCGGATTCGAAAGCAAGAAACAAGAACGGAAGGACAAGGGTAAATAAGCCGGATTCCACGAATACCGCGCTAAAATCCCCTAATCCACGTTGTTGCCATTTGCTCTAGCTTCAATTGGTCAAGACTCGGCTCAAAGGTTTTGAGTACGGATTTTTTTAGCTTACACATTCGTATCTTTTCTTAACAACTTTATACTTGCAAATAATACACATAGGTTAGATTGAACAAACACATACAAATTCTTTATTGACTCGTCTAAGACAAGAACGGAAATAAAACCATCTCCCTGTGGATCGACCCGTGCTCAACCGGCTAGCTGCATAGCGACACCGTCCTGATCGCGGTAAACTTTAGAACTTTGAACATCCGACACTCCAAAAGCGTGCGATCAGTACCTTCGAAGAGATGGGAATATTTCTTCCTCATCCCGTCCTCGGCTTCCCACGTGACCACTTCGCTATTCGGGAAACACCAAAGAACCTTTACTGATGGTATGACCTTAGACCTCAGTTTCTTTACCTGCCGATCTAGAATGACTTCTGGCTGCTTGGTGAAAGAAAGATCGTGCTCCAGCCGGATTGTCTGGTGCTGAATCGCATGAGAAGGGTCATGAAGGTACTTGCGGAGCATCGATACATGGAACACGGGGTGAACATCTTGGAAGCTGGGCGGAAGAGCCAAACGATAAGCAACTGTGCCGATACGCTCGAGAATCTCAAAGGGACCCGCATATCTGGGACTAAGCTTCCCTTTCCTCCTAAATCTCATTACGCCCTTCATTGGAGAAACCCTCAAGAAAACATGATCACCTTCAGCGAACTCAAGTCTGCGACGGCGTCTATCAGCATAAGACTTTTGCCTTTTCTGGGCCGCTCTCATCCTATTCCGAATCAACTGGATCTCCTCGGTCGTCTCCTTCATAAGCTGTGGTCCCAAAACACTGCACTCACTGAGCTCTGTCTAACAAAATGGTGATCGACATTTCCTCCCCATATAATGCCTCCAAGGGTGCCATCTGAATCTTCTCCTGGAAGCTGTTATTATTGGGAAAACTCTATGAATGGCAAGTAGCGATTCCAACTGCCACGAAATATAGAACGCAAGCCTGAAGCATGTCCTCAAGAGTCTGAATGGTCCTCTCGGACTGACCGTCGGTCTGCGGATGGAAAGCTATACTGGAACTCAATCGGGGTGTTCAAAGCCTCCTGAAGTTTCTGCCATAGTCGGTTGGTGAACTGGGTGACTCTATCGGACACAATACAAGTCGGAATGCCGTGTCGTCACACCATCTCATCAACATATATCTGAGCATACTGAACGAATCCGAAAAAGGTCTTGAATGTCAGAAAGTGAGCTGCTTTCGTCAACCGGTCTACGATCACTCAAATAGAGTCATACTCTCGACTAGTCCTTTGTATACCCATAATGAATTCCATAGAAATCTGCTCCTATTTCCACTCCGGAATGGGCAAGGGCTGTAACTTTCCTACTGGCCTCTGATGCTCGGCCTTGACTTGCTGACAAGTCAGCATCCCGAAACAAAATCTGTGACATCTCTCTTCATCCCTTCACACCAGTAGACACCTCTCAAGTCATGACACATCTTGGTGGAACCCGGATGAACACTATATGTCGACTGGTATGCCTCCTCGAAAATCTCGCGTCTCAGTCCCTTGGAATCTGGCACACATAGTCAAGTCCCAACTCGTAGTACTCCCTGATCATCGATCACGAACTCTGAATCTCTGCCCTATCGAACCTGCACCATGATCTCTGACAAACTAACTTCATCGGACTATGCCTCATGGATATGATCAAATAACTGTGGATGAGCACAGACACGGGCATGCTGTCCTCCGGTCGATGTAAACTCAAACTGTACTCGGCTGTCATATAGAATCTGCCAATTTGCCGTCGACTGTCTATGAACTGTGCTCAAACAAGAAAAGCTACCTCCGGGCCTCCGACTCAAAGCATCTGCCACAACATTCTCCTTCCCTGGATGGTAAGGAGTCTTACACTGATAGTCCTTTACTAGCTCCATCCAACGGTGCTATCTCAAATTTAGATCTCACAGCTGAAAGATATACTTTAATCTCTTGTGGTCCGTGAATATCTGGCACGACTCGTCGTATGGGTAATGTCTCCATATCTTGAGTGCAAAAACCACCGCAGCCATCTCTAAGTCATGAGTGGGATAGTTCTGCTCGTGCTTCTTCAGTTGCCGTGAAGCATAAGTGATGACCCTGCCGTACAGCATCAACACACAACCTAGACACACTCGAGAAGCATCACAATAAACGACAAAACCACCCGATCCCGAAGGCAATGATAAAACTGGTGCAGTCGTCAAACGAATCTTCAACTGCAGAAATCTCTGCTCGCATGCCTCGGTCCATACAAAAGGAACTCCTATTCGGGTCAACCCGGTCAATGGTGCAGCGATACGAGAAAAATCTTGTACGAACGTCGATAGTATCCGGCCAAACCCAAAAAGCTGCGGACCTTAGTAACAGATACTGGTCTGGGCCAATGCTGAACGACCTCGATCATCTTCTGGTCTACACATATACCATCTCTCGTAACCACGTGACCCAAGAAATCGACATTGTCAAGCCTGAATGCGCACTTGGAGAATTTTGCGAACAGCTGGTGCTCCCTCAAAGTCTGCAATGTGATCCACAAGTGTTGCTCGTGCTCCACTCGGCTCCAAAAGTATACTAGGATGTCATCAATGAACACGATGATAAACTGATCAAGAAAGGGCCTGAATATGTTGTTCATCCAATCCATAAATGCTGTTGGGGCATTGGTGAGTCCGAACGACATCACCAAAAACTCATAATGCCCGCAACGTGAAAAGCAGTCTTCGGAATATCATCCTTCCGAACCAGCAACTGATGATAGTCTGATAGAAAGTCAATCATCAAGAAATGTCCCGCGCCTTAGAGCTGATCAAATAAATCGTCAATGCGAGGTAAGGGATATTTGTTCCGCACAATAACTCGATTCATCTGACGATAATCGATGCACAAACGTAAACTACCATCTTTCCTCTTTACGAACAGGACAGGAGCACCCCAAGGTGATGCACTTGGACGAACAAGCCCTTTATAACACAAATCTTGCACCTGATCCTTCCGCTCTTTAAGCTTCGCTGGGGCCATCCGATAATGCGGTATAGAAATGTAGGTTTCCTAAGCACGACAGCAAGGTTTCGGGTGGCATCATCCATGCCAAATTTAATTTTTTCCATGCTAAAAGAACCCTAACCTAGGATGTTTAACTAGAGAATCAGACGAAAACAAAATGTAAACAACTATAACATTTCAGAAAAATAAAAATATTATTTTTGGGAATTTTTATAATTTAATATTAATTTTAATGAATATTTTAATATTTCGGTATAATTAAATACTGATAAATTGGGAAAATTTTAGAAAATTATGGAAATTACTAAAAAGAGGGTACTTTATGTGATTTAAGCAAATTATGAGAGTTTATGATTTATTTGATACTAATTTTGTGCTAATCGCCATTAAAAATCGCTAATCGGATTTTAAGCGTGTTTTGTGCACATGTCTTTTTTTTACATTTGTTACGTTTTCCTACATGATTTGGGGTGTATGGGTATTTGTTTTGGGTTTACTATTGAGGAGAGAAGAAATAGAAAAGGAAATGAAAAGAAAAGAAAAGAAAAGTCAAGAGGGATGGGTAAGAGAGAGAAAGAGAGGGTGAGGGGTCAACCATGTCTTGAGCCATTCCCACTCCATCCTTTCACTCATTCCTCTCCCCTCCCCTCATCTAGTTGCTGCTGCTGCTGCCCCTCTCTCCCTCCTCCACTACAACCCCCAAAAATCCATTAAAAACACCTCAAAACCCTATCTCCATTTCATAAAAAAAGTTGCACAAGCTCACTAGCTACCCTATGGATCAAGAAAGCTTGCATTTTAGACACTTGGGGAAACTCAAGAAAATTCTTGAGTTGCCAAATGAGGTATTTTCTAAACCATTCGCTTAGTTTTCCAATTGCTTTTACAACCATGTTAAAATTGTAACCGATATTGTGTGGTTTTGGGGAGTTTGAAAACTTGAGTTGAGGATTAGGGTTTTAGTTGAAAACAAAGGTGAAATTAGGGTTACTAGAGACTATACAACCCCTGTAGTGATGGATTGGAGACTTAAACCATAGACTAGAACCCTGGAATACGGATTTAGAAACCCGATATCGGAAGAATTGTGGATTCTGTGATGGTATTTTGAAATCTGCTAACACTCGGGGACCTGAAAAATTATTTTGCTAGGACAGAGAGATGTGCAAAAACCCAGGAAGATAACCCCAAGACCCCAGCCCCTTACTCCACCTTCAGACCGCAAAAATAATCCTTCTGGACGCAAATTGAGGCCAGACCTGGGCCATTTGGCCTCGTTCTTGTTCTATGGTCCCCTCATAGGTAAATTAGACCCTTGGCATGTGCAAAATTGGCTGATTTGACCTAGTGTAGAATCTGGGACCATTTACAATAGTTGTTGTTTTAATTCGAGATTTCGTTTCCCGTATTTTGAATTCTGGATTTGCGTATTTGTGTTTTACCTCGATCACTTGCTGTTTGTACTACGATATCGAGGGTTATTGATGGTGTTGGAAGCGTAGTCCATAGGTTCTAACCTATAGGCCTTAGCGTGTCGTTTTGGGTTTTCCGATGTGATTTTCATGTGCTTTTGCGATAGTGTTATTTTTGTAGGTACCTTCACGAGGGTTTCATACAATGAAGAAGATGAAGGCGACATCGACACCGACACACAAGAAGCAAGGTGAGTAGATTATATCTACGGGGGAAGTCGGGTGGATGGCGTATAGCACTCCCGCAGTTCGTTGTGATGTATATGAATACGTATACACACATATATATTTTATATGTTGATTTGAGTTTATCGATGATAAAAATGGATTCTAGGTATTCTTGGATTGATTTAAGTGTTAGTTGCAAGACCCTAGAGTAGAGGTTGCACCCACACACACGCACACACATACTTGCATACATTCTTTCTTTTACCTTTGCGTATATGGGGATGTGTATATTAACACATGAGTATGGGACTATGTTTTCATATTCTGGATTTGAGGATAGTACCTGGGATATGAGATGAGTCGATGAGATTGGATTTGAGGCCGTGAGATCGGTAATATGACAGGGTTCGTATTTGAGATACGACATGATGTTTTAGCGGGTCCTTTGACGTAGTGTTTCATACACGCGCATGCATATGCCTAGATGATATCAGTATTGTACGAGACGTAGGTCAGTATCCCTGATCAGGATATTTGATAAAGATGATACCAGATGAATAGTGTGATTGATATGACTTTGACACGTACCCAGATTTGGGATGTCGTACGACGGATTTACGTACGAGCTATATATTGATGATTGATCCGCACTCTTGACTTGAAGATGTCATATTATAGATTTTGGATCGTATATGATATTATTGAGGCGGGATCACCGACTATTATTTATATATGTATCGACTCAGATGTTAGGCGGTTTCCTTACCTTTTGTTTAGCCTGTTAGCTCAGCCCTATATTTAGTGTAGTTGTTAGACTAGATTCGATTCCTACCTATTTCAAAACCAACGAATCGTGGATATTTTAAAAGACAGGCCAAGGGATTCTACGGATATTTCAAAGGACGCATCTTTTCTTGAAAACACCGTAGCTCTTATTTTCAAAACAACACGATTCATGTTATTCCAAAAGGCACTACTGTATGACTTATAATTATTTAAATGCAGATTAGTTATCACGGTGTTTATCTTTCAGCTCCCGCACATTATTTTTGTTCCCTCCGCATCGCTTACTTATATTGTGATTTCATATACCATTATTGATATCATGCTGTTAGGACACCAGCACCATTACCGATGATGCGTATGTTTCACGTACACTTACTTGCCGGCTCACACACATCATCATCGGTAATTGCCATATCATGTACACTATAAACAATACTATTTCATCGACATAGCTTGTTAGCTGATAGTTTCGACAAAATATTAGTGTACTTGTCTTATATGCCAGTTTAGACATTGCAGTTATTAATTGCTACTTCATGCATATTATCATTCACTGTTATGCAGTATTATGGAGTTTTATGCCTATATTCACTGTTTACGTGCTATTGATGATTGGATTTCGGATTTTCCTGAGATTTCCTGAATTTGGGGGAAAACCGCAAGAACATTTATAAACTTCTTCTCTATCTTTTTAAATGAAAAGTGCGGTTTTACCATGATGTATGAGTCGTCCACCATGAGTTTTCATGATTGCTTATGGATTTCGAGACCCGATTCGAGAAGTTGGATGAACCGTCTCGGGTTCATGGTGGGCCCGGTAAGGTATCCCGGGGCAATAAGTTCTGCTTGTATCGATGAGCCTGGCAGGGGAGCACTACTAACCGGTGATATTATTTGGACTCGTCGGCTATCCGGAAGATAGCGGCCGAAGTCATGAGATGGTTATAGGCTGATCCGTTCTGCGGAGCCTGAGATATTGATATTTGAGACACTGAGGCATTGAGATTTGATGGTACAGGTTAGTCCGGGCAGCCGGAACATGAGATATTGAGATATTGGGATTTATGTTTTGTGTCGATGCTTGACACGGATTTCTCTGTTGATTTCTGTGAGGATACTCGTTTTATATACATACAGAAATCCCATTAAAATAAAGAAAACTGTTGTCTCACTCATTTCATTACATTACATTCATACCTCATACATATGATATATTTCTACCTGAGGCACTGACACGAGCACTGGGATTACACCTATGTTTAGATGTTTACCCTTGCCACCTTTTTATGCTTCAGACTTTATCATTTAAGGATATTATTGATCGTATGACCTAGGATTGCGTCATACATGCGATTTCTGCTCTGTGATGTTTTCTACTCACGAGTTGGCAACTCACCCCCGTTGTGCTACAGTTTCTTGCAGGTTTTGTCGTACAGGTTTCGTTACGGCTTTGCCGGCACACTGCTTCCTTTCCGGGTGATTTACTTTGGTAGGTGGGTTCACTTGTATCGTGACCACTATTGTACCCTTATTTTATTCTGTTGTATATAGTGACTCCATCAACCAAACTTGTATATTTATTTCAGAGATAGAGACCAGTGATGTTTATTCTTTCGACCTTAGAGTCGCGTGTTGTATTTTTATGGATTTCTTACTGTTTTGAGTTTCCTTTTTAGCTTTGATCCTCGCCTTTCGGCGTTGTATATTATTATTGCTTGCGTGGTTGTGGCCGTTGATTGACGAAGAGCTAGCTCCCGCTTGGGGATGCCTTTATTCATTATATATACTTTATCAGGTTTTATACCCGTTTGAGGTCAGTATTTACAAAGGAAATTCTGCCGAAATTTTTAGAAAAGGCTTGTGATTTTAAAAGTACATATTTCAGCGTATGTTGCAAAACTACTTGATTTAAGTTGGGTTTTCCTTCGCTTTACTACATTACTTGGTTTGGATTTCTGGGTTTTCGGCTTACTTAGATTACGTACGCCTCGAGACGTTTCGTAATTTAAGTGCCGGTCATGTTCCGTACTTTTCGGGTCGTGACAAAGTTGGTATCAAAGCGTTAGGTTTTACCTCCTGAGTGTAAGATGACCCTGGTTGATGGAGTAGGTAGCTTGAGTAGAGTGACGTACCGTACGTATGTTCCGCGACATATTTACGATACGCTACTCCACTTAAGAAGCCTTAGGATGTACATTTCTTTGCAAAGTATTATATTCGTTCTTGATCTATCCTCTTCGAGATCGGTATGTGATTTTGTTATCACGGTTGTACGGGCACAGAGAACTACGGCTAGAGTTGCGGTCAGCACGAGCTCGTCACAGACGAGGACTGACCAGGACGTGACTCCAGGGATACGATGGCATAGAGAAGCGTCGTGTCATTGTGTTTTCGCACCACGAGCATTTTATGGATCGCTGTTATGAGATTTCTCGGACGTGCGAATTTGCACCAGAGGATTGAGCACTAATAGAGGCCGGCTAAGACGTGATGACCATTGATGTATCGCTTAGTCATGATGATTAAGGCACTGTTCAGCGTACAGACGAATGAGCCAGTTGTTGCTGCTAATGACTAGATATCGCCCCAGATGTTGGAGCTACTGCAGCACGAGTTGCACTTAGAGATTTGATAGATGGTCACTAGTCACACGAGGGTGAAAGACCATGACATGTGGTTCGTTCGCTTACCCCGATGCGAGGTCATCAGATTGATTGATTTCAGCTTGAGGAGACTTCACAAGAATACGTTGGGAGTCGATAGAGACGATCGAATGTCAGAAACCCATTTCCAAGTTTAAATTGTTTGAAGAAAACATGCAAGTAACTCTACGGACCCTCTAGAAGAATGAAACCCTAACTCGACGTAATGACCATGGAATGCCTTTGAACTTTGGGTTTGCAGCAGTTTAGCGGTGCCATTTGTGAGGCTTGGGTTTGCCCTTCTACGGTTGGTCCATAGGTGTTGTGGGATGTACTCATTACTATTAAACTGTACCCAAGATGTTGATATCTTGGGGGATTATAAGGCTTTGACGAGTCGATCGAATGGTTCGACTTCGTTCGGATGCTAGGTGGTGAGATGCACTTCTTGTTAGACTCCAGATACGAGTATAGCCATTGGAGCACAGTCCATGCAGCCACGACGAGATGAGTCCGAAGCAGTTGACATTAAAGAAAAGTGGAGTAAGAGGTTCGTACGAGATCTTGATAATATGGCGTTCCACTCCGCCGACATCAAAGATGCGATACTCAAACAGAAGCGTTGACTACGGATATATATTCCAGGAGGAGTCGTGATGAGTATGCAGCCATTCCGGAACAAGAAACAGATATAGTAAAGGATGAAGACTTCCGGACAGTTAGGTAGAGATGAGATTTGAGATACCTCGACAGGACCTTTCTGGAATACTATACGAGAAGACTTGGACCAAGGAGAGGTCATATTGCGCACACCCAGAAGGCCAGAGTTCAGCATCGTCGACGAGACATGCTATGAGTGACCCCGAAGTTGGCTAGAGATCTTTAGAGGATATTCCAGAGCGGACTACTTCCATTATCGTTTCCATATTGGACCGTTGAGCCGGGGAGCTATGCACATAGCAATTCGCAGTGAGAGACGAGAGCCTAAGGGCACCAGACGACGGGCCATGATCGGGAGGCAAGTAGATATCTTCTCCGCTAAGCATTGGATGCACCGACACCTTCTCGACTTCGAAGGAGGAACTATCGACGACAGTATTTATGATTTGTGATTTGGTGATTCGATTATCACGTATCCGTCACCTTGGATTTCGGTATTTTGGGCGATCTATTCGCATGATTGATTTTGATGATTGAGTTTCATGATATTTGTTTTTTGTGCACCATGGTTGCACCTACTGAGTATTTACGATTTGTGCACAGTTATTTCACTCGATATCGTTTTTGTGCCTTGGCTGCACATGCTCATGACTTCATGGATTTCATACAGTTGGGTTGATTTTGTGCATATGGCATGCACCTGATTTGATTTTTGCACTTAGTATAGTTCATATATGCTTGCAGTGCTGTGATATGTATTTTGTGCACTCCAGTTGCACAGGACTTCGAATTGATGTTATTTGAGGTCTTGATTTTGACTTCATGCCTAGGACATGCATATGATTTGACTTATGCTTACGGCATAGTTTTTATGCACTTTTAGTGTTTTGATTTGATTTTATGCATGGTTGTGAGATATGATACCACGGTATACCTGATTTGGATTGAGTCGTATTGTATACCGTCGATTTTGATTCTGATATTGATGTTGATTTCTTGCACTCCGTGCATTTGATTTGGATTTTGCGCTTGTTCGACGCTTGATATTGGATTTCGTGCATGTTGGATGCACATGATTTAGATTTTATTCGTGCATGATGGATGCACCTGATTTGGATTTTCGCGCATGTTGGGTGCATGATTTGAGATGCGATTTTGGTGTACACCAGATGCACTAAATCGAATTCTTTGTGCATATCAGATACACCTGATTTTGCTGTCAGGCACACCTGTTGCCCTTGACAGATGTTTCGTGCACACCCGATGCACTTAGATGTTGTTTCCGTGCCCATATATGGCACATTCATGGATTTTGATTTCCGTGCACACCAGACGCACGCAGCATTCATATGCACATTTTGGGATTGATTTCTTATGAAGTAGTACGTTTTTTATGATATTTACTATTATTTTCGTACTAAACAGGACTAGTCCGACGACAGTATCTGAGTATATTTTGCATGCATTGATAGCTATTGAAGGAAATTCCAAAAAGAGAGCTATTATCTCAGTATTTACCTACGTGTCTGAGATGACACGAAACGTTTGAAACAAGGAAACCCTTCTAAATTGTTTTCAAAATGGCGGTATGTGCATGTAAACCATGGATATATATATACAGTTATTTTCTTATAATTGACGTCCGCTACTGTGCCGCGATATGCGCATCACGCAGCGATTTTAGACGGTTTGGCATGCATTTGTTCCAATGTTTTAAATGATAACTACATGTATAGTATTGACATATATATCATGTTGATTTCGTTTTGGATTTGACATTGATGTCTTCCGCATGACTCCGATGATTGCGAGATACTTGACGGAGTTTTGATTTTGAGTTATCTGCTCATCGTTCTTGCGCATGCATTGCGCTATGATACATTTTATGTATTGATTATTTCAGGACACCGAGGACTTGGACTTTTTACTGAAATGTTTTAGTATTTGAGTGGTTTAAATTTAAATTCCGGGACCGAATTTCTTTAAAGGGGGAAGATTGTAACAATTCAGAAAAATAAAAATATTATTTTTGGGAATTTTTATAATTTAATATTAATTTTAATGAATATTTTAATATTTCGGTATAATTAAATACAGATAAATGGGGAAAATTATGGAAAATTATGGAAATTACTAAAAAGAGGGTACTTTATGTGATTTAAGAAAATTATGAGAGTTTATGATTTATTTGATACTAATTTTGTGCTAATCGCGATTAAAAATCGCTAATCGAATTTTAAGCGTGTTTTGTGCACATGTCTTTTTTTTATACTTGTTACATTTTCCTACATGATTTGGGGTGTATGGGTATTTGTTTTGGGTTTACTATTGAGGATAGAAGAAATAGAAAAGGAAAAGAAAAGAAAAGAAAAGAAAAGTCAAGAGGGATGGGCAAGAGAGAGAAGGAGAGGGTGAAGGGTCAACCATGTCTTGAGCCATTCCCACTCCATCCTTTCACTCATTCCTCTCCCCTCCCCTCATCTAGCTGCTGCTGCTGCTGCCCCTCTCTCCCTCCTCCACTAAAACCCCCAAAACTCCATTAAAAACACCACAAAACCCTATCTCCATTTCATAAAAAAAGTTGCACAAGCTCACTAGCTACCCCATGGACCAAGAAAGCTTGCATTTTGGACACTTGGGGCAACTCAAGAAAATTCTTGAGTTGCCAAATGAGGTATTTTCGGAACCATTAGCTTAGTTTTCCCATTGATTTTACAACCATGTTAAAATTGTAACTGATATTGTCTGGTTTTGGGGAGCTTGAAAACTTGAGTTGAGGATTAGGGTTTTAGTTGAAAACAAAGGTGAAATTAGGGTTACTAGAGGCTATACAACACCTGTGGTGATGGATTGGAGATTTAAACCAGAGATTAGAACCCCGGAATATGGATTTAGAAACCCGATATAAGAAGAATTATTGATTCTGTGATGGTATTTTGAAATCTGCTAACACTCGGGGACCTGAAAAATTATTTTGCTAGAACAGAGAGATGTCCAGGCACCCAGGAAGATAACCCCAAGACCCCAGCCCCTGGCTCCACCTTCAGGCCACAAAAATAATCCTTCTAGCCGGAAATTGCGGCCAGACCTGGGCCATTTGGCCTCGTTCTTGTTCTGAAAATTGGCTGATTTGACCTATGGTAGAATCTGGGACCATTTACAATAGTTTCTGTTTTGATTCAAGGTTTATTTTCTCGTATTTTGTATTCTGGATTTGTGTATTTGTGTTTTACCACGATCACTTACCGTTTGTACGACGATATCGAGGGTTGTTGATGGTGTTGGAAGCGTAGTCCATAGGTTCTAACCTGTAGGCCTTAGCGTGTCGTTTTCGGTTTTCGGATGTGATTTTCATGTGCTTTTGTAATTGTGTTATATTTGTAGGTACCTTCACGAGGGTTTCATACAATGAAGAAGATGAAGGCGACACCGACACCGACACACAAGAAGAAGGTGAGTAGATTATATCTACGGGGGAAGTCGGGTGGATGGTGTATAACTCTCCCGCAGTTCGTTTTGATGTATACGAATACGTATACATACAGATATATTTTATATGTTGATTTGAGTTTATCGATGATAAAGATGGATCCTAGGTATTCTTGGATTGATTTAAGTGTTAGTTGCGAGACCCTAGAGTAGAGGTTGCACCCACACACACGCACACACAAACATGCATACATTCTTTCTTTTACCTGTGCGTATATGGGGATGTGTATATTTACACATGGGTATGGGACTATGTTTCATATACTGGATTTGAGGATAGTACCTGGGATATGAGATGAGTCGATGAGATTGGATTTGAGGCCGTGAGATCGATGATATGACAGGGTTCGTATTTGAGATACGACATGATGTTTTAGCGGGTCCTTTGACGTAGTGTTTCATACACGCACATGCATATGTCTAGATGGTATCAGTATTGTACTAGACGTAGGTCAGTATCCCGGATCAGGATATTTGATAAAGATGATACCAGATGAATAGTGTGATTGATGTGACTTTGACCCGTACCCAGATTTGGGATGCCGTACGACGGATTTACGTACGAGCTATATATTGATGATAGATCCGCACTCTTGAGTTGAGGATGTTATATTATAGATTTTGGATCTTATATGATACTATTGAGGCGGGATCACCGACTATTATTTATATATGTATCGACTCAGATGTTAGGCGGTTTCCTTACCTTTTGTTTAGCCTGTTAGCTCAGCCCTATTGTTAGTGTAGTTGTTAGACTAGATTCGATTCCTACCTATTTCAAAACTAAAGAATCGTGGGTATTTTAAAAGACAGGCCAAGGGATTCTACAGATATTTCAAAGGACGCATCTTTTCTTAAAAACACCGTAGCCCTTATTTTCAAAACACAACGATTCGTGTTATTTTAAAAAGCACTACTGTATGACTGTGTTAAATGCAGATTAGTTATCATTGTGTTTATCTTTCATCTCCCGCAGATTATTGTTGTTCGCTCCGCATCGCATACTTATATTGTGATTTCATATACCATTATTGATATCATGCTGTTAGGACACCAGTACCATTACCGATGATGCGTATGTTCCACGTACACTTACTTGTCGGCTCACACACATCATCATCGGTAATTGCCATGTCACGTACACTTTAGACAATACTATTTCATCGACATAGCTTGTTAACTGATAGTTTCGACATAATATTAGTGTACTTGCCTTATATGCCAGTTTAGACATTGCAGTTATTAGTTGCTCCTTCATGCATATTATCATTCACTGTTATGCAGTATTATGGAGTTTTATGCCTATATTCACTGTTTACGTGCTATTGATGATTGGATTTCGGATTTTCCTGAGATTTCCTGGATTTGGGGGAAAACCGGAAGAACATTTATAAACTTCTTCTTTCTCTTTTTAAATGAAAAGTGCGGTTTTGCCATGATGTATGAGTCGTCCACCATGAGTTTTCATGATTGCTGAAGGATTTCGAGACCCGATTCGAGGAGTTGGATGAACCGTCTCGGTTACATGGTGGGCCCGGTAAGGTACCCCGGGGCAAGAAGTTCGAGTCGTATTCAATGAGCCTAGCAGGGGAGCACTACCTACTGGTGATATTATTTGGACTCGTCAGCTATCCGAAGGATACCGGCCAGTGTCATGAGATGGTTATAGGCCGATCCGTTCTGCAGAGCCTGGGATATTGATATTTGAGATTTGAGACACTGAGGCAATGAGATTTGATGGTACTAGTTAGTCTGGGCAGCCGGAACCTGAGATATTGAGATATTGGGATTTATGTTTTGTGTCGATACTTGACACGGATTTTTCTGTTGATTTCATTGTGGATACTCGTTTTATATACATATAGAAATCCCATTAAAATAAAGAAAACTGTTGTCTCACTCATTTCAATACATTACATTCATACCT